>JAMXBB010000002.1:74098460-74652625 GCA_024138015.1 Lumnitzera littorea | reverse complement strand
CCCCTACACCCCCCCCCCCCCCCCCCCCCCCCCTCCCCTCTTAACTTCTCGATATCTTATACGAGACCAACAAATAGCTTTGATGTCTACTCTTAAGGTGACACCTTTTAACTCAATGACCTTATCAAAATTTGGCAACATAAGTATTGGGGTAGAAATTAACTTGGATTTGATCTCTTCAAAACTCCTCCGAGCTTTCTTTAACCACTTAAACCCAGAGTTTTTCTTAGTCAGCTCGACTAATAAGGTGGCTATTGTACTGAAGTTACAAATGGATCTCCAATAAAATGAAGCTAAACCATGAAAGCTCCTTACATTTGCTACATAGGTTGGCGTTGGCCAATCAAGGATAGCTTTAACCTTTTCATTATTAACTCGGATACCTCCATTGAATACAACATACCAAAAAAATACAACTTCATTTTCTCACATAATACACATTTCTTGAAGTTGTCAAACAAATCTTCAACTCAAAGAATATCAAACACAGTTCTTAAGTAGTCAGCATAAGATGAGAGATTATCATTATATACTAGAATGTCATCAAAATAAACTACAAAATACTTACCAATCAATGATCTCAATACAAGATTCATGAGTCACATAAAAGTGCTTTATGCGCTTGTATGTCTGAAAAGCATCACCAACCACTCAAAGAGAACATCTTTTATTTTGAAAGTTATATTCCATTTATCTCTTAGTCTCATTTGGATCTAATGGTAACACCGCTTCAAAGCTACCTTTAAAAAGATCCGTGCACCGTATAGTTCATCTAACATGTAATCCAGTCAAGGTAATGGATACTTATATTTGATAATGATTTTGTTAATAGCACGACTCTCAATACATATCCATAAAGAGTCATCCTTCTTTGGTATTAGAATAATTGGCACAATGCAGGGACTCATACTCTCTCTAACATATCCACAGTCACTTAGCTCATCAACTTACTTCTAAAGCTTAACTATTTAACTCGAGATTGAGCCTATAGGTAGGTTGGTTTGGCAAAGCTGCTCCAGGCTAAAGATTGATACAACGCTCAATACCTCTGATAGGGGGTAACCCCTTAGGTAGGTCATCAGGAAATAGGTCAACATAATCATGGAGTAGTGCTTGCACATTGGCTAGCAATGTTTCAACTTCTTTTGGCTTAAATAGTCTCCTTACCAATAAAAAGACACAATCAGTTGCCTTGGTTGTCTTAAAGAATGCAGCTTGAGAGATTACCAAGAAATTCTTTTGTAAGGACTTGGAGACCTTATCTTGCAATTCTTAAACTTCCTTAGGGCTTATAAGAGTGAGTATAACCTTTTTGTCATCCTTCTAAGACATGTAAGTATTTTAATATCCTTCATGAAGTACCCCCAAATCAAAAAACCAAGGTCGATTAAGAAGTGTGTATGAAGCACACATTAGTAGAACATCACATAGTACCTCATCTTTATACCTATCCCTAATGAAGATTGACACTTCACTTACTTAGTAACCTAGAGTCTACCTTTCTCATTAAGCCAATGGATATTGTAAGGTCGAGGATGAGGATGAGTCAAAAACTTTAAGGTGCATACTACTCCTTGTACCACTACATTAGTATAACTCCTTCCATCAATGATTAAGGCATAAAGATTGCCATTCACACAACAGTTGGTGTGGAAAAGATTTTCTTGCTATTCACTCTCTTTCGTAGCAATGGTACTAAGAATGCATCTAATGACCAGGTTAAAGTATTGCCTAGGTTCAGGTTGGGTTAGGGCTTCAGGATCTTCTTGAAATTCACCTAACAAATTTTCAACAGCTGTCTCTTCCTCCCCTTTACTTGCACTCTCCACCTCAATCTGTAACTCTTCACCTATTATAGTTATCACATACCAATTTGGACATTGATTAGCTATATGCCTAAAACCTAGGCATTTGAAGGATTTAATCTCCCTTATCTTCTATCTTGAGCTTTATCTAAGGTCCTTCTTGACTTCAAGCTCCTCAACCTTCGCTTTACTTCAGTTATCATCAGGTAGACTCAAATGTGGTCCATGTCTGTCTGCTTCGAAGTTATAAGCAAGTCTACTTGAAGCAGGTCGGCTTGGTATAGTAGGTGGCTAATCTATACTCATTTGAGCTGATTTCATCTCTACTACTGAACTCATTGAGCAATTCAAATAGTTTCATCTAAAGTCTTAATCCATTGTATTTCTACTATGTTCCTAATCTTAAGTCATAGTGCATATAGGAATTTAGCAATGGTTTTGGATTCTAGCTCGTCAACATCACATTGAATCATCAATAATTGAAACCTTAGAACATACTCATCTACAATTTGGCTACCTTATTTAAGCTCTTAAAGACGTCGAAAAATATCTTGCTGATAATGCTCAGGAACAAATCCCTTCCTCAAAACTCGCTTCATCATATTCTAAGTTCTTATTTCACATCAAGTTCGCTAACATAAGGTTTGTACCTTCTTCCACCACATCGTTGAATATCTAGAAAATTCTAATGTAGCCACACGAATGCGCACTGCATCCTCATAATCTTAGAAATCAATTATTTTCTCAATCTTTTCTTCCCAATGCATGTATTCATTGGCACTGCCCTGTTTTAGAGAAGCTTGGAACCTAAACCTTAATATTTAAAGTTCCTCTAGGTGCTCGAACTTCTCTCTCGTCAAATTCATGAAACTGTTCATCCTCTTCTTCTTCTTCTTCAACTTGCTCCAACTTAAGTCTCTATCGAACAAGTCCTTTAGCTCAATTAGGTCGTGCTTATGGCATAGTCATAGCATCAAGAGCTCAAATTTCTATACCCTACCCTCTTGGTCTATCTCACATGCCTTAACCATACTCGGCATCTTTATGTTAGGGTTGCACATCTCTAAACCTCTGCACGGTCACAATTAAGTTGGTAATAATGGTGGTGAGGTTATGATTCTATTCTTCAATACTTCAAGGAGCTTGTTGCTCAATATGACTACGCTTAAGTGCATCACTCTCAACATCACCTATTTCCCCTTATACACTTGGATTCGACATTTCTATAGCAAAATCTTAATGACAAAAAAACCAATAAGAGATTCCACATAGCACTACTAAACGTTACTTAGCACAATGCTATAGCAACCCACTCTATTTAACCTTAGTGATAATAGAGTAAAACAAAGTATGTATAACACACACAATAGAGTCTTGTAATGCTACTGCTTAGCTTTCGGTCACAATCTCAAGCCCTGATACTAGGATAATATGATGTACCTAAGAGTTAAGTTATCACTAGGGCTTACCGTAGCAGTAGAGCTGGGTCCTTCAAGATATCGAA
This sequence comes from Lumnitzera littorea, assembly GCA_024138015.1. Taxonomy (NCBI): domain Eukaryota; kingdom Viridiplantae; phylum Streptophyta; class Magnoliopsida; order Myrtales; family Combretaceae; genus Lumnitzera; species Lumnitzera littorea. Next base: position 74,649,316 of record JAMXBB010000002.1, on the reverse strand, counting down.
AAGATGGCAATGGAGAAAGCATAAGACACTTAGTAGCTTGGTGAAGCTATTCATCGAATATGACTCACCAATTAGTATAACATGACTTAGCCTCAGCTTAATATGATACACAAGTAAAGGATTGAGGTCTACTCACTACTAACCTCAAGTTACTAACATAATTAGATAAGAGTACGGGGGTTACAACTTAAAGAGGGTTCCTCGCTAGAAACAATGAAGGGAATATTGATTAACTGAAAAACCAATTGATTCTGGCTATAATGGACAAGAGACTATTTATAGTAAGTCCCTAATAAAACAAAGGAAAGGACGAAATTACAAAAAGGGGCAATACAAAATAGAGATACCTAATATAAGCTAGAAGAGGTAAATAAGACAAATAAAGCAAAAGGAATATAGTATAATGTCAAAAAAAAGGTTTAGAGATGTGGCATACTACTATAGGGTCTGTACGCTAGGATAACGTTTTGCTAAAACTAAGCTATTGGTGTAATGGACAAGTCAGTTAATTAGATCAATAGTTGGAGCTCGGTAATCTGGTGGTCAAATGTAGGTATTTGGGTTGAGAGCTTAGTATCGAGGTCCCAATTGTAGAGTAAGGTTCGACTAAGACCTTACAAAGAATTCAACCATAAGCCATCTTGGTACAACAAGTCATCTTTAGTGAGTTGAAAAGACTAGACTCTATTTACAAGACCTTATATTCCTTTAAGACAAGCTCGAATGAGAGGTCCTAAGGTCGGCAGTCCATCATACCCCTTCTCAATAAACTCATCCACTTGACATTTGATTCAATTGCCTACTTTAGTTTAAGTCTATAAGCCAACCTGTTTGGTAAGAGGCATCCCAAGCTATAAGTCAATGCATTGCTCAATCCCTTGAAGTAGGGGTAACCCTTCAAGCAAGTCTTCAATAAATAGATCTTCTAACTCCTTAATTAATCTCTAAACTTCCTTAGGTAAGGTTTGACCTCTCTTAGTTCCAAAAATCTCCAAACTAGAAGTAACATGGGGCTCTTTAACCTAGTTACCTTACCAAACTCAACTCAAGAAAGTACCAATAACTTCTTCCTAACAGCTTGGGAGATCTAGGTCTAAGCTTCCTGGACTTCCTTGGGACTAATTAGGGATAGCATGAGCTTCTTCCCATCTTTTTAGAACATATGGGTGTTCCTATATCCATTGTATATCACCCTTTTATGTCAAAGAGCCAAGGTCGGCCTGAGAGTATATGTAGTGTACACATAGGCAAGACATCACACAACACCTCATCCTTATATCTATTCCCAATCAAGATTAGTACTTACACCTGCATGGTCAAATCTAATCCTCCCTTTTGATGTAGCTAATAGATCTTGTAAGGTTTGGGATGTAGAGTAGTAGGCAACTTCAAGGCATGTATTGGGCATTAAGTAGCAACATTAGTGAAATTGCCTCCATCAATAATCATAGCACACAAGCTACCTTTAACCGTACAATTGGTGTGGAAGAGGTTCTCCTTATGTTCATTCTCATGGGATTTCAAGGTACTGAGTATTTGCTAAACTACCATACTTAAGTTTTGACCTTGCTTAAGTCAAACAACAACCTCAATACCATCCTGATAATCATCCAATAAGTGTTCAACCTCTTCATTCTCCTCTCCTTCACTAGTGCTTTCCACTTCAAAATGGGGTTCTCCTCCTCTAATAGTCATGATACGCCGGTTTGAACATTAATTGGCTTTATAACTAAAACCGAGATACTTAAAGCACTTAATTTCTCTAGTCTTATGACTAAATCTCTACCCAACATCTTTCTTCAACTCGAGCTCATCCGCCTTAGCCTTCCCTCAATCATCTTTAGGTTAGTCATGTGTCAAACTATGTTAATTCGCGTCGTTGCTATAACCAAATCGACTAAACTTAGGTTGAATGAGAAGGGCAAGTTAATCTAGAGGAGCTTAACTCAGCTAAATGAGCCTTTGTCATTCTACTCTTTGGGTTATTTTGATGACCTTATCTAAGGAACCAATCTTCTAAACTTCAACAATATTCCTTATCTCATGCCTTAAGCTAAAAATAAATCTCAAGATGTATAGATACCTCATTTTCACCCCCTTTTGTTTTTAGAATTTTTAAGATATGGTAAAGGATCCTAATTTAGGAAAAATACATACACAAAAAAAAAGAAATTTAGAAAAAATTTAAAAAAATGGAAAATTTTAGAAAAATACAAAAAAAAATTAGAGAAACCACAAAAAGTAAAAAATTTAGGAAATTTAAATAAGTTTTTAAAATAAAAAGCTTTAGGTTTTAATAATAAGTTTTAATTACACAGTAGAAACTGCTCACCACAAAAGTTTCCCATCCCGACCGAATATGACTCGCCTACTGAAGATCTAACCCGTATCCCCCTTAGGTTGGTCTGGCCCCTTCTCCTCGTTTTCTTTTTTTTATTATCTTTGCAATATTTTATTGTATTTTTTTTTCTTTTTCAATTTGTTGTATTGTAATTATAACCCATTAAAAAGAAGAAAAAATGAAAAGAAGAAAAGAATTCAAAAAGAAAAAAAAAAAGAGAAAGAACAAATGAAAAAAGAAAAAAGAAAGAGGAAGAAGTTTTTTTTTTTATTTTGATGTTTTAGAAAATAAATGAAAAAAATATGGAAAAATAATAAATATATATAAAAGATAATAAAATAAAGAAAATATATAAAAACCATTTTATCAGTTAAAAAACATTTTTCAATAAAAAACAAAAATAAAATGAACCTTTTTAAAGTTAGAATTTCTTAGAACTTTCTAAAATAAATGCACCCTTTTCTTATAGATATGTTTTCTATAATTCAGGCATCTTTATTATAATTTAGGCATCTTTTCCAAGGTTTAAACTTCTTTTCCATGGTAATTACGTATTTCATGAAAAGTTACATTTAGGTCCTTCAGGATTTTTCTAAAAATTTTTATCACTTAGAAATCTTTTTCCAAATAAATAAAAATAAATGGACCTGTTTTCAAAAATTATGATATTTTAGAATTTTCCCAAAAATAAAATCACTAAATTAGGATACTTTTCTCTTAGATGTTTTTCTTCAATAAAATGAAATGGCTAAGAAATATAAACTCGGCCACTTTCCAAATTTAAAATCAACCTACTAATATTTTCGAAAAAAGCTATGTATGTCTAATTATAAATAGCAGATACATGATACTCGTACGCAAATATAGGGTGGCTTAAAATATGGAAAATTTTCTTTTTTTCATATTTGGTAAATAACTGTTTATTTTAATTAATTTAGTTGCATGTAAATGGTTTGTAAATAAGAGTATATTAAAAAGTGAAATTAAAATTAGAAAGTTAAAAGCGATTCCCATTAAGGGTTTTGTTGAGCCTAGTTTTTCATCCTCTTGGTTCTTTTTATAAAATTAAGTCTTTTCTAAGCCGACCAGTACTAAACCCCTACCTATTTAATTCTAGCCCTTAACTAAGGTTTAGAGAAAACCATTTTTGAACTTGAAAAGATTTGGAGTCGCCACCCAACCGGAGTTAGGAAAAGGGAGTTAAGTTATAACCAATTGGGTGGATTGGTTATAACTTAACTACCAGTCTATCGATTTAAAAAACCAAGTTATAAAATGACTTTTTTGAAAACCAGATAAGCTGGATCCAAGGGTTAGGACTTTTAAACCCTTGTGGGTATTATTGATTTTTCAAAATTAATTTTAATCTTAAAAAATCACCCTTTTTATTTTATAAGATAAATCTCAATTTAACTATTATAATTAGACAAATGAAATAATCTAAATTAAAAAGAGAAAATTTGGTTTTCTTTATTTCTATCGTCGCCCCATAGGTACTTATATACCTACCATTCGAGATCAGACATACGTAGTTCTTTTTTTGTAAAACTTTAGTAGATTGATTTTGTTTTAATTTGAAAATAATCAAGTTTATGTTTTATTCAGTTTTCATTTATTAAAGGAAATTCCTAAAAATGTCCTAATCGGTTTTTTAATTTTTAGAAACTTTAAAATGGTCCTAATTTGGAAAGAGGTCTATTTATTTTCATTTATTTTTAGAAAATCAATTTTTCTAAGTGAAAAAAAAAATAATAATCTTTTTATTTACTAATTTATTTTTATATTTATTTATTTCTTTTTTTTTATCACTTAATCTATTTATCACTTATTGCTTATTATATCTTACTTATTTAAACTAATAAAATAAAACCAAAGTACTCCTTTTTTTTTTCTTTTTTCTTTTTTCCCCTTTTTTTTTTTCTTCTCTTCTTTTTTCTCTTTTCTTTCTATTATTATTATTTTCTATTACACTTAAATAAAACAACAAGTAAAATATATATAAAAAAAAAAAAGAATTCGGACGAATTCGAATGCACGAGTCAGACCTAGGCAAGTCAGACAGGATGGGACGGGACGGGTTGGATCAGGTCAAGTCGGCTCCACTAGATTTGAGTCGAGCTTCTATAGTAGCAACATTGCAGAGGTGGTTCCAATTAGTTAGAGCTCCAAATTGATTGGGAAATGGGGGTTTTTGTGATTTTCTAATTAGGTTTAGGGGGGTAAGGTTCAATGCCTTGGTGTTTGGTGGTGGTTGAGAAGGTTGTCGGAGGTGGTAGTTAGCATTGGAGCTCAGGTGGCGTTGGAGGGAGTTACTAGTTGTGAACGATCGATTGGGGAAGGGTTTTTAGAGTGTGGAGAGTTTGGCCGTAGGAGTAGCTTAGGCTGAGGGTGACTAAAGGTGGTGGTTTAAGGGGAAGTAAGCTTCGGTGGTTAGGGTTTAAGGATGGCGATTTGGTTGAGTGGCTAGGGGTTACGGCAATGGTCGAAGGAGGTCGCATTTGGGAGCTGATGGAGTAGGGGTCACGACCGTGGTGGTGGTCGAGCTTAGAGTTCGCTAGAAAGAGAAAGTCAAGAAGAGAGAGATTGGTAGAGAGAGGAAGTGATCGAAAATGGATAGAGAGAGGATGGGAGTTGGTTCTGTTAGTTGTGTGTGTTTATGTGTACTCCTTAAAGCTCCTTTTATACTCGAATTGTTCTTAGAAAACATAGAAAGCTCGGATTTGATTAATGAAGAATGCCCAGAAAAACAGCTTTTTTCCGATTTTTAGAGCTCAAATTAAATCCTCCTTTGAATGTATTTAGACATGTTTTTTGTGTCGATTCACAATAAGCTATGTCTATTCTACAATTTCGCCATTGATTTGGTGAAATTCAAATGAAAAAGGGTCCAAAAATCGTATTGAAGTGGGTGGTCTAAAGTGGAAAGCACTGGAAATTTGGAGAAAGGCAAGGGAAATAAAGGGAAAGAAGAAAACAAAGGGAAAAGGAAAGAAGGGGAGGGAAAAGTGGTCTAACGTGACGCCACATTAGCCCTACCAGCCAACCTCGGCATGCCACGTATCATTCGTAACACGTAGCAGCTAATGTGGCATGCCATGTCAGCGGGGCCATCAAATTCGAGGATGCTACGTGTTAGGACACATGGTGTAATCAAATCTTGACATGTGGCAGTCTTTGATGTGATTGAAAACCAAAAAATAAGAAAAAGGCCTCCCTGCCTTTGCTAAGTTTCGAACCCAAAACCTCATGCTCAATGCTAGTGCTATGTTTATATAGTTAACTGTCACGCCGTTGGCCTATGTCTTGTCCATATGTGCAATTATGGACTCGAACAACCTAGGCTAGATTTAAATCTAAACTTAAGTTCAATAGCCCAACTTCTAAACCTAAATTAAATAAAAAAATCTACTCTAACAAAATGTTATTTTCTAAAATCTTTTTTTTTTCAATTTGTGAATTTTCAAACTTTTTTATGTACTTTCTCGATTTTTTCCATTTTTTGTATTTTTATTATTATTATTATTTTTCTAAATTTCCTATCTTTTGTGTTTTTTCTTATTTTCCTATTTTTTCTAAGTTTTCCTAGAACTCCTATTTTTTTGGGTTTTTTTTTTAAACTTTTCTAATTTAGGACCTTATAACCTAAACTATAAAATAAAAGGTTGGGGGTAGGGTGCAAAAGTTAGGTGTCTACAAGTTTAAAAAAGTAAGTCCTCAAACTCAAATCTCTAGGTTTCAAAAACCTTTTATCTTAAATTGGTTTTTTATGCAATCCAATGTCTAGATTAAAATCAACCCACTAAATTAGTTTTAATCTAAACCTTTTCCTAAACCTAGTTAAGTGGTAACTCTAAGTATTTTTCAAAATACGTTTAAAAGCCGAATTTTTCTTAAATCCTAGTCGAGGGTTAGTATTAAATGGGTTAGGATTTAATACTAATCAGGTTAAGGAAAATGTTTTAAAAATCGAGAAAAACCAAGCTCGACAACATAGTGACTCCATTGGGGACGTCAAGAGGGTTAGCTACTTAAAATACTTTCCGAAATTAAATTTTCATTTCAAAATATCCATATTATTTATTCGTTTTTTAACTTCATGTATATATTTTTCTTTGATTATCATATTGATTTTGCAGCATATATTAGGATATGGGAGTTTATTTGTTGGATAAAAAATGTAAGGTAGATGTAGTCAAACCTAAGCTATCTTAGGACCCTAAGAGGTAGGGCATTGTATAAGCTCCGATTGAAGTGGTGTAACCACCACTCAGGGTTGATTATGCAACCCCACTTAAGCTTGATGTAACCAGTGAAAGCATTTTCTAAAAACAAGTGAGGTCATAAAACTTAAAGACCTTTTTAGAAGCCACCCTAATTATATATACTCTCCTTTAAGCTTGAGTTAATACACTATTCTTAAGAACTATAACCCTAGTAATTGTTCAAGAGTTTTAATGCCATCAATTTTTGAAAATAACAGTAGGGTTGCAACTTAAGGAATAATGTATTAACCAAAACAATCCTAACATTTGCATATTTCCATGTATTTTCTTTTGTTGCATTGATAACTAATTCTTGTCCATAAAATGTGTAGACCTAGAATGGCAAATAACCAATCAAACAATTAAGGGAATGATAGGCTACACGACCTCTTTAGGATTCATGAGTAACTGCGGAAGGATGAAATCACCTATCTAAAGGAAAAGCTCGAATATTCTAAAGCTCACAACTGGGCCTTAAGAGCCCTTTTAGGACAAGTCATTGGGGAAACCTATGAAATGTTAGAAGACCTTAAAGCTCATTTGTGAGACTTAATTGAGGGTTTTCTCCAATTCATATTTAGAGAGCCTAAAATAAATGTCAAGCTCCAAATTCAATGTTAAGTTCTCTATCTTCATTTACTTTATTCTGATCTTTCACAATAATAAAAGTTCTCATTAGTTCATCATTCTTCATTCTTTAGTATTCCCTTCTTTGTAAATAGTCCTTCAATGAGCATTTATCTAACCATTGTTCCCTCCCATTTAGGGAAATGTAAAATCTCATAAACTTGTAAGTAGAACCCTAAAAGTCATCATCCTTATTTGTAAATTATTTTCTCAATTTTTGTAAAATAAAACTTCATCTTTCTCTCTCTCTCTCTTTCAAAAAAAAAAAAAAAAAGAAGTAGAAGAAGAAAGAAAAAAGAAATAAAAACTGAAAAAATGAAAATGAAAAGAAAAGTTACTAACGACTATAAATCCTTGTAGGCTCAAGGAGCCAACCCAAGCTTAGGCCTTTAACCCATTCAAGCAGCTAAGTCAAACACTTGGTTTCCAACCCACATGAGGCCCTTCAACCTATTAAGGAAGCCAACACGAGCCCCTTGGCCCATTCAACCCAAAAACTAGCCCCTTAGCCCATTAAGGTAGCCAATCTAAACACAAACCATAGCCCATTAAGGCAGCTAACCTAAACACAATCCTCAACCCATAAAGGTAACCAAGACAAGCTAAAATCCTTAGCCTATTTAGAAAGCCAAGCCCAATCATAAACTAACCCAAAACATAAAGTCAAATACTAGGCATGTTTTGAGTGACTAAGTGGTAAAGTTAATCTTTACCGTAGTCCAAATAAAAAAATAGACTCCTCCTTAAGGAATTGGTAACTTACTTTAAAAGAAAAAGGCTTAAAATGAAAAGAGGCAAACTATATCCTATATACTAACCATTAAAACACTTTGAGAGTTGAGCGACATAATGATAAGGATATTTTTTGATATTCTTTAGTCTCATTCCTTAAAGGAGGTCCATTTTGAATGTGATACATAGATTAAAATGAAGTTAGGCATTCATTTTTCAAATCTCAAACACAATTATCTCTTGTTAACCTTGTTAGACTTATTTAGAGAATTTTCAAATTTAAACCCTATCAAGAACCATCCCACAATAGGCTAATTTGGAGGTTAGGGTCATTGATGAAGAGAGAAGGATAAAATTGGTTTATGCTTACTTCAATAACATTAAATTCATAGAAAAATTTTATTTCTAATAAATTATGTTTCTTTGAAATAAAGAAGAATTAATACCCTTCAAACACCTTAAGTTTATACTTACCTCACCAAAGCCCATGCACTAGAAATCCATGGATTTAGGGCCTTAAATCGCTTAAAAAGGCAAAACCTTGGCAATGGAGATAATCACTCTTGAGGCCAAAAGAAAAGAAACAGTAGTAAGAGATAATGGGGCAAAGTAATAATAATAAAAAGAAGAAGAAGAAGAAAATAGGCTAAAAGATTAGGCCCAAGTGTAAGATGAAAGCCCTGAAGGATATATCATATCCCAACAAAGGTAGCCAAATCAAATCAAAAGGTTAGGAGTCAAAACCCAAATAGCCCCAAAAACATAAGGCCCTAAATCACATTCTAAAGCCCAAGAACACAAAACCTCGATATCCACCACCTATGTTGAGTCACACAAGACCTCCCTACCTACAATACCTTCCACACCCAATAAAAGCTCTTCCAATCTTAAAAGATAATTTATTTGTAATGAAAATTGTTTTTGAAATTAAGGCAAGCACACTTCTAATTTTTCCTAAAAGTTCTTGACTTGTATTCCTGGGTCAACTAAAAGTACTTTCAAAATAAGCCTTCTCATTAGTCCTCTTTGAAACCCTTAGACCAAAAACATAAATTCATAATGTTGAACTAAAAAAGACCTAATGGATTGATCAAGGCGCATCACCTATAAAATGGACTATAATTTTGAGATTATAGTCAAGAGCGAAATCTAGATCAAAAGTTAGCTAAGAAGTCCTCTTTGACTATACTAATCATAAGTTACCATTTTCCTATGAAAGAAATATTTAAAATCATAAAGCCCCATGAATAAGCCCATCATTAAGGTCAAGGGCATTTAGATGCCCTACATTATTGCTAAGGAAAGGGGTGGTTACAATACTTGCTTCTTAAATAAGAATTTATACCTGTTAGCAAACTTTTAAAAAAAATTTGAAAAAAAATAAAAGAGAGAAAAAAGACAAAAGAAAAAGAGAGAAAGTAAGGGCTTGTCACAAGATTTTTGTCCAATCCATATCAGCTCGAGTAACCAAGCTTTCACGTCATGCGTTTCCTTTTCAATATAGTCACACTTTTTAAATTGACTATAATAGTCTAGATCTTTCTTCCTTAATGCAGTTTTTAATGTCCATTAACCCTTTTTAAAATCAAGGGGCCTGTCCCTAATGCCTTTCTCATAAATGGTTCTTTAACAATTTCCCTATAAATATTTTTCTAAGTCAAGAAGTTTTTCAAACAGGTTGCTTTCCTTACTTTATTTCTTCAATCCTTCATCAACTTTCCTTAAGGTTCAAGCCAACTCTTAGAGCACTGACTCCTCTTTAAATTCATTTTTAAGGTTCTAGCTAGCCTTTAGGGCACTGTCCGGTCTTTCATTTTTAGAGTTCTAGCCAGCTCTTAAAGTATTGACTCCTCTTTAAATTCATTGTTATGGTTCTAGCTATCCTTTAGGGCTCTATCCCGTCTTTCATTTTTAGAGTTTTAGCCAACCCTTAAAACACTAACTCCTCTTTAAATTTGCTTTTAGGGTTTTAGCTTACCTTTAAGGCATTGTCCCATCTTCCTAGGGGTTAGCCAACTCTTAGAATGTTGACTCCTCTTTTATTCTTTTTAAGGCTCAAGCTAGCTCTTAGAGCCTTATCCCCTCTACTACTTTTTTAGGGTTCTAGCCAACTCTTAGAGTGCTGACCCCTCTTTAAATTCGTTTTTAAGGTTTTAGCTTACCTTTAGGGCAGTATCCCATCGTTTTAAGGTGCTAGTTAGCTTTCAAAGCACTACCCTCTCTTTCATTAAGCCAGCTTTTAAAGCGTTGTCTCCTTTTTTAATCTCTTTTAAGGTTTTAGCCAACTCTTAAAGCACTATCCCATCTTTCATCCATTCTTTTTTAGGGTTTTAGCAAGCTCTTAGAGTGCTATCTTATCTTTCATCATTATTAGGGTTCTAATAAGCTTATAGAGCACTATCCCAATTTGCCATTTTCTCTTAGGGTTTAACAAGCCCATAGGGCACTTCCCCTTTCATCAAATCTCTCAATATTCTTATAGTAAGCCCACTGGGTGCTTTTCTTCACCAATATTCTTTTAGTAAGCCTATAGGGCACTTTTCTTCATCAATATTCTTTTAGCAAGTTCGTTAGGTACTTTTTTCACCAATATTCTTTTATTGAGTCCATAAGGCATCTCTCTTTGCCAATTTCTCGTAGTGAGCCCATAGGATGCTTTTCTTTATCAATTCCTCATAACAAGCTCATAAGGCACTTCTCTTCATCAATTCCCCATAACAAGCACATAGGGTACTTTTCTTCACTAATATTCTTTTAGCAAGTCCATTCGGTGCTTTTCATCACCAATCTCTCTTCTAGTGAGCCTATAGGGCACTTTTCTTCGCCAATCTTTTTAGCATGCTCTCGGACCAATATCTTAACCCAAGCTGAAACTCTTGCATTACATGTTTTTAAACCACTATCTTAAGTTAAAACCCTTGCATTGCAAGCTCTTGGAGTGTTATCCTAAGTTAAAACCTTCAAATTGCATTCTCTTAGAGCGCTATCTTAACCTAAGTTAAAACCGTTAGATTACATGCTCTTAGAGCGCTATCCTAAGTTAAAACACTCAAATCGTATGCTCTTAGAGTGCTATCCTAAGTTAAAACCCTTGGATCACATGCTCTCAGAGCATTATCCCAAGTTAGAACCCTCAGATCACATGCTCTCGAAGTGTTATCCTGACCTAAGTTAAAACCCTTAGATCACATGCTCTTGGAGCATTATCCCAAGTTAAAACCATCGAATCGCATGCTCTCAAAGTGCTACCTAAGTTAAAACCTTTAAATCACATACTCTCAAAGCGCTATCCTAATTTGAAATCATTGCATCGCATGCTATTGCAGCACTATCCCAACTTGAAACCCTTAGATTATATGCTCTTGGAGCTCTATCCTATATTGAAATCCTTGGATTACATGCTTTCAAAATGCTATCCTAACCTAAAACCCTTGAATCACATGCTCTCAAAGTGTTATCCTAACTTGAGACCCTTGGATCGAATGCCTTCAGAGCGCTATCCTAAAACCCTTATATCACATGCTTTTGGAGTACTATTCTAACTTGAAACCCTCAGATCACATGCTCTCAGAGTGCTATCCTAACCTGAAACCCTTGAATTACATGCTCTCAGAGCACTATCCTAGGTTAAAACCCTCAAATATCAAACTCTCGGAGCACTATCCTTACTTGAAAAATCTCTTGCACTTAGAGCACTATCCCAACTCATTTCCCTTAGGATCTTAGCCATCAACTAATCTTCCTTTTAGAGTTCTTAGTGAGCCCATAAAGCGCTCTTCTACATCAATTTCACTTAAGTGAGCCTACAGGGTGCTTCCTTTCATCATTGATTCCATTAGCAAGCCCGTAAGGTGCATCTTCTAAGATAATTAAGGATTAATAGTCCCCTAGAGACGCTCTTGCCTAGGTTAACGAGCTTAGGAGAGCACGTCTAGGTTTTTCAAATCGATTTCCCTTGCTAGCTCTTAAGGTGCTACCTTTCAATCAATATCACTTTTACGGTCTTGTCAACTTTGAAAGTGCTTCTCTTCCTTCAAAACCTTCTAAGGTTATATTAAACTCTTAGGGCATTATGCTTGCTTTGTGTTCCAACAATCTCTTAGAGCACCTTCCCCCTTTCTCACTTTTCATCAAATCCTCAATGGACTAAACCTAAGTTAGTTAACTAGCTATAGCACTTCTTAAGGCAAAATCCACCCTTACAGCAAAAATAGTGTCTCAGTTGTCTTATGGTAAAGTTTTACTCAAATTTCATCATAAAGAGGGGTAACTATAAATACCTCATTTTTTCTCCTTTTTTATTTTTATAATTTTTAAGATAAGGTAAAGGGTTCTAATTTAGGAAAAATACAAAAGAAAAATGAAATTTAGAAAAATTAAAAAAATGGAAAATTTTAGAAAAATACAAAACAAAATAGAAAATTTAAATACATTTTTTAAATAATAACCTTTAGGTTTCGATAATAAGTTCTTTTTTTTTTTTTTTAGAAGAGGGATGTTGAGCTTGAGCTTAAATTCAAATTTAGCCTAAGCAGACCTTATCCATATGTGCAATTTATATGAACAAGGTATAGGTTAACGACTTGATGGTAATATACTCTGACTTAATATTGCATATAACTTGGAGATCTTGGGTTCAATTCATGGAAGGTACAAAATGCATCTTTTATTTTCTTCTCTTGGACACTTGTCTATCTCTCATTGGTACATGTGTCCATTATGTCACCATACCATATCATCACTACGTCATGCCACCACATATGCCATGTCACCACCATATCATCACCACATCATCGCTATGTCATAGGTCATATCATCACCACATCATTTACCCACTCACTTTTAGGTGTAGTAACCACACTCCTATGTACGTTAGATATACTCCAACACACTCTTACACATAATAAGCACACTCTTGGTGCATGTTAATTATGTTTTCCACATGCAACTTTGTATTTAGCATCACATATTATTTAGGATCACCCAACCCCAACATGAAAGAAAATCATATTGCATTTAATATTTTCCATGCTAAACTTAACCACGATACTTATAAATAGAGAATTTCATTTTACTACAAATCATTAACTCATCACTCACAATCACTAAAATTGACCCACAAACACCACTTTCTCTCTCTACAATGCCCTTTTTTCTCTCTCTAGGATTTGCGTAAGCTCAAGGCTTTTTGAGCTAAGATAAGTTGTGCTAAAAACTACTTATGGTAAGAGCTTTTCAACCTAACAAAACCCAACCTAGCCTTGATAGATCCGACCCATCCACTGACGATCCAATCCGTATCCCCCTTGGCTTGGTCTAGCCCCCTCTCCTTGTTTCCTTTGTTTTATTATTATTATTTTTACTGTCTTTGTAATATTCTATTGTATTGTTTTTTTTTTCTTTTTCAATTTTTTGTATTGTAATTATAACCCATTAAAAAAAATGAAAAAATGAACAGAAGAAAAGAATCCAAAAAGAAAAAAAAAGAAGAAAGAGAAAGAAAAAAGGGAAAAAAAAAAAGAAAGAGGAAGAAGATTTTTATTTTTATTTTAATGTTTTAGTAAAGAAATGAAAAAATAATAATAAATATATATATAAGACAATAAAGTAAAGAAAATATATAAAAACCATTTTATCACGTAGAAAAGCATTTTTCAATAAAAAACAAAAATAAAATGAACCTTTTTAAAGTTAGGATTTCTTAGAACTTTCCAAAATAAATGCACCATTTTCTTATGGACATGTTTTATACGATTTAGACATATTTCTTATGATTTAGACATTTTTTCCATAATTTAAACTTATTTTCTACAATTAGGTATCTTTTCCATGATTTAAGCTTTTTTTTTTTTATAATTAGGCATCTTTTCAATGGTTTAGGTATCTTTTCTATAGTTAGGCATATTAGCTATGGTAATTGCATATTTTATGAAAAGTTGCATTTAGGTCCTTTAAAATTTTTCTAAAAAGTTTTATCACATAGAATTTTTTTTTCCAAATAAATAAAAATAAATGGACCTTTTTTCAAAAATTATGATATTTTAGAATTTTCCTAAAAATAAAATCATCAAATTATGACCATTTTCTCTAAGGTGTTTTTCTTAAATAAAATAAAATGACTAAGAGAAGTAAACTTAACCACTTTTCAAATTTGAAATCAACTAACCCGCTAATATTTTTGAAAAGAACAACGTACACTTGATTTCAATAACGAGTACATTGGCACTCGTACGCAAATACAAAGTGACTTAAAATATGGAAAAAAAAAATTTCATATTTTGTAACTAATTGTTTAATTTAATTAATTTAGTTGCATGTGAATTGTTTGTAAATAAGGGTATATTGAAATGTGAAATTAAAATCTAAAAGTTAAAAGTGATACTCATTAAGGGTTTTAAAAAGTTAGCCCTCAAACTCAAATCTTTGGTTTTCAAAAACCTTTTTTCTTAAATGGGTTTTTTACGCAACCCAATATCTAGATTAAAATCAATTCACCCAATTGATTTTAATCTAAACCTTTTCTCGACCCCCATTAGGTAGTGACTCCAAGTGTTTTTCAAAACAGGTTTAAAAACCGAATTTTTCTTACCTCCTAGTCGATGGGTTAGTATTGAATGGGTTAGGCTTTAATATTAACTGGGTTAAGAAAAATATTTTAAAAACAAAGAAACACCAAGCTCATAGGATAGTCTTAGCCTTAAGCTCCTCCACATCACACCTTATCATTGACATCTAAAATTTACTGTTACAGTCATCTACACTTTGAGCTCCTTGCCTCAACTCCTAGAGTTTCTTGAAGGTATCCTACTCATAATGATCAAAGGTAAACTATCCCCTCATGATAAGCTTCGTTTCATTATAAGTTTGGACTTCACAATGGCCATCTCTTCTATGTGCTGCTTGCAACTTCTTCTACCATATGGCTGCATAACCTTTGAACTCTAAGGCAACTAGTTGTACCCATACTAAATCATCATAATCATAACATTCAAATTCTTCTCAATCTTCTCATCCCAATCAAAATGCTCATCAACATTGCCAGTACTAGAGAAGCTCAAGATTTGTACTCTTACATGCTCTATGCCCCTATGAGCTAAGCATATCTTTTGTCAAATTCATAAAAGTTATTATCCTCCTCTTCCTCTTCTTTAGGAACCTCATCCAACTCAATTCTCCTTAGAGCTCTCCTCTTTACTTATCTATCTCAAACTAAAGGAGCACTCATAACATTGTCATCTTAGAGCCCAATACATTACACTCTATATTGTATTAGATCAACTTGGTTGTTCAGGGGAACAACATCTATAGGTTAAGCATTCACTAATCTTTACACTTTGACAACTATATTGGCTACTATGGTAGTTAAATCTTATATTTGCTTATTCGTTGACTGTAGGGTCTATTGGCCATGTCATCCACAGTTAAGGGCATCACTTTCTACATTACCTACACCTCTTTAAACATTGGGATTCAAAATTTCACTAATAAACAACTACTTTCTCAATCAAAAACACCATTACTTGTATAGCATAACTCACTACAACAACACCTAATAATTACCATTACTACCTTAAACACAACACTCTACAACCTAAACATTAGCATCATTATTGAAACAACTACCAATAGAGCACGTAAAAGTACACTTGCACATTAACACTCCTATTGCAATCACAAACTATCTACTACACTAATTTACACTTCTTTGGAACTTCATAACACAGCAAAACACTACCAACTCTCCTTCTCTCAATTGCAACCTTGAGCTCATATGCTAAGATTATATGGTGTCACTATGAGTTAAGTAATCACTAGGTCTCATCATAGGGATAATGGATCTTTCAAATATTAAAGAAGTAAAGATGAATAGAGTCAACATGTAGCTAACTATGAGCAACCATCGTAGATATGACTTACCACAATGATTTGCATGGCTAAGCCTTAGCTTGATATGACTCATAAACTAAGGGCTAAGTTTCACTCGTTACTAGCCCTAGCTAGAATCAGGTTAAATGAGAGTGCAAAGAGATAACTTAGATAGAGAATTCTCAAAAGAGCAGTGATCTACATATACCACACTACTTAGGTAAGTGCACTTGTCAAATAATAATATAGAGGACTCTAAAGTTTAGAGTTGTTGATCCTACGAGGACTAGACACTTACTCACTCTTACTAAATTATTTTAATTAAAATTTAATAATAATTAAAAGATAAAAGAGATTTTAAGAAATAAGAACTAATTAATACTAACACTAACAATGCATTCAATTGACAAAAACCTAATTAACCATAAAAAGTAATATCTAGACTCTAATAACAAAGAGATCAACATGCAATAGCCTAAAGTTTCTAACGTAATTCTTATTCTTATTAACTAGAGGAATTCAATCACTAATTTAATAGGAATCACTTCTCTATTAAATTACAATCCTAATTAAATTTTTCCCAAATCACTTCTTGAATAAAATAAACTAGAACAACATTAAGAAAGAAATTTCATAACAAATAAACAAACAAGATATCAATCATGGTTGTCAAAATCGCGAGTCAAATGTACAATTTTACGAGTTTATGATTTTATATTGTTTTTCTTAGTTAAAACGGATATAATATCATTAAAGTGTATACTTTTGGTAAAATTATGAATTTTGATATATGATTTTATATGTTTACAATTTTATTGGTTTTACATGATTCTATGAGTTCAAATGAATAGTAAAATCACGATTTTAACAATCATGATATCAATATTAATTTCAAAAGAGATATATAGCTTATCTCTAGCCTTATAGCAAATCCCTTCAATTATGGTACATTTATTTATTTATTGGCCTCACCACTTCAATAAATAAAATCTAATAATTAAGTTGAAACCTTAGAAATAACAACTTAATTAATACAAGACACATAATTGAATTAATAAGAAAAAGAGAATTTCATTATAATAAATGTAAATAACGTATGCTACATGTTACCTTTTGAGTACAAGTCAAGATATCTGTAGATCTATGCTACAGACATGATAAAAACAAGAACCTTCATGATATAATTGAATAAAACCCTAGGAAACACTTCTATTCTATCCTTATTGCATCCCTAATTTTTTTTAGACATGTAGCTAACATATATTTATATTTTCTAGATAAAATAATCTTTAAATGACAAGTGTTTTGAAAATCATGACGTCCATAGAGGCTAGGTGTAGACTACTCCTTATAATAATTTTTTGACAATTTGAGTTGAATTTAATGATGAATGGATCATGGCTACAAATTACAGTCATGGAGTTAGAGTATGGTCTTCTACTTGGCTAAAATTCTTTCTGCTTCAATCAAAAATTGAGGATGCAAGCTTCACAACTAATAGGTTACAAACCTCTAGCTTACTTACTCGTGCACACCTTAGAGGCCTCCAGTCACTCACTCAAAGAATTCTCTCTATTGATAAGAAACTGTACATAAAATGAAGGTAGCTAAATTCCCTGAGAGCTCACGATGGTTATACTCTGCTCTGTTTTCTCTCTTGTGCCGATGTCAACTATTATCTAATTGAAGGCTCTATGCCAAATGATCAGGCCTTTAGTTGCTAAGAGCTTCCTATCGAGTAATGAGACATAGCTTCCCATTGGCCAAGTACTCTCATAACCTCCTACCAATTCTTACCGTATCTCTTTCTCGACTTGACCATCCCTGATACCACATCTTGATTCCACTCAACTGTTGTATCTAAAGAATCTTTATACGAAGCCAATATTGCACTACTACCTATCCATTTCATCTAATACTGTACTATTTTTCTCTTTTTTGTCATTTGTCTTACTTATCCTTTTTTGTATATGCTAGGAATCTCTTTTCATGCATGCTTTTTGTAATTTTCCTTATTTATAATGTTGCCTTAGGGACTTACTATAAATAATACCTTTTTCTTTGTAGCTATACATATACATTACAGACAGATATTGAATATACTTGTTCTTGTGAGACTATCTTCTCCAAGTCCATTTTCATACACTCTTATCTAATCTTACTGAATAGCTCAAGATTAGTAGCGAATGGCCTTTGACATTAACTTATACATCATATCAAGTAAAGTGTCAAGTCGTGCTGTATTCATTTGTAGGTCATATCCTTTGAGTAACTTCACATCAACTACTATATTCAGTTTGCCAACCTATACACCCTATTTTCTTCGATATCTCGAAGGACCCATTGGTTCTCACTTCTTACAATAAGCCATAATGATAGTTGAGCTCCTAGGCACATCATATAATCCTAGTATTAGAGCTTAAGGCTGTGACCAAGAGCTGTGTTACAATAGTTCCTATTAGTCTATTATTTGCTCTACTCTATTTTCATCTAAAAGAATAGAGTAAGTCCATAGTTTACTATTCGATTGGTATTTTCCATGTGTAGTAATTTCCTACGTGAAGTATGTGAGTCCATAGTTCACTATTTGATTGGTATTTTCCATGTGTGGTAATTTCCTATGTGAAGTCTATGTTTTAAAGCTTTATTTTGAGAATGTCAGGAGAAATTAACGATGCTAAGAGTGATGCTCACAGGCATGGTCGTGTTACTCAACAAACACCATATACTATTGATAAGCAGATACAAGACCTTGCCATTATTATGGCCAATCTAACTGTCTCGATGCAAAGAGTCTTAGAAATTAGGCCATGAGATAAGATTGCCACTAAGCAAGGCCAAGAAATAAAGGTAGGTTAAGAAGGTAGATGAATGAACAGCGAGCACTAAAGCCCATTACTATGAATTAAGCACCACCCCATCGTGCCGATAGAGTCACGAGAAGGAGGTTAGAGTTGGATGAAATAAAGGAGTATGAAGAGGAAGAGGAACGGTATATTGGAATTGACGAACGTAAGTTTAGAGCTCCTAGGGGTGCCAAACACATCAAAGAATAGATCTCGAGCTTCAACCAATCTAATAGTGCTAACGACTACTGGGATTGGGAGGAGAAGATTGAAAAGATGTTCGACTTTTATGATTATGAAGATGCCATTTGTATTCAAGTGGCTACGTTGGAATTTTTTGGATATGCAGCAATGTAGTGGAAGAAGCTACAAAATGTTCACTTAAGAGCCCAATGTGAAGTTCGAAAATAGAATGAGATGAAGAGAGTTTTGAGAAGTAGGTTCGTTCCCAAACACTACGAACAAGACACTTTCCGATGCCTCCAAGACTTGAGACAGGCTAACAAATCAGTAGATGGCTATGTTTAAGAGTTTCAATTGCTCATGATTCGGTGTGATGTTGATGAGCCCGAGACACGAACTATAGTAAGGCTCATTTTTCGACTAAGAACTGAGATTAGTCATATTGTGGAATTATAGAGACTGGGAAGTTTATATGAGACTATCCAAGTGGTGTAGAGGGTTGAGAGGCAAAGACAAAGCCAAATTAGCTGCCCTGGACTGTCGAATAGAAGTAGCATGTTGATTCAATCTAACCAAGGCTAAACACCAAACGGTTCTAAGGTAGACCATCGAGGACATGTTCCGAACTGACCTGAAGAGGGCTAAGGTAAAGGCAAACCTAAGGAGACTGAGGTCTGGATGGACCAAGGCCAAAGCTCAAGTAAGAAGACCCTAGAAATTAAATGTTTCAAATGTCTAAGATATGAACATGTGGCTAGTCAATGTCTAAACCAATAGGTCATGACTCTAAAGGGAGATATGCCCTAGTTCGAAGTAGAGAGTGTAAGCGAAGGGAAGGAAGAGATGGGAGTTAAACAAATGTTGGAAGAGTTTCAAGAAGACCTCGATGCCAAGACAACACTTGAGGGCGATACCGAGTACTGCTTTGTTGTACATCAATCTCTCAACACTTTCACAGCTGACAAGAATGTACAAAAGGAGAATCTCTTCCATAAATTGCCTAGTAAATGGTAAGCTATGTACCTTGATCATTGACGAAGGAAGTTGTACCAATGTCATAGTGCAAGGGATAGTGAAGGCTATGAAATTGCCAACCATTCCACACCCTAAGCCATATAAGATTCACTAGCTAAACGAAAAAGGAAACTTACTCGTTGCCGAGCTAGTTAGAGGACCAATTACCATTGATGATAGGTACAAAGATGAGGTGTTGTGTGATGCCCTTCCCATGTGTGCTTCTCACATCTTACTCGGCCGACCCTAGCTATTTGACTTAAGGGTATTACATAATGGGTATAAAAATACCTACATGCTCCAAAAGGATGGGAAGAAGATCCTACTGACCCCCCTTGAGTGTTAAGGAAGTGCATGAAGCACAAGAGAAGGTTACTAGATCACTACAGCGAAAGTCCTTAGTGATTTCCTAACTCAATTTACCCAATAAGTTAAGGCCGGGGAGTATGTACTCCTTTTAGTCTAAAGACTCTTGGAGATGAGAGAAGCCAAGAGCTTACTTGTTGAGGTGAGAACTCTAGTAAAAGAGTATGCCATCCTATTTCCTGCCAAGATGCTAAAGGGTTCACTACCCATAAGAAGCATTGAATACTGCATTGACCTTTAGCCAGGAGCTATGCTGCCAAACCAACCTACTTATAGGCTCAATCCCAAGTAAGTAACTAAGTTGAAGAAATAAGTGGATTAATTGGTGGATCGTAGGTATGAACAAGAGAGCATAAGCCTATGTATCATGCCTGCAGTCTTAGTACTGAAGAAAGATGAGTCATAGAGAATGTGCATTGACAGCCGTATCATCAACAAAATTACTATTAAGTACCGATATTCGATTCTACGATTAGATGATATGCTTGATGAGTTGCATGGTGCCCATACCTTTTCAAAGATTGGTTTGAAGAGCGGTTACCACCAGATACGAATGAGACTTCGGGATAAATAGAAGACAACCTTCAAGATAAGGGATGGTTTGTTCGAATGGATGGTGATACTGTTTGGTTTAACTAATGCGCCAAGTACTTTCATGCAACCTATGAATCATGTGCTGAGATCACAAATTGACAAATGTGTTGTGGTTTATTTTGATAACATTTTGGTCTACAGTACTGACCTCATCACCCATGTTGAGCATTTAAGATCAATATTCGACATCCTTCATGTTAAGAGATTATTCGATAACCTGAAGAAATGCGTGTTTTACCAAAACGATATTATATTCCTCAGGTATGTTGCTTCAGAAGAAGGAGTCCAAGTTGATGACAAGAAGGTCAAAGCTATTCTCAAGTAGCCTACGCTAACTAATGCTATTAAAGTGTGGAGCTTCCATGGTCTTGCTTTGTTCTATTAAAGATTCATACGAAACTTCAATTCCATAACGACACCATTAACCTAGATGACTAAGAAGAACTCTGAATTTAAGTGGTCAAAGAAAGCTTAGAAGATTTTTGAAAATGTAAAGTCTAAATTGACGTCTGACCCAATACTCGCCCTACCAAAATTTGAGAAAGTTTTTAAGGTTAAATGTGATGCATCTGGAGTCAGCATTAGTCTGTCATTATGTAAGAGCATCGAAAAATTGCCTATTTCAACGAAAAACTCAAAGGAACTACCCTAAATTACTCAGCATACAATAAGGAGTTCTATGCCCTTGTCCGTACACTATAGAACCAGCATCATTATTCGTTGCCGAGAGAATTCATCGTCTACTCAAATCATGAGTCTCTCAAACATCTCTGTAGGCAATAGAAACCTTCTCAATGTCATGCTAAATGGGTTGAATTCTTAAAGTCTTTCTACTACATCATCCGATATAAGAAAGGGAGCACAAACATTGTGCAAGACACTTTTTCTTGTTGTCATACCCTCATTACAACATTACAAGCCAAGGTACTTGGATTTGGCACTTTACTTGATCAGTATGAGCATGATCCGCATTTTAGGCCCTTAGTGGCCAAGTGTAATGTTGCAAGAACTGTAGAAGGGCAAATAGGTTTGTATGCCGAATGGTTCAGCTAAAGAGTTACTCATCTGAAAAGCTTATGTTAGGGGCTTGGTTGGCCATTTTGGAGAAAAGAGGATGGCTGAAATATTAAAAGAACACTTCTACTGCCCAGGAATAATGAAGGATGTGCATCAAATTCTTTAGAGGTGCGAGGTCTGTAAATATACGAAAGAAAGGAGAGAGCCATATAGAGAATACATACCCCTGCCCACACATGAGTACCCATGGACCGATCTAAGCATGGATTTCATGATCAGCCTTCCCTGAACACCAAGAAGACATGACTCAATTATGGTTATGGTCGATTGGTTTAGCAAGATAGGCAACTTCATTCCTTACCACAAAACTAATGATGCTTTCTTTGTCACTAACCTCTTTTTGTAGGAAATTGTACGTTTGCATGGAGTGCCAAGAAGTATTATATCTAACCGTGACTCTAAGTTCATAAGTTTCTTCTAAAGGACCCTGTAGAAGAAGCTCGACACTAAGCTCAGGTTCAGTACTTCTTGCCACCCCCAGATAGACGGCCAAACTGAAGTAGTGAATAAGAGAGTCAGCAACCTCTTACAAGCAATTGTTAGTAAGAATTTACATGATTGGGACTTATGCCTACCTATCATTGAGTTCACTTACAACCGCTCGAGTCATAGCTCGACAAGAAGACTATCATTTGAGGTCGTTTATAGGCTTAACCCAAACATGCCCTTACATCTAATTATTAGCCCAACCATAAAGGAGGAAAGTCGATCCGGCCTACAGCGTGTTGAAGAATTCCAAAAGTTGCATTAGAGAGTTGTCAAACAACTAGCCAAGACTATAGCTTAATAGAAGGAGCAAGGAAGTCAAGGAAGGAGGTAAGTCGTTTATATCCCTAGAGACCTTGTTTAGATCCACCTTCACAAAGAATGCTTCCTAGCTAAAGGGAAAACAAACTATCCCCCAGAGCGGATCGACCTTACAAGATCCTTAGGCGCATCAATGACAATGCCTATGAGGTTGAGCTACCTCACATTCAACTTCGCCAACCTGACTCCCTATGTGCCTAATGCCAATGAAGATCATGATTTAAGGGAAAATCTTCAACAACCTCTAACTGACCTCTAGCCCACTTACTCGCATATACCTCAAAGGCCTCTAGTCTTTCACCCAAAGAATTCTCTCTCATTAGCCTACTGATAATGAGAAACTATATACAAAAGGAAGGTAGCTGAATTCCCTGAGAGCTCTAGATGGTTATACTCTGCTTTGTTCTCTCTCTTGCGTTGATGCTGACAATTCTCTAGCCAAGGGCTCTATGCCAAATGATTAGGCCTTTAGTTGTTGAGAGCTTTCTATCGAGTAATGAGACATAGCTTCTTACTGGCCTACTACTCTCTCAGCCTTCTACCAATTCTTACTACATCTCTTTCTCATCTTGACCATCCTTATTACCACCACATTTTGATTCCACTCAGCTATTGTACCTAGAGAATCTTTGTATGGAGCCAATATTACACTATCACCTATCCATCTCATTTGACATTGTACTATTTTTCTCTTTTTGTCATTTGTCCTATTTATCCTATTTCGTATGTACTAGGAATCTCTTTTCATGCATGCTTTTTTGTAATTTTCCTTATTTATAATGTTATCCTAAGGACTTACTATAAATAGTCTCTTTTCTTTATAACTACACATATACTTTATAGATAGATATTGAATATACTTATTCTTATGAGACTATCTTCTCCAAGTTCATTTTCATACACTCTTATCTAATCTTGTCAAGTAGCTCAAGATTAGTGACAGGTGGCCTTTGACATTAACTTATGCATTATATCAAGTGAAGTGTCAAGTAATGTTGTATTCGTTAGTGGGTCATATCCTCTGAATACCTTCACGTTAGCTATTATATTCAGTTCATCAACCTACTCATCTTATTTTCTTCAATATCTAAAATGACCCATTGGTTCTCACTTCCTACAGTAAGCCCTAATAATAAATGAGCTCCTAGGCACATCAATGACCATGGAGATCAACCGTAGTCTTCCTTTTCACTTAATTCTTAGATAAATTCTCTTCGGTACTTGCCATCCTTAAGTCATCCTTCAAAATTGGTGAAATTTCCTTCAAAAATCACCTAAATTCCTTATTTTCACCTTATTGCTTCATATGAATCCTAAAATTAAGATATGACTTAAATCAGTAGTAAAATCATTAAAATTAAATAGAAATAACTCAAATTACTCAGGGAAATAACATAAGAGATGAGTGTAAAGTTGCACTCATCAAATCTCCCCACCTTTAGACATTTGCTTATCTTCAAACAAATAAATCAATCCTTAATAAGGATTAGGAAAGCAAGACAAGATCTTCAAAATAACCTACTATTATTTAAGACATTCGAAAAATGTTGTATTAACCCCATCACATGGTGAAAGTTGATGCATCCCTAAAACATTTTTAGTAACTTGTATGATATTTTCCCTATTCACTTTTCAATGCAACTTAGACACAAATAATAGAATCTAATGGCTAATTCTTATAAACCAATGTTTGATAATGCAATTTAACAAATGATTTTCTCTTGAATTAGTTTCATTTCATTTAATTGGGCAAAAACTTTACATGACTTCGTTACATATAGATAGGATGCATACAAATCTCTTCTTGACTTCACTAAGGACGATAATCCAAAGTAAATTCATGTTATATCTATTCATCCCCTACTCGTTTCCTAATATACATTCTTACTTGTAGTTTATTTAATTCAATTAATTACCACAAGTTGTTAGCAGCAGAAAAAAACTTTGCTCTTTTGAGAGACTAAGGCCAATACTTACTAATTTAGCCCTTTTTAATTTTATATTGATAGCGAGAAAGAACTTTGCTCTTCTAAGGAACCAAAGTCAGTCCATATCAATTTTTTTCTTATTGTTTCTTTTCCAACAAATTAGCAATAAGAAAGAGTCTCACTCTTCTAAGGGATTATGATCAATCTGTGCTAATCGCTTTTTATCATGTTATTTTTATTTACACCTTCGACAATTTAAAACTTTTAAGGCAAATTACAAGAAATAAGTTTCATTCACTTATTTAATTAGGATTATAGAGCTCTAAAAATTAAAAAGGGATAAGTATATATCTAAGTAAACTTAGGAAGTGGCATATGACTAGTGCTCGATTACGATTTTAATTAATTAATGCCTTGGAATCCTATATTAAATAACATGTAATTTTTGCTCTACAAGAATTTTACTATTCAATTCTAGTACCATGTATAATGTGTAATAGTGACTTAGGAAAAATTAAATACAAGCACTATTTACTATTAAAATAGGATTGCAAACTCAAAAAAAAAAAAAAATTGGGTTATAAATTAACAAGTTGATTTCTTAAATAATATTAGTATACCCCTTCCCTACACTTAATTCAATACATTGTCCTTAATGTACTTTATTCTAAATCATAAAAAATAAATGTACACAACAATAAACAATTAAAGTATAGTGGAGAAGAAAATATTAAGAAAAGTGATACTCTCCTAAATGAGTTGGATTTACACAAGTGTCTATGAGAATTTGTCTTGAACGATGTCAATTTGTCGACTCAAGAGAGATCTAAACAAATAAACTAAAAATAAAAGGTAAGACCAAATGAAACCAAGAAGGAAAATTTTATTATTTCATTTATAAAATAGAACCTAAACTTGAACTCAAAAATGAAAAACATGAAAATTAAAGATTGAAACTAATCAACACTAAGTCAAACTAAAAAGCAAAACATGAAAATTAAAAAATAACAACTAAATAGTTCAAATCAAAATGTCTAGGAGAAACCTAAATCTTCTTCATTGTTCTCATCTTTAGATTCAACATTGATCAGGTCATTCACCTCATCGCCCTTAGATTTCCCCTCTTGTTCCTTGGATGTAGCCTCCTCCTTATCATCTCCCAAGTCTATCCTCCTCAACACATCTATTAATTCCCCATCCATTGGTGGGGGAATTTTCATCTTAACTTAGTCAACGAGGTTGTTACAAAACTCCATCATTTTTACCTACTGCTTCAATAATCTTTTGAGAGATTGTTCAAAAATCTCACAGGTAGTGATTAATTTTTTAACTTTCACTTTCAAATTCTTAACTTCCTACACTAAAATTTCTTAGTTATTAGAGGTTTTGGCTTCTTTCCATTTAGAGGATGTCTTATTAATGTCATTTGGGAGGAGTCCTATCTGACGAAAAGTTGATAGAGACATATGAGTGACATCTCTAATGATGGCCAATTGTGGGTTACTAACAAGGAGCTTAAGTTACTTAGCCAAGACAATTACATACAATCCATATCCTATTTGATTCACCCAGGCGTCAATTGCCTAGTGTCTCATGTAAAAGGCTAAGATTATGGTTAAATTAATGGAATACTCTTCAAATAAACTGTAAAGGTAGAACACCTCATGCATAGTCTCGATTCCAGTACTTTTCCCTCTTCTATTAATGGTGTGGATGAGTAGCCAGTGGAGGACCCAATGTGTTGGGTTTTTCAGTTTATAGATTTTTAGTAGAACACCTCATGTAAATTTCAGTTTATAGATTTTCTCACCACTTAGTTTTAACCAATAGCTTACTCACAAGGCAATGTATAAAACTCAAGAGAACAGACATACTCTTTGTCATAAAGCCCAATTTCACTATTGATAGGCTAAATTCAATATTTGTAAGTCAGAAAAATATGGTGTTATGGGCTCCACAAGGGGCTTGGTCGTACTCGGTCGTGCTCCAACATTAATGTGGTAAGGAACTCTAATGTAATTTCCTTATGGATCGATTCATGAATGCTAAATAATTTTCCCCAACCATGATTATCAAAATTGTGAGTAAAAAATACAATTCTATGAGTTTATAATTTTATAATATTTATCTTAGTTAAAATAAATATAAAATCATTTATATGCAAACTTTTTATAAAATTATAAACTTTTATGCAAAATTTTGTAAGATATATTCAAATGAATAGTAGAATCGCGATTTTGACAATCATGTCCCAACCTCCCTTATCTACTATGGCACAAATCTCAAGTTCCATATTGGGTAGTTTTAGTATTTCCCAATCTATGAAGCTAGAAAAGGAAAAGGTTTTCTTTGTATATGTCTCATATCTTGCTTTGTAATCGAGGTTGTCAAATTTCAACATGTGTTTTGGGTAAGGTGATAATATGGCTAATGGTTCCTCTTCCAATATGGGTTGAGAAGAGGCTCTATAAGTGGTGCGACGAGTGGTTTTTGGTGCCATGATTACGTTTGGAGGTTCTTCTTTTCCCTACAGTTTAGTTCCTTAATTTGGTGAATTAGGAGTTCAATGAAGCATTCAAAATTAAAAGATTCTTATAAATAAAACTTGGATTGATATTGTCCTCAAATTAAAACCTCTTTTAATCCAAACTAGTAAGTATATGATTCAATTTAGACAGTAGTTAAGTTTATTGATTTCCTTGAATATTCATTGCATCTTGAAAGAAGGAAAGCTATTAGAAAAAGGAAAGTGAGTATTGAGTAAGAAGAGCCCAAATTAGGAAAGCTTGAAATGGAATAATCAAGAAAGATTCAAGTGTAACTTAAGTTAAATAATTATTATAAGTCTACAGTCAAGATCACGGTGGTGATCTTTGATCATAACTCTTCCTTGAACCAATTCTTGAAATTTCTACAAAGTAAAAATTTTCTCTAAGAGGGACATGAGTAAGGCATAATATTTGCCCATAGTTCCCTCAAACCAAATTTTAATGTTTCAATTTCAAGCAAATTTGACGTCAAGAAGTCCATGGTTGGGACCTAAGCATAGTCCCTAACAATTATTCTCTTGGACTTATTTTTACCTCTTTTTCTTCTTTGAGCTTTGTACCTTGGTTCATGATAATGATCCTTTTCTTCTGTTCCTTAGCAATTTCAACTCTTTGTCAAGTGTGTTTTTTTTTTTTCACCCTACAACACTTAAGAAAATTGTGAGAACAACCTATGTTGAATCAAGAAAACACAAAAATGAAAATTTAAATAAATGAAAACAATTTGGGGTGCCTTGCAAGAAGTACTTTTTGTTAAATTCTCTTCATGTGTTTTGATGATCATAAAAAGGGATACATGTGTAAATATATATATATATATATATATGTATGTATGTGCATGTTTGTATATATTTGTGCATTCCAGTGTATAGCAATAGGACAAGCTAAAACTACCTTCAAAATTCTAATACCTATCGAAAGGTCAATTAGATGATAAATTAAAAGGTCCAAATACAAGAAATAGGAACATATATTCAATGAAATTATCTTGCAAACTAGATCAAATCAAGCTTTTCAAGATAAAAACGAAGACCGGGCTTCATGTATGGGATATATTCGTTCCATAAAGAAGGATAAAAATCAACGGAGACTAAATTAAATCAAAGTCAAATAATTACAACCCTTGTTTATGCAAGATATTTTTCTGGATTTTATCAAATGTTGAAATCTCTAGACATATATCTAATTAAGAAATAAGGAAGGATAGGAATCAAATTATTCTAGAAGACCTATCACGAGAATCATTTCATTTATGAAGATAAATATAAGGGAAAGGTTACCTTCCTCATGGCATTGTTAAAGTTTTTAAAAAGGAAAAAGATATTCATTCCTTAAGATCTAGCTTAATGTATGCAACTTTATGGGAAGGATCTTTGAAATGAAAATAGAAGGCCAAAAAAATTGATACAAAAAGAAAAATCAAGCAAGATTATCACATGTTTTCAAAAGCTAAGAGTAAGAGGCAAAGAATAAATCTTGATTAACCTTCCACAATTCAAGTTCCTAACCATTGCAAGCATCATATATAAAGGCTCATTGGTTTAAAGATGACATACATAACAAGAGAAAAATTACAAGTGCTATAGTGAATTTTTCAAAATCCTTCTTATATAACAAGAACAGAAGATCAATCAGAAGCTCACTTACAATTTTTATTTTTATTCTTATTTAGTGAGGATTCATTGTATTCTTTCCTCACCATTTCATTATATTTCTCTGTATGTTTAATGTGTGTACTTGAGAGAAACTTATACAATCTCTATAGTTTTGAGTGATTAGACTAAGGTAAGGCTAAGTGAGTTAGAGCAAAAGATCTTGTGGTTGTAAATCTCTTAAAGTTGTGATTTGTAAAAAGTGGATAGTGAAATGACTCCAATAAGGCAAACCAAGTCCTCGATAGTGGAATTAGAAGAGTGTAGTAGGCATAAGACCAAAACACTATAATTCGTTTACCTAATCTTCTATCCCTACACTTTTATTTTGGTGCACTTTATTTATAATATCATTATTCCACATACTTTCAAGCTAAATGTTTAAGTAATCAAGGGGTTCATTTTTCTAAAACCTTCTTTTCTAAAAAATTTTAAAAAGTAACCAATTCACCTCCCCTCTTTGTTGCTTAACTGGGACCTACATTTGGTATCAAAACTTAGCTCTAATATCACTAAAGTTCAAAGATTATGGCTGAAAGTAGTGGAAACAGCAACTTTACCATACAACTAGGAAAGATACCTCTCGTTGATGGTACAAATTTCTCTTATTGGAAATTTAAGATGAAAACATGTGTTAGGGCATTTGACTATCAAGCCCAACAGATCATCAAAAAAGGAGATGCAAAAGTCCCTAAAACTATTACATCCGACAGTAACATCATAAAGGAAAAATTGAATTCTAAGGCTAAGAATTTTCTTTATCCACTATTGCTAATCTAAATTTTATTTAATTTCTTCTTGCAGCTCAACTAAAGAAACATGGGATACATTGGCACTAACATTATCAAGCAAACCAGGATCAATTCACTCATGCAACAATATGATACACTTCATTTTTTACCTAGTGAAGAAATCAAGGAATTATTTAGCAGATTCATAGCCATTACTAATGAACTTTCATCCCTTGGTAAGTGATTTGCTTAATATATATATATATATATATATATATAAATAAATCACAAATACTCCAATAAGTATATTGGGTTGGAATCAAATAATATAGAGAAAGTAAGGTTGCCAATTAATATAAGGCAAGTACACCTATCGGTTATAATATAGCGAATGTGAGTCCGAGTCAATCCCTTAGAGACCTTGAGTACTAATATTAACCTTAACTCTATTATCTAACTGGAAAATTGTAATAGGTTGATGAATTAAAAATACTGAAATTAATAAACTAATCTACTTATGAGACTTGACTAAGTAATTTAGGAAGCGATAAAATTAAGAACGACTTCAAAAAGGCAAATAATGTATTTAGAAATTATTTCTCTTAGTGTTTAACATGTGACCGCTAAAAATATATTCAATTCCATCTCTATTATTCTTGACTGGAGGGATTCACAATTAAAGTTAACACCTTTCTCAAGCATATTAACCTTGATCCTAAATTATTTACCAAAATCTCCTCACTTAGCAATATAATTTAGAATTGCATTAATGTATAATGAATTCCCACACAAAAGAACAACTTTCAAAAAGAATCATGTATCTTATTTCTAAGTACACATGTAATTCTCTCCAATTATGTCAAGATCCCATTATTCATGTGATTTCTCAATCATCATGCATAATATCATAGATTGATACCCTAGAAATATCAATTAACAATTAAAACACATAATTGAATCAAGAAAGATAGAAACTTTATTGAAAACTATCAATAAATCCAATAGTGACATGAAACCCTATGTTCCATAATCCTAAATACTAAAATCTTAAGCTATCATGATGAAACTAAAAACGAATTGCAATAAAAATGAAGAAATAAAACATGAGAACCCCCTTTTATTGATTAAAAATCTTTTTAATCTTGAAGTTGGGTGTTGCTTTTTCCTTTTGCTCCTCCTTTTCTTCAAGTCTCATCTCTTTTGAATGTCCAATGTTATGTGCAAAACTCTCATAAGTCCTTTTATAATGTATTGTAAAGTTTCTTTTTTCATCACCAGACACAGCCTGGGACACAATTGTGTTCTTAGGTTGTGTAACTTACTGATCTTGGCACAAAAAATCTTCCTACATAGACATAGCCTGGGGCCACAGTTGTGTCCCAGACTATGTAACTTTTTGACCAAAAATTGCCACTTTCTTCTATTGTTTATATAACTTCAAAACTTCATAACTCATTCATTTGAACTCCAAATTGAGTGAAACTTGATTCCTTTTCTTCATTTTTAATCCAAGAACACGTTTAAACCTTGAAATCAAAATTTTACTCAATTAAGTATCAATTTCTTTAAAAAAACCAAAGATATAAGGGAAATACTATAAAATCACCATATGAAATGTATTTAAAATAAGAGTTATCAAACTTCCCCATACTTGAGCATTTGCTTGTCCTCAAGCAAATAATCAAAACAAAAATTTTAGGACAAGAAATGCTAAACAAAATTTCTCACTACTTAGGAAACCGGTAAACAAATACACTTGACTTGAAGAAAAGTAAGAAAATCATTTTCAATTAACTTGCAATAATAAAGTCAACTAATTTCACCCTTAACAATGTCATAATTTCACCTGACCATATTTAAATGCTCCAACAATACTTAATACTAGAGTTCACTAGTTAATTTATGGAAGTCAAAGTTTACCCGAGTCATTTAATTAAGGATTCCTAAACTAGAAATTAGATTTAACATCTCGCCAACTAAGAAAGAGTCATAAAAATTTTGTCCATTTAACTAAAGTGTACACAATTCTCTATTCAATCTCACCAAGCACCATAATCCAAAACAAACACATTTTACATCTACTCATCCCCCTAGTTCATGCTTTTGTTGGGAGGTTTTTAAATTTACTTTATTTAAGCACAATTACCTTTAATGGACAATTATATTGGTAAAGGGAAAGAATTTCTCTCTTCTGACAGATCAAGACAGATCCATACCAACTTATCCCTCGTATTGATAGTGGGAAAGAATCTTGCTCTTCTAACAGACCAAAGCCAATCCATACCAATTTTTTTTTTTTCATTAGTATTGGCATTGGGACTCAATCTCGCTCATTTGATGGACCAAGACAAATCCTTACCAATTTTTTTTTAACTATTCATACACTTGTTATTAGTTTTTACCTCCAATCATTGTGATTTTTCAAGGGTTTCTTAAAAGAAGAATTTCATTTGTTTGTTTACTAAGAATTATAGGACTCTAAAAATTTCCAAGAGAAAGATATACATAAAAGTAAATTTAAAAATAACCATCAGAGTAACAAAAGCTAAAGAAGACGTAGAGTCATCTAAGGCAAAGGAATATCAACCACCCATCCCATATCCCTAAAGGCTCAAGCAAGATCGCAATGACCAACAATTCAATAAGTTCTTCGACCTCTTTAAACAATTGCATATTAACTTACCTCTCATTGATGCTTTGTCATAGATGCCAAAGTACGCTAAGTTCTTGAAAGATTTTTTATCCAACAAAAGGAAGCTTGAGGAGCTTTCTACAGTCCCATTGAGTAAAGAATGTTCAGCGATCGTGCAAAACAAGTTGCTTAAGAAGCTAAAAGACCCAAGAAGTTTTACAATTCCTTATCATATTGGTAACTTGTTAGTTGACAAAGCTTTAGCTGATTTAGGTGCTAATATCAATTTGATGCCCTACAAATTTTTCAAGCTAAGATTAGGGGAACCTAAACCTACATGCATGAGCTTGCAATTAGTTGATAGATCTGTGATGTATACTAGAGGCATTGTTGAGGATGTATTAATCTAAGTAGGTAAATTTATTTTTCCAGTTGACTTTGTGATATTGGATATGGATGAAGATTTTAAGTTACCCCTTATCCTAGGTAAACTATTCTTAGCTACCGTTAGGGCTATCATTGATGTTAGTGATGGCAAGCTCATTCTTAGAGTAAGAGACAAAGAGATCATGTTTAAAATTTTAGAGGCTATGAAAAAAGTCTGTTGATCAGGATGATACTTGCTATCTTTTAGATGTTACTGACACTTTTGTTTCAAGTTATATGCAGGAAGTTCTTTTTAAGGATCTACTAGAGAGTTGCTTGCAATTAGGCACGGAAGAAGCTCCGAAAGATCCCATTAAATCCGAGGTGGTAACCTAACTGGAGGCAAATAAACCTACTTCTATTGAGAAAGGGTTTGAAGAGATTGAAAAAATGAAGGAAGCACAGTTAAAACCTTCAATTAAGGAGCCACCAGTATTGGAGTTAAAGCAATTACCCGACTACTTGGAATATGCCTTCTTAGAGAAGGACTCCAAATTACCGGTAATTATAGCATCCAATTTAGAAGAAGAACGGAGAGAAAGGTTACTGAAAGTACTCAAGGAGCATAAGAGGGCAATTGGTTGGAAAATATCCGATATTCGAGGTATCAATCCCTCCTTTTGTACTCATAAGATTTTGATGGAAGAAAACCACAAGCCGGTTGTACAGCCTTAGAGAAACTTGAATTCGAACATGAAAGAGATAGTCAAAAAGGAAGTTATTAAACTCCTTAATGTAGGTATGATATATCCTATCTTTGATAGCTCATGGGTGAGTCCAGTGCAAGTAGTTCCAAAAAAAGGTCGGATGACAGTAGTTCTTAATGAAAAGAATGAATTGATCCCATTGAGAACTGTAACAAGTCGATGTGTATGTATCGACTATAGAAAGTTAAATGATGCTATACGTAAGGACCATTTCCCCTTACCTTTTATTGATCAAATGATAAAACAGCTAACTGGACATATGTTTTATTGTTTTCTTGATGGCTTATCCGATTATTTTCAGATACTTATTGCACTTGAAGATCAAGAGAAGACCACTTTCACTTGTCCTTATGGCACCTTTGCTTACCGAAGAATGCCTTTTAGTCTTTGCAATGCACCTGCTACATTCCAACAATGCATGATAGCCATTTTTTATGATTTGATTGAGGACATAATGGAGGTATTTATGGATGATTTTTCAATTTTTGGCAACTCATTTGACCATTGTTTGAATAATTTGGACAGGGTACTTACCAGATGCGAAGAGACTAATCTTGTACTCAATTGGGAGAAGTGCCACTTCATGGTATAAGATGGTATTATGCTAGGCCATAAGATCTCATATCGAGGAATTGAGGTTGATACTGCTAAAGTGGACGCTATTGCAAGGCTTCCATCTCTAACTTTGGTTAAGGCCATAAGAAGCTTTTTAGGGCATGCAAGTTTTTATAGGCGATTTATTAAGGACTTCTTGAAAATTGCCTGCCCTTTGACTGAGTTATTGGAGAAGGATATACCTTATGTTTTCTCTCAAGAGTGTTTGAAAGCTTTCAATATCCTTAAAGAGAAACTTACCAATGCCCCAATCATAGTAGCACCCGATTGGGCACTTCCCTTTAAACTTTTGTGCGATGCAAGTGATCACGCAGTAGGGGCAGTGTTGGGACAAAGACGGGACAAGCACTTTCAACCAATTTACTATGCTAGCAAAACTCTTACTAATGCTCAGGAAAACAACACCATCACGGAAAAAGAGTTGTTAGTAATTGTTTTTGCCTTTGATAAGTTTCGTTCTTATTTGATTCTATCTAAAGTGATTGTTTACACTGATCATTCTGCTCTTAAGTACTTGTTAGCAAAACCAAATGCAAAGCCAAGACTGATTAGGTGGATCTTGTTGCTACAAGACTTTGATGTAGAGATAAAAGACAAAAAAGGCATTGAGAATTTAGCAGCAGATCACTTATCTCGATTGGAGAGTCTAAACTTGGAAATGCTCGAATAGAATGAAATTAAGGATGAGTTCCTTAAGGAGCAACTTTATGCCATCAACCAAGTAAGTGATATGGAAATTCATTGGTTTGCGGATATCACCAATTTTTTAGCTGCTAGGATTATACCAAAAGGACTTCCACACCAGTAAAAGAAGAAATTTTTTTCTGAAACATTATTTTTGGAATGATCCTTACCTATTTCAAGTATGTGCAGATCATGTTATTAAGAGGTGTGTACTACACCTCAAAGGATGGAGAATTTTGAGCCACTGTCATTCGAGCCTACGAATGGGCATCATAATGCCAATAGGATAGCTCATAAGGTCTTAGAAGCTGGATTTTATTAGCCTACCTTATTCAAAGATGCCCGAAAATACATTGAGATTTGTGATCGTTGTCAACGAGTGAGGAATATATCTCGTAGGGATGAAATGCCATAAAACCCCATCATTAAGGTCAAGGTATTCGATGTGTGAGGGATCGATTTTATGGGCCCTTTCCCGAACTCTAATGGCAATAATATATCTTAGTAGCTATTAACTATGTCTCTAAGTGGGTAAAAGTTAAAGCCCTACCCACTAATGATGCTAGGGTAGTAAAAAAGTTCTTGAAAGGCCTATTTTCTCGATTTGGTACTCCTAGGACAATTATAAGTAATAGGGGAACGCACTTTTATAACACCTAACTTGACCAAGTGTTGAAACGTTATAGCATCACACATAGAATAGCTACCCCATACTACCCCCAAAGTAGTGGCCAAGTAGAAGTCGCTAATCGAGATCTTAAGCGAATTCTTGAAAAAACCGTAGAGCACCATAGAAGAGATTGGTCAGAAAAGTTAGAAGATGCTCTATAGGTTCACAGACCCACTTACAAAACCCCACTAAGAACTATACCCTACCAACTTGTATATAGGAAGGCTTGTCATTTACCGATAGAGATTGAACATAAGGCTTATTGGGCAATTAAAAGTGCTAATGTTGATTTTGAGCATGTAGGTGCTCACAGGAAGCTTTAATTGAACGAATTAGAGGAATGGTGAGTGAAAGCATATGAGAACTCAAAATTATACAAAGAAAGGGTCAAGAAGTACTACGATCAGTGAATCAAATAAGGTCGACAATTTAAATAAGGTGATCATGTTCTTTTGTATAATTCTTGCCTTCGTTTATTCCCAGGTAAGTTAAAATCTAGGTGGTCTGGACCATTTATAATTACACAAGTTTTCCCGTATGAAACTATTAAAGTTACACACCTAGAGAAAGGCACATTTAAGGTAAATGGGCAACGATTGAAGTTATACTTAAGCGAAAATTTGGAGCACGTTAGACGGGAGAAATTTTATCTCCACCTGACGGAACAGTCATGAGCTACAATTGTATCCCGTTGAGCTATCGACATTAACTATAGCACTTCATGGGAGACAACCCATGCCGAACTCTTCTGTTATTTATGTTTTACTTTAATATTCTTTGATTGCACTCTAGTTCTTTTAGTCCATTCCATTTTATTTTGTTTTTATATAACTTTGCCTTACTTCTTTTATCTATTTTATTTTATTTTATTTTTTCTCTTCTTATTTAAATTCTAGTCATAGGTTTAAGTTCACTTTTATGTTATGCTATGCATATGGCGGTCTCGCTAACCGGTTAGTAGGCAGGGGTCAAGGGGACAACGTCCCTTGCGAGGTTTCCGGAGCAATGCCCCGGAAGCTAAACAAAATTCCAAAGTTAATAAGTGCAACATAATAGGTTTTTCTTTTTAGTTTAATTTTTTTTAACTCCTTTTCTAATTGCAATACTTTTATTTCTTTAAGTTTTTTATTATATTTTATTTTATTTTTTATTATTATTACATTTAAATTCATGAATTTAGGCTAGGCAAAAAAAAAAAAAAAAGAAGAGAGAGAGAAGAACAGAAAGTTATACGGGCATGGGACACAGTTGTATCCTAAACCGTATTAACCCAAGCCCCTTCAACGGACAATAAGCACAAAAAGTTACACAGGCGTGGGACACGGTTGTATCCTAGCCCGTGTTTGCCTAAGAATATACACACAAAGCAAAATGTTACACGGGTGTGGGACACAGTTGTGTCCCAGCCCATGTTCGCCCAGCACCTACATGATATTAGTATATGCACTGTACAACACTATTAAAACATAAACACACACTCTCAAACACTCATGGACACAAACACAAATTCACTTCACCTTTCATCTTCTCTCCACCTTCTCCTCACGTTTTACTTTTCATCAACAAATTTCTTCATCAAATCCAACCCGATCCAAGTAAATTCATCTCATTTTTTTTTTATGACCTCTCTTGTTCATGCTTTGTTTTCATCATTGTTTAGACATGCTAAGGTAACCAAAATTTAGGTCTTTTATGACTTGGAACATGAATCTTGTCTAAGAATTTACTTAGTTTTTATTCTTTCATGATAAACATGCATATTTGCCTTGTGTTAATAGATTTACATGCTTTTATGATGCCTATTATGGCTAGATATTACTTTATAATCTATCAAACACGAATTTGGCTTGCAAATTCAATGTCAACTATTCAACTACGCCATTTAGGGTTAGAATTGTTAAGAGTGATTTTGGGACATTTAGAGTTTTTGAAGTGTTGGGAAGCCTTCATCTCAAGAAGATTGTAATATAAAGAGTCTAATGTATAACTAGTTGGACGAATTTGCCAGCCATTTCTTTTAACCCAACTAGTTTTGTGGATGCACTCTACATGTTTGTTCAAATGTCCTAATGAGATTTCTTTTAATATCCATCACTTCTACTCTTTTTATGAATCTCTTTCAGTTTGAACTAAGTATGGGAAAGATGAGCATCTTTGATTTGGTGTAGTGTTTCTTCTCAGGTAGTCAATGGAAAATTACACAAAGCTCACTGTTCGGAGAAAATCCAAGTATGCAGCATGATCTTCTGCGCAAGAAGGTGTCATTGTTAAACCATTGGCCACTCTCCCTCTAATAAAGCACCCAATGCTCCAATTCAAAGAAGAATACCAATTGACTTGTTATAGCTTACTTAAGAACAAGCCATTTAACAACACACTTCGTTTGGATTGGGATATTCTCGCCCAATTAGAGCTAACAAATGAAATGAAGGAACTGGTGGAAGGAACCATTTGGGAGCGATTCTTATCTCTTGAAGCTCCAGTTTATAAGGAGCTCACATTGGAGTTCTTATACACACATAAACTAGATCAAGAGAATGTTAGTGGCATGGGCCCCAAACGCAAACTCCATTTCACTTTGAATGGCAAGCCTTTCCACATGACAATAACTCAATTGGGCAAGTATCTTGGTCTTTATGAGGAAAAATTCATACGGATGGAAGAGTTTCAGCACTTAACATGTCGTTTTCCACGTAGAGTAATACTAGAGAAGTTTTGGGATGAAATTGCTGATGGCAATGCTTATGACCCAACAGTGAGTAAGGCCTCTCAATTGGTCAAACTTGAATATCATGTTCTTTATTGGCTCTTTGCACATACATTGACCGGCTAAGGCCAAAGCACTAGTGTGGTTTCCAACAAGAATTGCCTCTAGCTGTACAGTGTTATTCATAAGTACCCAATCAATCTAGCTATTAAGCTAGTTAAACTTTTTCGCCACCAAGCAACCACTACAAGGAAGAAAGGGCATATTTGTTGTGGTCCCTACATCACTTTACTAGTGCAGGTAATGCGAACTAAGGTTATAGTTTGGCCTTTGCTTACCTTCGTTACTCAAGTCACTCCTATGTGATTTAACTCGTTTCGACTCATGAACCTTTTACCAACGGGACGTCAAGGTAGATACGCGTCCACCTCTAAAGGACAAACGCCTTCAGCAAGCTTTAAGGACAAATTTGATATCTTGATGTCTGAGATTCGTTATATCCAAGAAAGTGTGGACAAACTTCATATCCACCAAGACAAATTGGAAAAATTTCTCAAGATAAAAGAATCGGATGCAAATGATGAGGATAGTGAGAGTGAAGAAGAGAATGATACTACTGTGGAAGAAAAGGAAGATGGGGGTAACGAAGAGGAAGATAGGGGTAGTGAAGAGGATGATGAGGGTAGTGAAAAAGAAGATGATGAAAACATGGCGGATGCACCATCTAATGAGGATGATGGAGATGGGGATTATGATCCCTCTTCTTAGTTCATTTTTTTGTTTTTAGTTGGCAAGGGCGTATGCAATTAGACATGTAATGACAATGGCCTCCTAGTTACAGACTTCTTCACATGCTTTTCGACTAGCAGGGAAGTATTAGTTTTTTTTTTTTTTTCAATACATATATTTCCTTTTCCCTATAATATATTTTTTAATTATTTGATATCTTGCTATTGTGCTTTCTTAGTCATACATTGAGGACAATATACGTTATTAAGTGTGGGGAAAGGATATATATGAATTTGTTACTATTTAGGAGACCAATTATTTACATTTGACCCAATTAATTTTTAAGTTAACTTGCAATAAGTGATTAACAAGTGTTGGAATTTGAAGTGTTGGGCTAAATCAACTATTTCATCTTGATCATTATTGATCTTATTATATTTTACTAGAATTAATTAGTCAAATCTTTAAAGGGCAAAGTTACGAGTTATTTAGCTTGGGACTCCATGACTTGAGATTGGAACAACATCATTAGTTGAGAGTTAGTCATAGTAATTTTTAAATTTACTTTTATGTATACCTTTCTCTTGGAAATTTTTAGAGCCCTATAATTCTTAACAAACAAGCAAATGAAATTTTTCTTTTGAGAAACCCTTGAAAAATCACAAATTCATGCTAGCACCTAAATCAGCTAAAGCTTTGTCAACTAACAAGTTACCAATATAACAAGGAATTGTAAAACTTCCTAGGTCTTTTGGCTTCTTAGGCAACTTGTTTTGTACGATCCCTGAACATTCTTCACTCAATGTGACTGTAGAAAGCTCCTCAAGCTTCCTCTTGTTGCAAAACAAATCTTTCAAGAACTTAGCGTACTTCAGCATCTATGACAAAGCATCAACGAGAGGTAAGTTAATATGCAATTATTTAAAGAGGTCAAGGAACTTATTGAATTGTTGGTCATTGCGATCTTGCTTGAGTCTTTGGGGATATGGGATAAGTGGTTGATATTCCTTCACCTTAGATGACTCTACGTCTTCCTTAGCTTTTGTCTCCTCATTGCTCTTACTAATCTACTCGCTAATCTTCCTCTCAAGATGCAACTCCTTCCCACTTCGAAGTGTCACTACCTTGACATGTTCCTTTGGATTAGTTTATGTATTTCCTGGTAGTGTTCCCTGTGGTCTTTCAGAGATTAGCTTCATAAGTTAACCAATTTGGTTCTCAAGGTTGTGGTTGGAAGCCTCTTAATTCCTCAACAATGATTCAATGTTGGATCAACGAGCCTTATTGCCTTGACTATATTTAATGAGAAGTTCTTCCAAACTGAACTTCTTCTCTTGAGAAAGGGGAGGTGGTAATGGTCTTTGAAATCTAGGTAGGCCAAAGTTGTTCTTTTGCTAGCCTTGGTTTTGATTTCCCCATGAGAAATTGGGGTGATTCCTCTACCTGGGATTATAAGTGTTGCTATAGGGGTTATTTTGTTACCTAAGTGTGTTTCCTAGATAATCTACTTGTTCCAGTTGTTCTTGTGCTCCATAACCCTGCATGCCAAAGTTACTCACATCCAGTTATGCTTGTTGAGGGCCAATAGAGAGTACATCAATCTTCTTACTCAATAGATCCACCTTAGCTGCTAAAGAAGTGGTCAAGTCCACATCATAAATTCCCGTAACCTTTTGCCTGGCTCTAGTGCTTTATCACTGATAATTTTTCATCACTATTCCTTCAATTAGGTTTTGTGCTTGCTTAGGTGTCTTTGTGTTCAAAGTACCTCCTGCAAATGCATTAATCATCTGTCTCATAGATAAATTGAGACCATTATAGAAGGTCTAAATCTGCATCTATAATGGGAGGCCATGATGTGGGCACCTCTTGAGCAAGTCCTTGAACCGCTTCTAAGTATCATACAGAGTCTCTGCTTCCAATTGGGTAAAATAAGAAATGTCGCTTTGAAGTTTAGCAATCTTCACAGGTGGGAAATACTTCTCCAAAAATTTCTCTACGAATTCATTCCAAGTTGTGATTGAATTTTGTGGTAAGGAGTTCAACCACTGCTTTGCTCTACCCTTCAAGGAAAAAGAAAATAGCTACAATCGAATGGCATCATCCGTAGCTCCGTTGACTTTAAATATATCACAAATCTTTAAAAAGCTAGAGATGTGAGCATTAGGATCTTCATTTTGGAGACCATCAAACTGAACATATTGTTGCATCATTTGTATGATGTTGGGTGCGATTTGGAAGTTATTTGCCATGACAGTGGGCCTTGTGATACTAGAGTCAGCTCCTATAAGTATAGGCCTTGAATATTCGAACATAGTCCAGTTTGCTTCATTACCGCCGTTAACCACCGTTAACCATGTGTAGTGGATCTTCTTAATTGATGAATTGAGTGTTAGCCTCTTCACCCTCTTCTTTAATCTCAATTATTGACCCGTATTCTATGGTAACCACAGTTTGTCTAGGTCACAATCTTAAATTTTGAAGGATGGTTCTCTCAATTTCAGGATCAAGTTCTACTAAATCTTCCAAGTTGCTTCGGGTCATGCACTACAAGGGCAAGAAATATAGAATCAATTGTAACTCTAGGTAATAAAAATAAATAATGAAAACAAAAGAGAAAGAAAAAAAAAATGGTCAAAGTAATAAAGCAACTAGTGTTCTTAATAATGAAGTCCCCGGCAACGGTGCCAAAAACTTTATACAAGGCAAGTGCACCTATCAATTTTAATATAGTAGATGTGAGTCCGAGTCAATCCCTTAGAGACCTCAAGTACTAATATTAACCTTAACTCTATTATCTAATCGAAAAAATGTGATGGGTTAAATAAATTAAAAATACTGAAATTAACAAACTAATCTACTTATGAGACTTGACTAAGTAATTTAGGAAGCGATAAAATTAAGAACAACTTCAAAAAGGCAAATAATGTATTTAGGAATTATTTCCCCTAGTGTTTAACATGTGACCGCTAAAAATATATTCAATTCCATCTCTATTATTCTTAACCAGAGGGATTCACAATTAAAGTTAACACCTTTCTCAAGCATATTAACCCTAATCCTAAATTATTTACCAAAATCTCCTCACTTAGCAATATAATTTAGAATCGCATTAATGTATAATGAATTCCCACACGAAAGAACAACTTTCTGAAAGAATCATGTATCTTATCTCTAAATACACATGCAATTCTCTCCAATTATGTCAAGATCCCATTATTCATGTGATTTCTCAATCATCATGTATAATATCATAGATTGATACCCTAGAAATATCAATTAACAATTAAAACACATAATTGAATCAAGAAAGATAGAAACTTTATTGAAAATTATCAATAAATCCAATAGTCACATAAAACCCTAGGTTCCATAATCCTAAATACTAGAATCTTAAGCTATCATGATAAAACTAAAAACGAATTGCAACAAAAATGAAGAAATAAAACATGAAAAACCCCTTTTGTTGATGAAAAGTCTTTTCCATCTTGAAGTTGGGTGTTGTTTTCGCCTTTTGCTCCTCCTTTTCTTCAAGTCTCTTCTCTTTTGAATGTCCAAAGTTACGTGCAAAACCCTCATAAGTCCTTTTATATTGTATTATAAAGTTTCTTTTTTCGTCACCAAACATAGCTTGGAATACAATTGTGTCCCCAAGTTATGTAACTTACTGACCTTGGCACAAAAAATCTTCCTACATTAACCAAAAATTGCCACTTTCTCCTATTGTTTATATACCTTCAAAACTTCATAACTCATTCATTTGAACTCCAAATTGAGTAAAACTTGATTCCTTTTCTTTGTTTTCAATCCAAGCATACGTGCAAATCTTAAAATCAAAATTTTACTAAATTAAGTATCAATTTCTTTAAAGAAAAAAACAAAGATGTAAAGGAAATACTATAAAATTACCATGTGAAATATATTTAAAATAAGAATTATCATCGATCCCTCGAGAACTAAGAAATTACTAATCCTATACTAGTTCTTATCAATATTCAAGCAATCAAAATTAAATTAATTAATCTAATAATTACTCTAAAACTATTGAAAAGAAAATAATTGTGAAAAATCTAAAATTAAGCAATCAATTGAGAATTGTAGGAAAACAAAATCCACCCTAGATTATACTAATCAAATTGTTATCATGTTATATAGATTAATAGCTATACAGCCATTCAAGTGAAATTATTATACCCTAAAACTTAAGGATTTAAACTCTTAATTAATTAGTCAGCTTCTGCATCTTCCAATTAACAGTAAACTTTAAATTACAATCATATATGTCCTAATACTATGATTGTCTAATGTCTTAAATCAATTACCCCTAATGTCTTAGTGAATAATCAATCATAAAAACATCGCATTAATTTCTAGATAATTTCTAATTAATTCAATTAACTCTGCTTCCACATTGATTAATCAGATCAACTAAGAATTTCTAACAAACCCTATATCAACTCTCATATCATTAGGGTTTCTAACAATTATAATCGAAATCATAGAAATTGCAATCATGAATCATCTATATATCTCTTAATCCTATAACATAAACACAATCATCATCTTAGCTATCTAGGGTTTCATCAATTCCCATAAAGAAATTTAGCCAACCATGGATTCGGAAACAAAAACACAAATACTAACTGAAATTGTAAGGAAATTCATAATTGAAATCATAAGTAATTCACAAAATTGCATAAGAATAATTGAAATAGATGTCACCAATTCTGTATTAGAAAAGATAATCTTTAATTACAACTTCAACTTGGTCTCCACA
The DNA here is from genome assembly GCA_024138015.1 of Lumnitzera littorea. Taxonomy (NCBI): domain Eukaryota; kingdom Viridiplantae; phylum Streptophyta; class Magnoliopsida; order Myrtales; family Combretaceae; genus Lumnitzera; species Lumnitzera littorea. The sequence continues at coordinate 74,605,794 of JAMXBB010000002.1, read as the reverse complement.
GCAAAAGCAAATTCTTTTCAACGATCTAAGCGATTCTCCCAAAGAATTCTTCAAAAACTATCTAAAGACTATTCTTCGACTCTCTAAGTCTAAGGAAAGTGTGTTCAAAAGTCTCTCAAACGATGAAACATAAGCTATTTATAAGAAAAATTAGGGCTAACTCGCGTGAAGCTTCTTTTTCACGAAGGCCGGTGGTGTAAGTGCAAGGCTGACAGCATAAACATCGAGGCCAGTAGCGTAGACATCAAGTGCCGGTGGTGTACATTGTAGGCCGGCTTTTAGCCCACCTGCCTTCAATTCCAATTTACGCGTATTGATTCAAACTTTATTCCTTTACATAAAACTCCTTTAAATCATCCGTAATTCTACTCTTGAATCCTCTAATTCCTAAAATGTCCAAATGAAACTAATTAAGTACCATTTCTTAATGATTTCTTTAAAATCAATAATATTTCTATCTTAATTTGCACTTTAAAACATAAACAATATGCCTTTATCAGTAAGAAAATAGACGATGCTAACCTGGTAGAAATATGCTGAGAATACTACCCAAAGCCTGAAATGTAAAGAAAATTGCAATAAAGGAGGCTTTTGACATGAAGAAATTGACGTTCAGTCAATGAAGAAGCAAACTAATGGCTTATGAAGCTGATTTTCTTAAATCAAAAGTTATATTAGAAGATACAAAGAAGAAGGGGATAACCTTCAAGGCTTAGAAACTTAACACTAATTTAGAATTAGAAAGTAAAAGTAATGATGAAGATGATGTCATACTTATTGCAAGAAAATTAAACAAAATGAAGAAGAGACAAGGTAAGAAAATATTTTATAAGCACACATTCTCTAACAAAAATGATGTAGGTAAAAGCTACAAAGAAAAGGATATGTAGAAAGATAAAAGAGAAAAGAAAGTTGTACATTACATGATAGGAAACAGTTTGCGACTATCTCCAAGCTAGGGCCGACCAGCTTTTGCCAAAGCCAAGCTAATAACAGAAGATCGAGGGGAAGAAAAGGAGACACTCAAGATCAAGTCTGTTGTCTGCTAAGAAGCCGATAGACCATATGATCCAAGACTCGAGACTAAAGAATCACTCGATGTGGCACTAAGAGACTAGTGCCAACTAATTCTAGAACTCAGCAATTGTGGGCCAACCTTTCGGATATCTCGGCTAAGCACTATGAGACTTTAGAGAATCCTCCTCAGACCTAGACATCCAACTGCTGCCCCCATCCAGTTCAGATCCTATTCCTTCTAAGACAGGCTGAGTGATTACATGTCAACTTCTTCTATTAAACATACAGTTTTGTATTCTTGTACATGTTTTCTTTGTTATATTTATAGGCCTATTCTTTAGGGTTTCAGACCTTATACATTATTTACAATTTTGCCACTAGGGTTCAGGACTTGCTATAAATAGCAACATTTGTAATTAATAGAAATATACAATTATTATCAAACAAAAAGTATATTCCTGCACTTAGAACTTTCCTCTTTCGAGCAAGGCTACTTTTGAGCTCTTAGAGCTAACATTTGCCGAATTACTAAGTGTTGATCAAACTCTTTAATCTTTCCCATGTTCTTATCGATCTTATTCTTAAGATTGTGGTAAACCCTTCATTTGAGCGAGTTAATGAGTCACATCTAACCTCTCATTTGAAACCCAAGCAACATTTAGTATTCGTGAGTCATATCGAACCCTATTTCGAGCTCATCCACTAATTGTATTTATGTCTTGGTATGTGATATCCATACACATTCACCGTTAAACCAATGCCCCCACCCTACCTCCCCTTTCCTCCCCAAGCCCAATTCTACTTCCTCTTCTTCATTCCTACCTAAACCTTGACTACCCATTTTAGGTTTGTGACCTGTTGTCATATCATCTTGGTATCAGACCTTTGAGAAGACATGCGTGTTAGTATTCTTCAAAGTTTGATTTATAGTTTAAACATCTATTAGTTATCATTCTGTAGTATAGTATGTTGTTCGTAATTTTAGTAGTCATGGTATTGTCCTGCAATTGAGTCCAGTATCATTAATTTCAGTAGTTGATTCTAGTGTTTATCAATAGTAGTAGCTACAAGAAGTTGAGTAGTGGTTGTTTCTGGGTTACTGAAATTGTGTTTTGTTGTTTGTTCAATTTTCTCTAGAAATTACTATACAAACAAGAATGTCTAAAGATAATGTCAATAACAGTGGTGATAGTCTTCGCGGAAGCTTGAGGAGACATGTTAGTAACTTAGAATATCAGATTTAAAATCTCACTAACTCTATCCAAGAGCTTACTGGATTAGTCAGAGGCTATGGACGTGTTGGCCGAGATGAAAGAAGGGAACGAACACCCATAAGTAGAAGTGATTCCAATGAACTAGATAATGATGAGCGACAATTAAGAATAGGCTGAGAGAAGAAGAGAAAACCAACCTATGCTAAGAAGAAGCAATGATAGGAGTATTGACTTCGAGGTAAACCAAGGAGCCCAAAGAAGAGAGCCGAGGCTAAGAAGGGATATAGTCGAGTAGAGCTCCAATAGAAGTGGTCAATCCAAGGTGAACCGACCAACTCAAAATGTAAAGGATGAACCTTGAGCACATGGCTGAGGACTTGATAATATAAAGCTTAAGCTATCAACTTTCAATGGAAGTTATCAACTAAAAGAATTCCTTGATTGGAATCCCTAAGTTAAAAAGCTATTTGAGTGCTATGAGTGTGATGACCGGACAAAGGTTAAGCTAGCTTCGCTAGCCCTTGTTGAGTATGCAAGTCTTTGGTGGGATAAATTAGTCGCCAAGCAAGATGCTAAAGGAGAAGAGCCGATCAAAACTTGAAGGCTTATGAAACATTTGATGAATCAGCTGTTTGTATCGACCTACTTCAAATAAGAGATGCTCCATGCGTTTTAGCACCTAAGACAAGATCGAAACACTATTAAAGAATATTTACAAGAGTTTGAAACCTTGATGACTAGATGTAAGATTACTAACCACAGGACCGCACCATTGCTAAGTTTCTGAGTGGACTCTGAGATAACATTGCAAATGTAATCAAATTGCAACCACTTAACTCATTGGACAAGCTGAACAATTTGGCATTAAGAGTGGAGAGATAGAAGAGAAGGAGACATCAGAGGCCGATTAACCAACCTCAATAAATTAGCCTTAAACTTGAAAAATATGTTGAAAGAAGGCTAGAGAAAAATATGGAGAGAGGCGAGTCTAGCTAACCTAATCATGCCAAGACAAAGAAGGTTGAGAAAGAAAAGGCACCCAGTAACAAGGCCCAAGATGTGAAGTGCTTCAAATGCTTAGGCTATAAACATATTGCATCCCAATGCCCAAATAAAAGGGTCATGGTCTTAAAGGGTAAAGGGCCTAAGGCTCGAGTAGAGAGTCAGAGTGACAAGAGCTCGAGAGATGAGTTAAGAGAAGAGGATGTTTATGCTAAGAATTTAGATGAACTCTTAGCCATAGCAACATGAGCTGACTTGAAGGTAGATCTCAAATAAAGAGAAAATTCATTTCATATGTAATGTCTAGTGAATGGGAAGACTTACTCCTAGTTATCAATGGTGGTAGCTGCACCAACATCGTTTCTGCTAAGTTAGTGGAAAAAATGAAATTGCTGACCTACCTGCACCCTCAACCTTATAAATTGAAGTGGTTCAATGATAAGGGTATGGTCCATGTGCATAAAAGAGAGTGGATAGCATTCAAGGCAGGACAATACAAGGACGAAATTGACTTTGATGTAGTCCCTATAAATGTCACAAATTTACTTCTTGGCAACCATGGGAGTATGATTAGAAAGCGATCCATGATGGCTTCCTTAACACTTATGCTATTTGAAAGGATAGGTGTTACAAATTGAAGACGATCTAGTCGTGGCAGACGTCGTATACTGTATGAAGAACCCTTGATTAGTTACTCTTCACACAATATACAAGGCTTTACAACCACTAACTTCCTAAGATCACACAGATCCATATGATATCATCACACAAACATATTTATATAAAATTTAAACTATAAAGTTTACAGTAAGTAGTAATTTAGTACTTCTAGGTTTGTATTACAAGCAAAACAATAGTATATAAGTAAAAGTTTACATGGTCAGTTCTCTCATCACACCGAATGGCCCGCTCTTGCCCAGTTCCCTAAGCTAACCTATGGCATTCCCTGGCCAGCCTCAACAAATAAGCCATACTACAGCAAAAGTCTAAAGGAATGTAAGCCTAAGCTTAGTGAGCAAAATCCTTAGCCACACCATAAGCAAGTTATAAATACATTATATTCTTGCATATAAATGAATGAACAAATAAAATACCAACCAATACATATAATTAACTAGTCCATATACATAACTCAGATTTAACACCCTCTAAAGTCAGGGTTGGAGTATACACGGCACCAATCAGATCCAAGTATTATACTAAAACTTACTTTACTACGGAACTCCACGTTTTGTACTTAAATCAAATAATTCCTTTATTTTCATAAAAACTAAGTTCTAATATAATCGTGAGTTGGTTCCCACAGTCCCCACTCACCCCTAAACAGAGACCTCTAGACTTGACCTTTAGCTAGGCGGTTAGCACCTCCAATGCCTAGTACTCTTACAGGCCAGGGTAAGGTCATTTTGTACAAGTGTATAGTACAAAACCAATAAATTTATCATATCAACCTCCAAATGGCCTCTCTCTACCTCCTTGTGATATGACCATTGGAATTATGTCTATGCAATGCATATTTATGCATGTACCAGTTTCTTTTTATGAGCCAAGTATTGTTATGTCCATTTATGATGTGACCATCCAATAGTATACACAATCATTATCTATGTTATCATGCAACAACAAAGTATTATTTGTACTTAAGGTAAATTCACAACTCCAAACATAATACCATACACAAGCGTTTCCCAACCCTACACAATAATCAATTAACAATATCATTTAAGTCCTCTATGTCCTATCACATACAAGCATGGAATCATAGAGTAAATACTCACTCAACCATGACAACTCGCTCTAGTCGTAGTAATCAATCGGGAGATCCTCACTCGCGTCGGGATCACCTAATCATTACGATATAATAATGATAGTAAAAAATTGAATTAACTAGTAATTACAGATATCTATTTACTTAATTCTATTTAGATTACTATCAATTTTAATGCGATTAGACTTTATCACTAACCGTATGTAACTTTTTCATTCTATTTCCGATATTTACAAATATATAGTCGTTTTTTATAGTTTTCAAACGCATGTTCACACGATGATGTCCGTTTTAGATGTTAAAACCCATGTTTTACAATATAGTCTAAATTTATCGAAATTCTAACTATTGAAGCTTAATTATTCTTATTGGTTAGTTTTATGTTCTATTTTAGTAGTTAATGGTTTCATTAGCCATAAATTCTTACACTTAAATAATCTTATAGTTTATTATCTTAGAGGCTTATGTCCTCATTTATATCATCATTTGATTACATCATTGCTTACATCATTATTTAATTATGTCATTGTTTACATCATCATCATCCATTACATATGTACTCTTATCCTTATGTATTCATTACACTTTATACATATGTTATATGTATACTTATACTTCTAACATACTAGTATGTATACTTATACATATACTAGTACATATACCCATATACGCATATGGTGACATATATATTTTTATATGTATTTTCGTATGCCTAAAGTTCCCTCTTAAGAAAGCTTCACAAATTTCATATTTTTATACTTTAAGGGTGTATTTAGCATGGTATATGTATGTATAGTTAGTATAAACCTCTTTTTTGGTTATGTACATAATGGTTACTTACGTATAAGAGTCTTCATACATATATTTATCAATTATAATCTTATATACACATACTTAAGCATATGTACATGTGTTCTTCTTCCATTTACTAAGGCTATCCTACACTTATAAGTAGAAAAATTGGAACTTTATTCCTTCACCAACATATATATACATAACACATAATCTTCCTACACTTACCTAACCGATGCATCTAACTATTAAATAAGATGAAACAATACATAATAACATACCTTTTTCTTCTTGAAATATGGATGTAAAGTTTGAAAGTTGAGAAAGGGTGAAAGGGAAAGGGAATCATAGTTTTGGTGAAGGAGAAAAGGAATTGTTTTGTGTTGTTTTTGTGCTTTGAAAATGAAAATAAGTGAGGTCCTAAGTGGAGAAAGGAGTAGACAGCAACAAGAAAAAGAAAAGGGGAAAAAATCTAAAAGAAAAGAAAAGAAATTAATAGAAAGGAAGAGAAGATTCTAGTGTGATAATGACACATATGTTAACTTTTCAATATGTTAACTTGGTCAACATTTCAAAATTACATGTAATCTAAGTATACATAATGAAGTGATTAAGAAAAATTAGGAAGAAAATTAAGGAAATGAAAGGAAATAAGAAGTTTAGTAAATTAATTAGTAAAAATAGGTAATGAATCTTCCTTTAGGTATTTATATTCTATATACATCATTTCGTAGGCCACTTAATGTAATTATCGTGAAAAGTTTCATTTAAGATATTAATACTTACTGCATGTAACATAAGCATCAATTAAACTCTTAACTCTATGTAATACTAACTTAATTACATAATTAGAAGATGAATGTGAACTATGATGCAATATCTTAGTTTCTAAAGGATTACTTTAGTATTATATGTATTTACGAATGATTGTAAGTTATCTTTAATCTTTTACCATTTATTTGGTATAATACTAAGGTTATATTATCAATTAGGGTTTTAAGGTAAATTATGATGAATTAATACTTTTATATCCTTAAAGTTATAGTTTTAGGGTTTTTATCACTTTCGGATAAAATCTTTAGTGTTTACATACATTTAAGGTAGAAAAATTTTATACACAATTGATTAGTTATTTTAGGATTTTCTCTTTTATTGGCCTTATCAAGTCCTAGAAATATCTAATACACTTAAGTCTACTTCAAATGTTAGGTCAAAAAATTTAACGGTTTATAATAGGAAGAGCTATTACTTAACCCCTATGAATGTTGAGGAAATCTAAAGACACTCAAAACCCATAGTGAAGTGAAAAGGGAAGAGAAGTTTGTTCTACATGCCAACCTATGCTCAATGTTTAACATCAAGGACAACTTCCTTTTGGACCCACGGTAATGATAAGAATTAACTTGCAATTATCTCCAAGCTAAGGCTAACCAGCTTTTGTAGAAGCTAAGCTAATAACAGAAAACCGAGGGGAAGAAAAGGAGACACTTGGCATCAAGTCTATCATTTTTCGAGAAGCCAAGAGACCACACAATCAAGGACTCAAGACTAAAGAACCACTCAGTATGACACCAAGAGACTAGTGCCAACTAATTCTAGAACTTGGCAATTGTGGATTGAACTTTTGAATATCTTAGCCTAGTACTACGAGACTTTAGAGGCTCCTCCTTGGACTCGGACATCCAATTGTCACCTCCATACATTTCAGATCCTACTCCTTCTAAGACAGGCTAAGTGACTAGATGCCGACTTCTTCTATTAAATGCACAGTTTTGTATTCTTGTACATGTTTTTTTTTTATTTTATTTATAGGCCTATTCTTTAGGGTTTAAGGCCTTGTATATCATTTACAATTTTGCTACTAGAGCTTAGAACTTGCTATAAATAACAATATTTGTAATTAACAAAAACATACAATTATTATTAAGCAAAAAGAATATTTCTACACTTGGAACTTTCCTCTTTTGAACAAGGCTACTTTTGAGCTCTTAAAGCTAGCATTTTCCGGATTACTAAGTGTTGATCAAACTATTTAATCTTTCTCGTGTTCTTATTGATCTTGTTCTTAAAATTATGGTGAACCCTTCATTTGAGCAAGTTAGTAAGTCACATCCAACCTCTTATTTGGAACCCGAGCAACAATTACTGTTTGTAAGTCGTATCGAACCCTATTTCAAGCTCATCCACTAATTGTATTTGTGTCTTGATGCATGATATCTATAGACATTCACCGTCAAACACCGCCGCCAAACCACCCCGCCCCCCCCCAACCCCAAAATCTACTTCCTCTTCTTCGTTCCTACCTGAACCTCGACTACCCATTATGGGTTCGTAACCCATTGCCATGTCATTACAAGTATAGAAAGCTTAGGCATATCAAATACGAATGCCCTATTCTAATTACGAAATTTCAGAAATATAAGAATAAGTATAAGTCACTATTAGCCACATGGAGATATTTAGATAAATCAAAGAATGAATTAGATGATAAATTAGATGAAGAAGAAGCTAATTTGTACTTAATGGCACTATCTGAGTTAACCTCTAATTCCGAAGATGATATGCTTAAAAGTGTATGTAAACAAATAAAAAAAAATTGTTAAAAGCACTAGAAAAGATAGATACAAAACTAATAGGGAAATAGAAGATTTAAAGGAAGAAAGAGATCAATTAATGCGTACAAAAGAACAATTGACAAATGAAATTATCGTGTTCAAAACCAATAAGGAAGCTTTAGAAATTGATAATAAAAACTTATGTGTTGGATAGAATAATTTAGAAAAGGAGAACAACGAACTAAGAGAAGAAATAAGTAATATGAGATCAAGGTTAGATAATTTATCTAACTCAATTGATTCAACATTTAATAAGTTATATGAATGTGATAAAAAATTGCAAATGGTAATTGCCTTACATCAAATGGATAAAACTAAGGTTAGCTTATGATTTGAATATAAGGAATCCTTAAAATCAAATAAAACGAACGACTTTGTCAATGGAAAAGAAGTAATAAACAACTCTGTGAACAATTTTAAAATCATAAATCTAATATAATAAAAAAACTATTTTGTCCGAAACAATCTAGTTAGAGGACCTATCAGACATTCCTTTAGAAGATATGATAGAAGATACCCAAATCAAAGGGTACAAGTAACAAACAAGTACAATAAGTCATATGGATGTTTCTTTTGTAATAAATTAGGACATAGTGAAATATATTATTATTTCAAAAATCCCAAGCACAATAACTATCAAGCAAATACATTAAAAACAATGAGTTTGAATTTCGATGAGCCCAAGCTGACCTAGGTTCTCAAAAGAAATTAATATATTCTTATGTGATTATAGGAGCATGAAGCTAAGTTTAAAGGAACTCGATATCTAAATAGTGGGTGCTTGTGTCACATGTCAAGAGATGCTTCACTTTTCACCATTCTCGAATGGAAGGAAGGAAGGTATGTCAAGTTTAGACAATAAAGGAAAAATAATCACTACTGATAACATTGGAATTCCTCCTTACTTTATTGGAAACGTCTCTTTAGTAAAAGCACTTCAACATAATCTCTTGAGCATAAGCCAATTATGCGACAAAGGGTATAAAATCACATTTGATCAAAACAAAGTAGAAGCTTTTAATAAGAATGGCATCAAGCTATTTGAAGGTTTTAGTAAAAAGAACATACACTTAGTTGAACCAACTAAGGTAAAAGTTGAAAAATGTTTCTTTAGTATTTCTGATAACATATTTCTATAACATAAGAAATTAGGACATTTATATTTTAATCAATTAAAAAATATCTAAAAATAATCTAATCAATGGATTGCCTAAGATAACGATAAAAGAAGATGTTCGTTGTACAACCTATTTCGACAACAAATTAACATCTACAACTCATAAATTGAATTTCAACTAAAAGACCCTTAGAATTACTTCACATAGATCTATTTAAACCTACTCAAACATTAAGTTTAGGAGGTAACAAACATAATATGGTAATTGTTGATGATTATTCCTAATATTCTTGGGTTTTATTTTGACAAAACAAAAGTGATGCTAATAAGCCACACCAAGAGTAGATAAGGTCAACTATATCAAGGTAGATCTAAGCTTTCAAAAAGCTTGAAAACAAGGATGGAAAAAGTGCATGAAATAGGGAATGAACAAGTAAACCACGATCAGCTCCAAGGATATTACGCACCAGGGAACTATTGAGGACTCACAAAGCGGACTTGATATGACACACGAACAAGCTCAATGAGAGTACTCACTACCTAGCCTTACTTAAGAGGTAGGATAAAAGTGAAGGGAATACTAACAAAAAGAGACAATGAAGTATATTCGATATTAAAGATATGTTGTGGCTACATTTACAAGGGTATTTATACCTAAAAAAGTTAAGGTATCCTACTTAAAATAGAAAAGACAAAAGGGTACTGTCTAAAAGAGGTAATGTATATGGATAATAAATTGTACAAATGAAAAATCAAAGAAATTGGTAATTGGTGTAGCAAATCCTTTCATGTGGTGCTAGATACATGGTGTTTAGTTGCTGGGGTGCTTCTAACAAAAATAAAGAAAGTTCTATAGTCTAGTTGAAGTTACTAAGCAGACCTGGGGGTTCTTCTAAAGAGACATTAGCTTGGAAGCATTCAGGGGTTCTCAGCATAAGTATTATTGAGCCAGTGGTTAGTTCAAGTAAAGCAAAATAAACAATAAGATTGGCTGAGCATTCAAGGGAATATGAATCAGGTCGGCATGTGATGGTTGATAAAATTGAAATAGCTTGACTTAGCAGGTGAAGTTCCTTAGTTGTGAGGATTAGCTTGGCCTTAGCTGGAGTTGGTTGGAAAGATAGATTCTACTTCATTAGTCCTTCAAGACCTCGAGTGTAGACTCAAATCAAGGGTCTAATTGTCTAATTCCCATCATCCCCTCTAAGTTGGTTTAGATTTAGGATCAAATCTAATTGGCCATCACCCTATTCTCCTCCAAGTCAATAAGGGCTAAGGTTGGCAATATTGAAAGTGTTAGAAACTCCATAGTCTTCTGGTAATTCCAATCGATAGGCATTGTCATTGATCTTTTAGAATACATTGAAGGGACGTTCAGCTCAGGCAAACAACTTACTCCTTCTCTCATTCGGAAACCTCTCCTTACTCAAGTGTGGTCATACTAAATCACAGGGTTAAAACAGTATTATTTTCCTCCCTTTACTCTTCTCTCTCAATGACTTAGCAGCTTAGTTAATTTACTATGCAACCTTATAATAGATATGCTAAATAGATTGTGCTCAAGCTCTTACTTCAAGGTCTTCTTACTTTGGCATGGGTGCTAGAGTATAGTTAAGGCTAACTTTAGGTTAAGGCCGTAGATAACTTCAATGGTGTTCATTTGGTGGTGTTGTATACCATGCAGTTGTAAGTGAATTCCACTACAAGCAAACAGACATCCTAATCGATTAAGTTCTTCCCTATTATAGCTTAGAGTAGTAATCCCAAAGTGCAATTGACTACCTCTATTTAGCCATTAGTTTGGGGATGATAAGAAGTATTGAAGAGTAGTTTAGTCCCCATATGATACCAAAGAGTTCTCTAGAAATGACTTAGAAACTTTGGATCTCTATCCAACACCACATTTCTCGGCATGCTGTACAAACGAACAATTTCCTACAAAAAGAGAAAAGCAATAACTAAAGCATCGTTAGTTTTTTAGCAAGGCACCAAGTGTGCCATTTTACTGAATTTATCCATAACAACCAATCTTGCATCCTTGCCTTAGGCAGTTCATGGTAACCCAAGAACAAAATCCATGCTCAACTCAGACTAAGGCTTAGTCAATATAGGTAAAGGCATTGCTTTCCCTTACTCAGCTTGACACTTAGCCCTTTTATGTGTAGCATAAGCCTCAACAATCTGATGTACACCTCGCCTCATCTTAGGTTAAAAGAATCTCCCATTCAATAACTCATACATTCTCTTCTCTCCAAAATGTTTAGAGAGCCCTTTACCATGAGCTTCCCTCACTAACAACTCTCATACAAAATTGGTCGATATACGTAGCTTGCCACTTCAAAGCAAATAACCATCTTCTACGTAATATTGATCCACTGATCTCCCTTCTCCATAGCATCTATAAATAGGACCAAAATGAGAATTATGTTATTACTATCCTTTAATGCTTGCAAACCCCAACAATCTAGTCTGTAACTCAATAAAAAGAACATATCTTCTTGATAGAGCATTGACAACTACACTACTCTTACCTTACTTGTATTTAATGACAAAATTAACTCCTTTAGGAAATTCAATCCATCGAGCCTATCTCTTCAATAGCTTTGATTGGCTCCTCAAATATATAGCAAATTCCTTTGGCAAAAGATAGTGTTGCCAAACATGAAGTGCTCGAACTAATGCCAATAGTTCTTTGTCATACTCAGAGTAGTTCAATTGTGCATCTTACATCAACACAACTCCAATGTTGACACCTAATGCATCGCATTCAAGCTTGAACACTTTCTTAAAGTATGGCAAAGCTATGACTGGGGTAGAGGTCAATCTTTCTTTCACCTCAATAAAGCTTCTCTCCTCTTTATCTTCCCATTTAAACTCCACATTCTTCATTAGCCCGATAAGAGGAGCAACTATTAAACTATTGCCTTGAAAAAATGACAATAAAAGGAAGCTAATCCATGGAAACTCCTTACCTTGGCATAGGAAGATAGGGTTAGCTACTCAAAAATGGCTTGAATTTTCTCTTCATCAACCTTCAATCCTCCCCTACTAACTACATACCTTAAGAAGATCACCTCTTCTAAGTAGAAACAACACTTCTTCAAATTTCCAAACAATGTTAGTACTCAAGGGACATCAAAAACAACTTGGAGATAGCTAATATGACTCATCAAGTCAGTACTGCATACAAAGATATCGTCAAAGTAGACTACTATGAACTTCTCAATCAAATTTCTCAAGACATGATTCATCAGTCTCATAAAAGTGCTTAAAGCGTTTAATAGTCCAAATGGCATTACAATCTACTTATACATACCATGTTGAGTCTTGAAAGCGGTCTTCCACTCAACACCTTACCTCATATAAATCTTGTGGTAACTTGGCTTCAAGTCAATCTTACTGAACATTAGCACCACTCAATTCATCTAACATATCATCTAGCCTCAGATTGGGATACCTATACTTGATCATGATCTTGTTCACGACTCTACTACCTACATACATTCACTAAGTATCATCCTTCTTCAGCATAAGTAATGCAGGCATAACACAAGGGCTAAGACTTTCTCTTACATATCCTTTTTCTAGCAACTCGTTTACTTGCCTCTAAAGTTTAGCAACTTACTCAAGGCTTATCTGATAAGCTAGTTTGTTTGATAGAGTAGTGCCAGGTATCAAGTCAATGCAATGTTCAATGCCTCAAAAAAGGGGTAAGCCTTTAGGCAATTGCTAGCTCTTTAATCTCTAAAGGTAGCATAACTTGCTCCTTTAGCTCTAAAAGTCACCCGATCAATAGAAAGGTCAACATGTCAACCTTAATAGCTTCTCAAAGCTCAGCACAACTCAAAATCAAGGCCTTCTTTGATCCTCAAGCTAGTTTAGCTTGCAATTTGCTTACTTGGCTCAATGTCATGGGGTTTAAAGTAATCTTCCTTCCATCTTTCTCAAACATATATGTATTTTTGAATAATTTGACTCATTCTTTAAAGGAGGTCTATCTTAAACTTGGTATACATGTCAAAATGATATTAAGCATTCATTTCATTATTCCTAAACACAGTTATTCTTTGTAAGTCCTTTTGAACCTTTAGGGAATTTTTCTTAAAATTATCCCTGCCAAGAACCACCCCAAACTGGGGCAATTAGGAGGTTAAGGTTATCAATCTAGAGAAGGAGTAGACTGATATGGGCTTGGCTTAATTATGCCAATTCACAAGCAAATATTGTCAAAGATAATTCAATTTCTTTAAAATAAAGAAGATCTTCAAACCATATACACCTCACTTAGGCCCGTACACTTATTCAAACACATCAAGTCCATAGATTCTTTCCTAAGCACTCCATGCCATATACACTTCTCCAAAGGTTATACTATTTGAACCCATGGTTTTAGGGCTTTTAATCACAACAAAAAAGCAAAAAATGAAATAAAAAAATAAAAAACAACAAACCAAAGAAAGAAATAAAGAGAAAAAGAAAAAGGTGAAAAAAAAAAGATTGAAAATATTAGCAAGGTGATCACCTTTAAAGAATAGCCAAATTACCAATAAAGCCTGAAGTCTAAACTTGTGATAGTATCTAAAGACTAAACACTTTCAATTCCTAAGCTTAAAAGTAAAGCCCTCACTGTATGATCCTACCTACTATACCAGCCTTAATAAAACTCTTTTGACTAAAGAAATGGACTTATCCTTAGCAAAATTTGCTCATGAAACTGGCGCAAACCCATGTTTGGTTTCTCCTAGGTTCTTAGCTTGTAAACCTAGGACTAATTGCATATGATTTCTTCAAAATTAGCCAAGTACATTGATATCTATTTACTTAAACCATTGACCAAAAGCATTACATTACAAACCCAGAAATGACCTACTGATTGACCAGAATGTACTACTTACAAGATAGGCTACAATTTTTGGAATTGATGATGAGAGTAAAGACAAACTTATGAAAGTGCAAAGAAGTCCAGTTTGACTAAACATTTCAAGTAATGATATCTATCCCCTTAGTAGAAAATTGAAGAGTTGAGTACTTGGAAGAATCACAATCGAATCTTCTATATCTTTAATACGAGATATTCAATTTTGAGCTCATAAATAGCACATCAACGGGAGTTTCAAGGACGGTCTTTTTTTAATCAAACTCCTACCCGAAACACCACGCAAGCACCACCTACCACTACACAACACCATACAGTACTACCCTAGCACTACCGTACAACCACCACAATCACCGCTCGTGCTCTCACCCAATAACGCCCAGGATCGCCTAACTTATCAACCAGCAATGCCTAGCCTGTTGCCCAACAACACCTAGCTTATTGCCCAGCAGCGCCCAGCCAGTCGCCCAATCTCTTACCTAACCCATCGCCTAGCGTCACCCAACAACGTCCAGTCTACCACCTAACATCGCCTAGCAACGCCCAGTCAGTCACTCAATCTCTCACCTAGCCTGTGGCCCAACAACGCCCAATCTACTACCTAGTGTCACCCAGCAACGCTTAGCATCGCCTAGTCCGCTGCCCAATGCCACCTAGCAACGCCCATTCCACCACCCATCACCACCCAACACCGACGCGATCTGAAGGTAGGTAAATTTTTATTAATTTTTTATTATTTATTTATTTCATTAATTTTTATTAATTGACTTTATTAGTTATGTTTTTTTTAACTATTTTTGTGTCTAAGTGTAGGTTTTTTATTCTTATTGCAAATTTTTTATTTTCCAATAAAATTTAGTTGAATTAATTTTTTTTAAATCATGTTTTTTTTAATAAAAAATATATATTTTGACATATAGTGGTTTTGAAAAATAAAAAAAAATCTTAAATTGAGTTTTTTCAAAAAGATTTAGTTAGTTAGGGTTTTTTATTTAATTTGGAAAAATTAGATTTTTTTAGGTTTGTTTTCTTAAAATAATAAATTGATAAAATACCTAAACCTGACTTGCTTTTCAATATAAAAATGACCCACTCACTAAAAATTTTATAAAAAAAAAAACTACAACTGGTTTGATCCCGAATAGCAAGTACGTAGACACTTTTAGGGCAACCGTATAAAAAAATAAAAAAAAAATTCCCTTGTCTTGGAAATTCGTAATAATAAAAAATAATAAAAATCACTTTAGTTATTATTTTGTACATTTAGGTATAATTTTAGTATTTTCAAAAAATTATAAAAATAAAAGCCCATCAATTTTTAAAATTTTTACACGGTAACTTAGTCTTAATAGGTTAGCTCTCGAACACAATTTTCTGGTTCAATTTTCTAAAAATTAATTTTTTTTTTAGAATATCCGCAAACTAGTGGTTAAATTAGGGTTTTTCCACCCAAAAGCCTTAATTTATTTTTTTTACTAGTTGAACTGGTTAGCAACTCCATTTTTTATTAAAAAAAAATTTCTTAATTTAATATTGAGTAATTTATATTAAGCAGACTTGGCTTAATATAGGTTAAATTAAAGAAACCAAAATAGAGCTCAACACCAAAGAATCATAATTTTGAATTAATCGGATATTCAAACACCGATTATGCTAGTTGTAAGATAGATAGGAAAAGTACACTTGAAACATAATAATTTTTAGGGGACAAATTAGTTTCTTAGTCTTTCAAGAAACGAAACTCAATAGCCCTATCTACAGCAGAAGCTGAGTATGTATCAATTAGAAATTGTTGTGCTTAAGTATTACAAATTAAATAACAATTGTTAGATTATGGAATACATTTAAATAACATGCCTATCAAATGTGATAATATGAGTGCAATTAACTTAACTAATAATCCTATGCATCACTAACATTCTAGAAAATTGAAGGTAAGCACCATTTCATTAGAAATCATGTCAACAATGGGAACATAAATATTGAATTTGTTTCTACAAATAATCAACTAGTTAATATATTCACTAACCCCTTGATAAAATAAAATTTGAGTATATATTAGGAATGAAATTGATATATGTTGTCTAATGTGATTATTGTGTGAATTTTAGTTTTATTTCCTTTCTTTCCTCATACGCAAGGGATTTTTTTTTTTTTTAAATAAGTCTCCACAGCAAATCTTCTAAAAAGTACAAGTTTGGCATTTCCCTTCTTTATTAACCATATCTGCCAACTTCCTTATCCAATTCATCTTAAGTGTTGAAAGAGTATCATCATTCCACTATTAATTAATCTCTCTTTCTCTCTCTCATGTCCTAATTCTACTGGTAGTTACACTCTTTCCTTTTCTTCATTTAAATCATTCTCACTCTCATCCTCCAATCTACTTTCCTTCTCTCCTTAAAACCCTCATCTTGCCTCTCTAAATCCTAAATGCTAAATCAAAAGTCCTCTTGCATTCTCTCAAAAGGACAAAAAACAATGTAAGAACCCCAAATGGGGAATTGGTAGAGATAAACTAACAAATACCATGACAAATCTATATAAATTGGTTGGTGAGTCTTCTAATTCAAAGAAGATACAATCAAATGAAATTAAACTTAAACCCCAAACTGAGGAAAAACAAAAGAATTAGTTAAGAAAACTAAGGAAATTGAGAAAACTAAAAAGAAACTTACCAAAGCTGAAATTGACAAATTGGTGGCTGGGGTTATGGAATCTTTAGATGAGTTTACAGGGCTTGTAGATGCTAGAAAAGAGAAAGGCTCTAGAGGCAAAAGACCTATAATAGAGTAGGGAAAATAAAAGAAGCAAAGATTAAGGAAAGAAAAGTAGAAGATGTGTCAAAGGATGTATTAGAAGAACAGGATACTACAACAATTTGATTAGAAAGGATCAAAGAAAAGGGTAATATCCAAATCTATCTCTTTAAAGAGGAAATTAGATTATATCAAATCATAGGTGTTCAATTTTGACTATTTCACTACAAATGGATTTTATTGGGATGAATTTTTATGTGTAATTGGTTACAAAGAGATCTTTGTTGTGGATACTATCATATATGGTAAAGTGATTTTTTAGTTTTATGAAAATTTAGATTTGAGTAGAAGGGATAGGATAAGTTCTACTGTGTTAGGAAGGGAAATTGAAATCACTAGGAATAACATTATCAAGTGTTTGAATTTGCTACTGTAAATAGTGATGAAAGATAGATGGCTATAGGCAAAAGTTGGGTCTTTAATATTATCACAAATGGTAAATGGATGAAGGAAGATAGAGAAGTATTTGTCTTTAATTGTAGACAATTAATAAGGTTGTTGCACAAATTAGTCATAAGTTGTATATTGCCAAAGAAACAAAGTACAACTTCGATTTCAAGAGAAGACACATTAATAATAATTGTAATGCTAAAAGGGAAAAAGATTGATCTTGCTAGTTTGATTATTAAGCGTGCATTTTTTACCCAAGCAAAGAAACCATGTAGGAATCTTTTAATGAAGCTATTTAAGTATAAAAAATTCAAAATCCCCTCTATAACAATGAGGTAATTACCTATTAAGGTAATTGGGGAATATAACATTAATGACACGGAGATTAATGTTAGCAACAGAGTCTAGTACACAAATGATTAGGCCTTTTATGCACAAGAGAAACACAAAAGGAATAAGTTACCAAATTCTCTGTTTGAGGGGGAAGATTTAAAAGAAGAATTAGAAAGTGCATCAGAGGATCCTATGGAGGAAGACTCAAATACTAGTGAGGATATACTGAGGAAGGCTAAAGGGAAGAAAGTAGCTAAGCCTAAAGCTAACATAAGTAAGATGTATGATCTACAGACTTGAAGGAAGTTTCATATTGATGAAGGGAAGAAAAGGAAGAAAGTTTCTAATTCAAAAGATGAATCAAATGATTCTGAGGATTGGTTGAGTAAAGGAAAGATTGGCTCCAGCAATGGGATGTCTAAGAAGGAAGTTAAGGAAATTATGGATAAGAAATTCTCAGATTTTCTAAACCTAATGAAAACTCAATTTGGTAAAACCTCTTAATTCTCAGTCAATGAAGCTCCATGCATTCAACACTCTTCACCATCCACTCCATTACCCAAGCAACCTAAGTTATCTCACTAGGACCAATAGCTAAACCAACCATCTCTATTACTCTCATCACCATCCAATATTGTTCAGGTTAACAAATCTCCCAAGCAAGTTCCCAAACAAACTCCTATCATAGCTATTGTTCAAGAACCTAATCAGCTCTCTACTTAAGCTCCTACTTCACCATCTAAACAAGTTTCCAATCTGTCTCCTAAACCAATCTCCAATCCACAAATTCCAATTGATCAACCACATCCGAGTATTGAACAAGTTGCTAAGGAGGACTTTACTCCACTTTATACTCCTACAGGATAAATTCTTTATCTCCCTTGGATGCTAAAGCAATGATCTCTCCCTAAAGGAATTAAAAAAATATTTCCCTAAGAAAAGGAAGATCTAGATTTTATCCTATTAGAAATCTTCTGTTTTCTTTATTTCAAGGTTTTGGTAGACCTTTGTTATGTCTGTCTTTTATGTTTTTGGTTATATTAGTTCACTTACATGCTTTGAATTGGGATAAACTTATGACTTTTGTTGTTGTTTGAATTATGGTCACATTTATACTTATTTCTTGATGCTTGCGCTTAATGGGAGTATTTCATTAGGGGGGAGATTTTCCTCTTTTAGATGATAACAAAAAGGGGCGAGAAGTTGCAATATTATTATTGAGAAGTTACTAATTTGCTACTTTCAATTGTTTTTACAAACTGCAATTTTTTAAAGTTTTGCTATCATCAAAAGGGAGGAGACTATTAAGTTCTCTTCATGTGTTTTAATGGTAACAAAAAGGGACACAAATGTAAATATATATGTGTGTGTGTGTGTGTGTGTGTGTGTGTATGTTTGTATATATTTATGCATTCCAGTGTATAGAAACTAGACAAGCTAAAACTAGCTTCAAAATTCTAATATCTATCAAATCGTCAATTAGAGGATACATAAGAAGGATTAGATACGAGAAACAGGAACATATATTGAATGAAATTATCTTGCAAATTAGAGTACATCAAGGTCAGAACTTTTCAAGATAAAAAAGAAGACCCAACTCCATCTATTGAATATATTTGGGAAATATATTCAATACGTTCAACAATGAAAGATAAAAATTAGGGACTAAATTAAATCAAAGTCAAATAATTGCAAACCTTGTTTATGTAAGATATTTTTCTAGATTTTATCAAATGTTGAAATCTCTAGACAATATTTGATGAAGAAATAAGGAAGGACGCTAATCAACTTATTCCAGAATACTAATCACAAGAATCATTCCTTTTATGAAGATAAATATAAGGGAAAGATTACCTTCCTTATAGCACAATCAAAGCTTTTAAAAAGGAAAAAAGATATTCATTCCTTAAGATCTAGCTCGGGGCATATGACTTTATGGGAAGGATCTTTGAAATGAAAATACAAGGCCAAACAAATTGATACAAAAAGAAAAATTAAGAAAGATTATTACATGTTTTCAAAAGCTGAGAATAAGAGGTGGACAATAAATCTTGATTAACCTTCCATACTTTAAGTTCCTAGCTATTGCAAGCATCATTTAAAGATGATACACATAACAAGAGAACAATTACAAGTGCTATAGTGAATTTTTTGAAATCCTTCTTATACAACAAGATTAGAAGATCAATCATAAGCTTGTTTATAATCTTTATTTTTGCTCTTATTTGTCAAGGATTCATTGTATTCTTTACTCCCCATTTCATCATATTTCTCTATATGTTTAATGTGTGTACTTAAGAGAGACTTGTACAATCTTTATAGTTTTAAGTGATTAGCCTAGGGCAAGGTTAAGTAAGTCAAAGTAGAGAATCTTGTGGTTGTAAATCTCTGAAAGTCGTGATTTGTAAAAAGTGTATAGTAGAATAACTCTGATAAGGTGAACCGGGTTCCCAATGGTAGGGCTAAAAGAGTGCAGTAGTCACAAATCTGAAACATTATAATTCGTTTGCTTGATCTTCTATTCCTACTCTTCTATTTTTGTGCACTTTATATATAACATTATTATTCCACATACTTTCAAACTAAACATTAAGTAATCAAGGAGTTCATTTTCTAAACTCTTCTTTTCTTAAAAATTTTAAAAAGTAACCAATTAAAACCCCTACTCTCTTGGTTACTTAACTATGACCTACACTTTTGTTTATTGTCATCACTCGACAAGTTAAGATCAGGGTTAACTATTTTCCTTAATTGAGTGGAGGTCGTACTTGTGATACCTCACAAATTACAACATGCTAGCTTAGGAGTAATTAAAAATATCTTCTAACTAATAAGCACTTTAAATTAGTTGTTAAAATTCTAAATGAGCTATTAAAATGTAAATGAAGCAGTATTCAAATTTCAAGTTAATAACGTAGAAATGGTAAGTTATTTATTGGAATTTTGAAAGTTGAATTCAAATATATAATACTTTTAAAACGAGTTATCAAAATATATGTATATATATATATATATAAGGATATGATCTTGCAATCTTAATAAACTCTATTTTTTAGAAACATAAGTCGATAAAAATATTTTGGTTTGTTCACGAAAAATTAAATTTGACTCTATGATATAAATATAAAGTTAAAAGATATGCTATATCGCTTGCATAATCAATTGTGACCAGTAAAAGCACATCTGAAATGCAAAAGTATTTAAAACAATGTTATATAAATATAAGTGCTACAATTTATCTATGATGTAAACATACATGTATGAATATATAAATAACATTACTATGTGTTATCAATAGTCACAAGAAATTTAAAAGAAAATAAATAAATGACAAGAAGTATTAAACATGCCTTTACACGTTGAAGCTAAGTACAAAATACCTAAAGTAAAGTATCTAACACAGTGTAAGGCCATTCAATGTAAGAGAAATTATTAGAATATGTAGATAAATTACAAACCTGCACCTAGGAGCATATGTTGCATGAGCCTACAGGACCGCTAATAACAATGATAATAGTATATATAAAAAGAGAGAAAAGAAAAAAAAAAAAAAACTACATCTATTAGATCTCGAAAATGGAATAATAAATTAATAGTCATGAGAATCGTGCAAATTAGTTACAATGACATTAGCACTTAAAGTTTAGGGCATTCATAAAACATTCTCCATTTAGGTTCGAGGCTGGCAATAGAGTCATAAATATTCATAAAAGTAACCAAATAAATATGGATCTTGGAGACGATATTATAAAATATTATAACTAAAAATAATTACCACAATATTACTCATTATGCATTGAAAACGTAGGTTTTAAGTTTCAATAATTAATTAGCTCTTAAAGATAAATTGACGAGGCAATAAGTAAACAAAAGGACTATTATTTAAGGAGAAAATGTGTATTCATTAAATATAAGACATATAAATACATATATATATGCAGCTATAAAATAATGAAACTTTAGATATATATATACATCCATAAATTACTAAAATCCCACAATATATCCAACTTAGTTAGATAATCAAGGAGTAATTGCCAAATGATATTAAAGTGTAATAAAATTTGTGGTGTTGGTCGTGGCAGCCCTGGATTAGTTGGAATAATGATAAAACTGTAGGGTCCTCAATTAGATTCTTTGGTTCAGACGTTGATATAGGGAAATGGATAGCAATTAAAAGACATGTTAAACACATAACTTTAAATCTATAAGTTTTTATAACAAGATAGGAACTGTTTGCAGGTGTAAGATTAATATAAATATGTGTATGTATATATAATCAAGTGAAGGAAATGGTCTATTCATTAATATTCTCTAAGTATTGTTAATATTAATATTTATATAATTATCCGCGCTCTGGCCAGATAAACCCTGGGAACCATCATGTCTAGTCTATTATTTAAAAAATAAAAAAAAATAAAAAGAAAGAAAGAAAGAAAACTCAAAATTTTGATGAAGCATTGAAATTTATTATCATTTCTCTTTACATTCGACATGTCTTCTACCGTCATTGGAGCGTCAACCGTTGTCGTCCAATCGTAAGGACATCGAACCCAAACCTATCGATTCTTCAGAATTTAAGATAAGTCTTACTTTCATTTAGTTTGATATGTTAATCTTGTATTTTTAATTCTGACATGAATTATATTAATTCCTTAAATATTAATCCTATTAAATTAGTAATGTAAATGCAAGTTCCAATATGGTATTCATCTGTAGGTAAGGTTATTAACTAATTCATACTTCAGCTGGTTGAAAAATTGACGAAAGATTCTTGATCCTACGATTTTAGAAATAAAATTGTTTTACTACGAGCTATCTAAATAGATATATTGTATGTTTGATCACTCAATATTAAATACAACTAGAAATATAACCATTATCCAATATAAAGTAACTTTATGGTACTGTATATATATACACAATATATACTTATATATATATATAGAGGTGATATATTTATATATATATATATTTATGTATTTATATATGAATGTACCATATATGTAGTATATATATATATATATATACAAGCTCTAGTTCCTTACATCAAATAAGTATGAATAAATATATACCACATTAAACAAGAGTAAGCCCCTTTTCTCTCACTATACGTAAATTGTGTGCTTGTCGCTATCAAGTATATTACTTAATAAAAATATATGTACTAGAGGACTAACATATGTGTGTATATATATTGTATCTTAAAGTATTATAATTATACAGTGATAACGTTTGACTATGGAGACGGAATTGAATAAATTATAGTGTATAAAATTTATTACATTTAATAGTGATAATGATCGACTATGATGATATAATCGAATACAAAAAAGAACTAAATAAATTGATATTTCCTTGAGCTATATAAATTCTATAGCTTCATTACATCATATAGGGATAGGGATTCAATATGAAGAAGGTTATAGGGAAGCTGATTTGTTCAAATTAATCATACTACCAGGTAAGTGGAATTAATGCTACATAATATTTTGAGGTATTATTTTAAAATATTTAGAGACCTTGGTATGTATTGGCATGTAATTATAGTTAGCTGTTTGTGTATATACAACACTTAATATTAGGTTTCAATTTGTTGTGATGGGAGTTGAGCTTCATGTTATGATTATTCTATAAATATTATTATACTTGAATTATTTGAGCATAGTAAATCACCCTAAAAATGAATTAAGTCAAACTCGACTTAACATCTAACTTGATACACATCACAACCCACTAGGGGTAATAGTTAGGATTCTTGAGCCAAACACAGACTCCCATTAATGAAGATAGTTGAAATGGTCTTTTCCCTATCTTTAACTAAACTAAGTGACAAGAGAGGATATCACGACAAGGTTGAAAACCATGGTTCGAAGGTGGTCATGGAAAGAGGGTGTTCTCCATTGCATAAACCCTTGTTCGATTTCGATTCGCAAGTGCACAACATCAATCTCCTCAACCCGGATTAGGGTAAACGTAATTTCTTTGATCTTACGACTAACCAAATAATATCATGCAATGGCATTTGCTTGTATATAATTGCATCTAACCAAATTAGTTGAAAACCCTACTTATGATGTGCTAAATCCATACTTCTATCTCCGCCCCACTTATTGAGCAAGTTGTCGCTCATTCCCCCATAGTTTGTTTTGCAGGTTCCAAATGGATTACAAATGCCTATCCAAAACTAGAACACTAATAAACTGGGACGAAGAGTAAGACACAACAAATAATGGCCGGTTATTGCTCTTAATATTAACTTTTTTTTATCTTTTAAGAAAAACTAAACTAATCTCCTTAAGAGGCTTGGTAATTTTCAATATTCTAGTCTATTTATAAAATGATAGATACCTATAGAATTTATTACCACTCTTTTATAAGGTGAAATTACAAGTTATTTTTACAAATTATTTCAAATGATTACTCCACAGGTTTATATCAAACAGGTATTGAATTGGACGCCTCAAAGTAGCAAAGTCAAGTACGCTTAGTGTAAACTAGGTCTAGGATAGCAGCTGTGAGAACAGCTTCTATCTTAAGATAGCTCACATGGCAAGATTATTATAACTTCACCTTTTTAATGCGTAACAATACTCATGGTAATCATCCTTATCGAATGTCCCTCCTAGATATAGTTTGAGTCAGTAGTTGTTTACCTTGAAAGTTCCTCTCTTAGAGCTTAAAATCATATGGGAATACCTGTATTATTATATAGGGCCTAGACCATCTAGATCTAACTTACTTGGAAAGGGCTTCAACTAAGACTGATACAATAGGACTTTGTCTCTAGCTTGGAATTACTTCCCTTGCTTAATGTGGTTGTCGTAGTAGTGCTTTGCTCGATCCTTAAATAATCTTGAGTTCTCAAAGGCTATATCTCACCATTCGCTTAGTCTTTAAATATTCTTGAGTTCTCATAAGCTATATCTTGCCATTCGTCAAGCTCATTCAATCAAAGGTTCATGTATTCATCTACACACTAAAGGTCAAGGTTAACATACTTTATAGCCCAATAAGCTTTATGTTAAATCTCTATCAATAAGTGACATGCTTTGCCATACACTAGTCAATATGTTCCAATCAACATCTTATAGGCGGTCCATAAGCCCAAAGAGCATCATCGAGCTTCTTAAACCAATCTCTTTGATTGTGTTTGATTATCGTTTCTAAAATTCACTTAAGTTTCCTTTTTACTACTTCATCTTATCCACTAGTTTGAAGGTTATATGGAGTTGCAATTTGATGCTTAACTCCATATCATTTCAATACCTTTTTCTAATTAAACATTATAGAAGTGGGTTTCTCTATCACTAATAAGTGTTGTAAGAGCACCATTTCTAAAAAACAAACTTTTTAGGAACCGTTTTACTACTTAGCATCATTAGTTGATAGAGTTTGAGCTTCTACCTATTTAAATACGTAACCTATAACTACTAAGATATATTTGTTTTTGTTAGAATTCAAAAACAGCCCCATAAAATCAATGCCCCAAATGTCAAAAACCTCACAAATTAATATCAAATTTTGTGTCATTTCATTACTTTTCAATATCTTCCCTATCCTTTGACATCTATCATACAATTCAATAAATTTCTAGGCATCCTTAAACAATGTTAGTCAATAAAAATCACACTCGAGGACTTTATGAGCTATTTTATTTGCACTCAGATATCCTTTAGTTAGGCCTACATGATAATGTTATAAAATTGACTAACCTTATAAATGAGATATACACTAACAAATTATTTGATCTACACAAATTTTAAACAAGTATGGCTCTTCCCAAAAAATATCTCCTAACATCATGGAGAAACTTTTTCTTTTGTCTATAATCTAATCCTAAAGGGATAATTCTAGCTACCAAATAATTTACTATATCAACAAACCATAGAGTTTTCCAAGGACTTGCTTGGTACAACTTTTCATCTAGGAACTTGTCATTCATCTCTTGTTTATTTAACTTTTCTAATTATGGGTTTTCAAGGTGTAAGAGATGGTCGGCTACCAAAGTCTTTGCTCCTTTCTTGTCATAAATCTCCAGGTCAAATTATTAGAGTAATAAGATCCACCTAACCAATCATAGCTTATCATCTGTTTTATTCAACAAATATCACAAAGCAGAATAATTAAACAATAACTTTAGAAAGAATTAAATATGACCTGAATTTATCAAAAACAAATACCATTGCTAGTAGCCCTTTTTTTTTTTTTTATGGTAGTGTAATTTTCTTAAGCTTCAATGAGGGTCTTGCTCGCATAATAAATTAGTCAGAAATGTTTCTCTTGCCTTTGACCTAACACTACCCTTACCACATAATGACTAGCATCGCATATTAGTTTAAATAGTGAGCTCTAATCAGGGGCTACCATTATTGGGGTATGAGTTAATTATCTTTTAAAGTGTTAAATGCATCTAGGTGGTCTTGAAAAAATATAAATGGAGCATCTTTCTTTAGTAACTAGGTTAATGGTTCGACTATTTTTGAAAAATCTTTAATAAATCTCCTATAAAACACAACATAACCCGGGAAACTACATATGGCTCTGATAGATGTAGGAGGAGGCAATTTTGCAATAGTGTGAATTTTAGCACTATCTACCTCTATACCTTTCAAGAACACTTTGTGTCCCAACACTATGCCCTTTTGTACAATAAAATGGCACTTTTCCAATTTAAAACTAAATTAATTTCTTCACATCTAACCTAGATTCCTAAGATGGTGATTAAATGAATTCTAGAAAATTGAGAAGTCATCCATAAAAGCTTCCATTATATCCTCTATAAATTTATCAAAAATTGCCATCATGTACTGTTGAAAAGTCACAGGTGTATTATAGAGGCCAAAAAGCATTCACCTATTTGCAAAAAATACCAAGTAGACATGTAAAAATAGTTATCTTTTGGTCCTCTTTGGGTAGGGTGCAATAGGAATTAAAAAATGACTAGATAAACCATCTAAAAAGCAATAAAACATATGGCCCAATAATCGCTCATACATCTAGTCTACAAATAGCAAAGGGAAGTGATCCTTTCTCGTAGTGTCATTAAGCTTCTTATAGTCAATATAGACTCTCTAGCCCATAACTGCTCTCGTCGGAATTAGCTCATTTCACTCGTTTGGTACTATCGTCATGCCTTCCTTTTTATGTACAACTTGTAGATGACTAACCCAAGAGCTATCAGAGATGGGGCAAATCATACATTCATCTACAAGCTTAATTTCTTCTACCTTGACTACTTCTTTCATATTCGAGTTCAGGTGCCTCTATGGTTACACCAAGATTTTATGAGTGCAAAACGAGGGAATATGATGCATCTCCAGGGTCATACACATGGAGAAGCACCACAACGAATGAACCGAAAAGGAAACAAAAAAGAAACTAGCAAAGTCCAAGCAGCTACCGAGTGGATATGACCTACCACTCGATTCTACTCAGCCTACAACCCGTCAGATATTACACACCGATCCGAATTAAAGGGTCACTCACCACTACTCCTCACTAAAGAGAATAGATAAAGGTTAAATGATAACAAGAACACTAAGTTTACTCTAGTGAGTAAATTTGTAATGAAAGTTAAATGTGTGCGTACAAGGAAAGTAAGGGTTTATATACTTACTTACTAGGGTTATTTTATACGTATGAAAAGACAAAAGGGCATTTTACAATTACATTACATTAATCATACTAAAAAGGAGTAAAAAGGGCAAAGAATATCGAGTATGGAAAAGAAAGAATCTTTCTAGAATGTTATGTCAGAAGGTACGTATCACTTGATGGCTGTATGTCAGGAGTATGATATACAGGCAGAAACAGGAAGTGCTGGGAGTCAAGGGGCAACCTAATTTAGATCAAGTCAAGAGCTACTTAACCTAGCAAAAAGGTTAGCTATCTTGAAGTTAGATGCCAATGAGTTAGGTAGGTAGCTTGGCTCGACTAGTCTTGGGCCATCTTTTGGATTAAGACTTCGTTGTTGGGCAAGAGCATGTTCACATGAGGATTTGAGAGACAAGTCGATAAGAGGTCAAATCGAGGTAAGAGTCCCCGTCTCAGCTATGGCTTAGAGCTAGTATTTTCTGGGTGAGCCCTTGAAGTCCTCTAGCTTAGCTTCTTGTGATCGGTCCAGGGGATTGATTCTTATCATCTACCTAAGGTTTGAAGAGATTTTTCCTCAAATCTAAAGCGATTTCTGTTCATTCTTCTAGGGTGCTCACAGGGTCTTTTGTTGGTCGATGGGGAATCAAATCGAACACATTAAAGGTAGAGGAGACACCATAGTCATCAGGCAACTCGATCCAGTAAGTGTTGCGGTTGATCTTCTTTAGGATCTTGAATAGGCCATCAGCTCGAGGAGATAGTTTGCTTTGTCTTAAGTGCAAAAATCGCTCACAGCTGAGGTAAATCCATACTAAGTCTCTTGGCTGGAAAGAACTAGTTCAACAATCTCAGCTACCAGTCTCTTATTGTCTCTTATTGAACTTGGCGATCTTACTCATGACAAACTAGTGTAGCTCATGCAATTTTCGGGTTTGGTCCACTTCCAAGTGACTTTCTTCAATAGTTGCTAGGGTATCAATCATATGTAGGGGAATGGTAGGGTTAAGGCCATAGACAACCTCGAATGGGGTCTTCCTATTAGTACTATGAACAATTTGATTGTATGCGAACTCCACAACCGTTAGGCATAGATCCTAATCTCTAAAGTTCTTCCCTACAACAGCTCTAAGTAGATTGCCTAGCATCCTATTTACCACTTTAGTCTGGCCATCAATTTGAGGGTGGCTACTAGAGCTGAACACGAGTTTGGTCCTAAGTCTCCTCCAAAGGGTCTTCAAAAAATAACTTAAGAATTTTGTGTCCCAATTTGAGACAATCGTCTTTGGTACTTCGTGTAGTTAAACAATATCCTACAAAAACAAATCAGCAATATATAGAGCATCTTTAGTCCGATGGTACAGAATGAAGTGCTCCATCTTGCTAAAACGGTCCAGCACAACAAAAATAGAATCTTTCCTTCTGGATATCCGAGGCAACCCTAGGATAAAGTCCATGCTAAGGTTAGCCTAAAGTAAAGTTGGCATTAGCAAAAGCATGTACCTTCCATAGAGTTCTTACTTTCCCTTAGCACGCTTACACACTTTACAACTACCAGCTACCTTATGGACATCCTTAGCCAAACCTGGCTAGTATAAGTTCTCCTTCAATAGATCAGCGATCTTAACCTCCTCAAAATGGTTGAAAGTCTACCATTGTGAGCTTCCCGAATGAACATCTCTCGTATGGAGCAATTTGGAATACATAGCCTGCGATCCTTAAACAAATAGCAATCCTTCTACCCCCGCTTGACATTGTTCAACAATGGGACCAAAGTGAGGGTCAACAACATACTATTCCATGATGAGTGAGAATACCAATAATTTTGTCTACAAAGTAGTCAGTGAAGTTTGCTGTCGTGATAAAGCGTTAGCAACCATATTTATACTCCCCTTCTTGTGCCAAATGACATACGAGAACCCTTCCATGAATTCCAACCTTTGAGCCTGCCTCTTGGAGAGTTTGTTCTAACTCCTAAGATACTTTAATGATTCGTGGTCAGTGAAAATAACAAACTTTCGTGGTAGCAGGTAATGTTGCCAAACGATGAGAGCTCGAAAAAGGGAATACAACTCCTTCTCATATATAGAATAGTTTAGGGCTGGGCCACTCAATTTCTCATTGTGGTAAGTGACGAGTCATCATTCTTGCATTAGGACAGCACCAATTCCAACTCCCAATGCATCACACTCCAATTCCAAAGGCCTATCAAAATCTGGTAGTGAAAGGACAGGTGCAGAGGCGAGCTTCTCTTTGATCTCCCTAAAGCTTCACTCAACTCAATCATTCCACCTGAACCCTTTATTCTTCTTTGTCAGCTCAATCAATGAAGTGACTATTGTGTTAAAGTCCTTAATGAATCGCCTACAAAAAGAAGCTAAGCTATGGAAACTTTAGACTTCAGTGACATTCTTTAGCGTCGGCCATTTCAAAATAGCTTGAATCTTCTCCTCATCTACTCAGATTCCTTCCCCTAACACTACAAACCCTAGAAAAATCACCTCTTTTTGGTAGAACATGCATTTCTTTACATTCCCATACAACTTCTCCGCTCATAGAATGTCAAATACTTCGCAAAGATGTTGAACATGATTGTTCAGGTCGACACTATATACCAATATGTCATCGAAGTATACGACCACGCATCTTCCAAGAAGAGGGCACATCACATGGTTCATTAACCTCATAAACGTGCTCGACACATTAGTTAGTCCGAATGGCATAACAAACCATTCGTAGAGTCTATGCCTAGTCTTAAAGACAATCTTCCATTCATCGCCCAGCCTCATGTGAATCTAGTGGTAGCTACTCTGTAGATCAATCTTCAAAAATATCTTTACACCATGAAGCTCATCTAACATGTCATCAAGCCTTGGTATCAAGTATCTATACTTGACAATAATTCGGTTAACCACTCGACTATCGATGCACATACGCCATGAACCATCCTTTTTTAGAATGAGCGGAGTTAGTACAACATAGGGGCTCATGCTCTCCTTCACATATCCCTACTCAACAAGTTCGTCTACCTATCTTTTCAACTCGATGGCTTGCTCAAGGTTCATCTTATATACAAGTCAGTTTAGTAGGGCGATACCTGGCTACAGATCAATACAATGCTTTATGCTTCGAATTGGTGGTAGTCCTTTAGGCAATTCTTCCAAAAACAAGTCAGAGAACTCAATTAGCACTCTTTAGATTTCTTTTAGGACATCGGGCAATTCCCTCATCTCCATCAATCTTCTAACCAACAAGAACATGGGTTCATCAGCCTTCTCAATAGATCAGAGCTCTCTTCGGTTCATAACTAAGGCTTTCTTCTTACTAGCCTATGTAAGCTGATTGTACATTTCATTTACTTAGGATAGGGTTAAGGGTTACAACACAATCTTCTTTCCATCCTTGACAAAGGCATAGGTGTTCTTATAGCCATTGTAAGTAACACATCGGTCAAACAACTAAGGTCGTCCAAGTAGCAGATGTGAAGCTCCTATAAGGACGACATCACATACTACTTCATCCTTGTACATGTTCCTAATACTGAACAGTATGGTCACTTGTTCAGTTACATACAAAGCTCCCTTATCATGAAGCCAATATAGCTTATAGGGTTAAGGATGCTTTAAGGTCAGCAAACTACATAAAGGAATATACAACGACATTAGTATAACTTCCTCCATCTACGATGATGGTATACAGTTCACCTTTAATGGTACACTTGGTGTGGAACAGATTCTCTCTCTAGTCCTCCTCAGAATTCGGTAGGGAACTCAAGACTCACCTCTAAACTAGGGTCATTACTTCTCCCTGGTCAGCATAAACATAAGTCTCTTCTTCCTCTTCCACTTTGGGTTCTCTAACATTCTTTTCTTCCTCGAGGTCACTCTCGTCAATACCATCCACCACGTCTCCTCGGAGTACCATGATACGCTAGTTCAAACATTCAACAGCCATGTGTCTAAAGCTTAAACATTTAAAACACTTCACCTCACTGGTCTTTTATCTGGATGGTTGGCCATTTTCATAGGTTCTCGGGGTCGGCCTAGCCTTAAGTTGACTTGACTGTCCTACTCGGTTAAACTGGTTTGCTCGGCGTTCATCAGGTCAATCATTCCTTTCCTCAGCTCGGTATGGCCTCATTAGCTCGGCTTGAACAGGTCGACGCAATACGAGAGCTCAAGAGGATGTTTGCCCAGGTCGGCTCGGAACATTCCTCCTCTGCCTTTCAATCCTCTATGCAATTTTGATGGCATCATCTAAGGTATAAAATCTTTGTACTTTTATGATATTGCGAATCTCACACTTGAGTCCATAAATGAACCTTGATATTGTACAGGCCTCTGGTTCTTCCACATCAACTCTAATCATAAGCATTTGGAATTCTCTGATATAGTCATCAATAGTCGACTTCCTTAGTGAAGCTACTACAACTTAGTGAACGTATCTTATAGATATGTTTCGAGCACAAATCTACCCTTTAATAACCTTTTCATCTCGTCCCAAGTCCTAAAACCTCGTCTCACATCCTTAGCCTTAGCAACATTCAGATTCTTCCACCACATGGTAGCATATCCAGTAAATTCTAATGCAGCAAGTTGGACCTTAACCGCATCCTCATACCCATAACACTCAAATACTTTGTCGACCTTCTCTTCCTACTCCAAGTATTCATCTGCATCTACACTTCCATCAAAGGGTAGGATTTGCACCTTAACATTATCTAGCCCTTGAGGAACTCAGTATCCTCATCCCTGCATTTGGTAATAATCAACTTCTTCTTCACCAAACTCTTCGACATCTACCTCCTTGTCATCTTCCCTAATCTCCTCTAACTCCAGTCTTCGTCTAAAGACTCCTCTAGCTCGAGGGGATCGAACAGGGTAATTAGTTCGATTGCTTTAGACATAGTATCTCTCAAGGGTACCATCTTATAGGTTTTGTTGCTGTACACCCTAGGGTTATTGCCGATTAATTTGCATTGCGGTGACTAGACTCTCGACGAGGTTTGTGAGCCTATCAAGCTTGTCATCAACTGACCCTAGGGTGTTACTACCATTATGACCATGACTAGGTTGAGCACCACTACCTTAGTCACTAATAACTCCCTGAACACTTGAATTTAACATAGTATAATGCCTTTTTGAATAGATTAACAAACTTGCTTTGTTGTTGCAATGGAAAATAAAGTAAAACAAAGTATCAATGAAACCACACTTACGAACACACACAACACACTGCAATAGCTATGGAAGGAACATAGTAGCCGCAAACAGTAAGGCAAATAAAAACTCCACAATAACTTTACACACTCCCTTATAAAACCATGCTTTGATACCAGCGAAACTAATGCATCTCCAAGGTCATACATACAGAGAAGCACCATAATGAATGAACCAAAAAGGAAATAGAAAAGAAACTACCAAAGTCCAGCCTAGAACCCGCTGGATATGATACACCGGTCCCAATTGAAAAGTCACTCGCTACTACTCCTTGCTAAAGGGAATAAATAAGAGTTGAATGATAACGAGAACATAAAGATTACTCTAGTGAGCAAATCTGTATTGAAAGTTAAATGTAGGTGTACAAGGAAAGTTAGGGTTTATATACTTACCCACTAGGGTTATTTTATACGTATGAAAGGACAAAAGGGCATTTTACAATTATGTTACATTAATCATACTAAAAAGGGGTAAAAAGGACAAAGAATATCAAGTACGGAAAAGAAAGAATCGTTTTGGAACATTATATCAGAAGGCACATGTCACTTGATGGTTGTACGTCACGAGTATGATACATAAGCTGAAACAGGAAGTACTGGGAGTCAGGAGCCAACCTGATTTGGATCAGGTCGAGAGCCAATCAGCCTAGCAAAAAGGCCAGCTGTCTTGAAGTCAGACGCCAATGGGTCAGGTGGGTAGCTTAGCTCGGTTAATTCTAGGCAATCTTATAAATTAAGACTTTGCTGTTGAGCAAGAGCATGTTGGACACACGTGAGGATCTGAGAGACAGGTCGGCAGGAGGTCGAATTGGGATAGGAGTCCCCATCTTGATTATAGCTTAGAGCTAGTATTTTCTGTGCAAGCCCTTAAAGTCCTCTAACTCAGCTTCTTGTGATCGATCCAAGGGGTTGATTCCTATCAGATTAATTCCCTTAATGTTAGAAATCTTCCAAGCAATCACTCTCCTATGATCTTTTAGCACATTTAGAAGCTTCTCCTTTTGTTGGTTAGTTAATTCTAAGGATACTATTATAGGTAGCTTTAAGTTCTCCTCTAGAAAAGCATACTCCATATAATTTAGTAGCTACTTTAATTTTAGCTTCCACAGCTCCCCAATTAATGGCTTCAATTTTGCTCCTTTTACCTACTTAAACCTCTTAAACCTTCTCTCCATAGATGTAAGATTGAGCTTCTGCATTAGCTATGTTTAGGTCACTAGATGGTTCTTCCTAGATTCCTTGTTTTAAAAATGAGTCTAAAGGATCTTTGGTTAGTAATTCTACAAAGTACTAGACACTAAAGAGCCGGTAGCATCAAGACTAAAGCAAGTATCATCTCGTTCAACACACTTTCTCATTACTTCTTTTATTTTAATTACCATCTCTTCTCCTACCCTTTATGTGAGCTTACAATCGCTAACATCTATTATAACTCCAGCTATAGCTAAAAAGGGTCTACCAAGGATAAGTGGCACCTCAATATCCTCATTAATGTTTAAGACAACAAAATCAATAGGAAAAATAAATTTACTTACTTTAACAAGCACATCCTCAATTATACCTCTAGGGTACATTATTAATCTATCAGCCAATTGCAAACTCATTCGAGTTAATTTAAGTTCACCTGGGCTTAGTTCTTTAAACAATTTATAAGGCATTAAATTTATGCAAACTCATAAATCAGCTAATGCTTTCTTAATAAACATACAATAAGGTAAGGGATAGTCAAACTCCCTAGATCCTTTAACTTTATCGGAAGCTTATTCTATATGATAGCTAAACACTCCTCGCTTAACATAAATGTAGATAATTCTTCCAATTTCTTTTTGTTAGAGAGGAGCTCCTTTAAAAACTTCACATACTTGGGCATTTGTGACAAAGCCTCTACAAATGGTAAATTAATATGCAATTATTTAAATAAATCCAAAAACTTACCATAGTGCTCATTTGAGCATTCTTTCCTTAACCTCTAAAGATATGGAAAATGGTGGTTTGTACTCTTTGACCTTCTAAGGTTCTAGAGTTTCTACAACTTTATCTTTTGGCTCCTTTATCACTCGCATTATGTTGACTTAGGTCTTTCCAAGCTACTTGGCAACTTACAATTCCTTACCACTTCTCAAGATTACAGCCTCTGCTTAAGCTTATGGTGAAGGCTCATGTTGTTTCTTAACTAAGATTTTAGCAAGTTGCTCTATCTATTTTTTGATGCTTATAAAATCTAGCTTTGCTACTCTATATATACCCGTTTACAAATCTTCCAATTTATATTTCTCCTCTCTCTGAAGAAGAGGTTGAAATCTAAAAGGAATACTAATATTCCTTGGTTAAGTCACATAAAAATAATCACTTAGATAAACAAAACATTACCTACCCCATTCTTCATGTTCATGATAAGGCATATGTTGAAATCCCCATTGATTCATAAAATTGTTAACTAGTCTTTGATGCATTACTAACCTCTGGGCCTCTCACTTGTGCCTACCTCCGAGGCCTTTAATCTCTCACTAAGAGAATCATCTCTTGTAAACCTATCGAAAACGAGTTCCCGTACATAGAAGAGTTGTAGGTGAACACTTTAAAACCCCAACTTAGACACACTCTGCTCTGTTTAGACTCCTGCTTAATTACTGAACTACCGAATGCTGAAGATAACTTACCAAGCACTAAGGCCGATCTGCTAAGTGTCGAGTTAGAGGTCCCTATCCACGGAGCTCTCCTTTTCCATCTTACTAAGCTACAGCTTCACCCAATCACCTTAGCAACTCTTAGCACAACTCAACAACAACATCCTAACATCAACTTAGCTTAGCTATAATTCCGTCAGATTCCAAAACACGAACCTATTGACAAGTTGCCATCTGTCCATATCTTTTCTTGACATTATACCATATTTTCTTTACGATAATTGTCTCATTTACCATTTTTAGCAATGTATTAGGTTATTATCTTGTACTATCTTTTATTGTAATTGTACATGTTTCCTTGTTACCCTAGAGACTTACTATAAATAATCCATTACATTTTGTAGCCAAAATCATCTTACATCTTACACATCACAGTTAATGAATATTCTTATTCTTACGAGATACTCTTCTCCAAGTATATCTCTTTCTCACATTCTTATCTAATGTTGCTGAGTAACTCAAGATTAGTAGTGAGTAAGCCTTAGTGTTAGCTTATGGTCATATTAGGCAAAATACTAACTCGCGTTATGTTCGTTGGTGCATCACATCCCACAAGTAGCTTCATGGAAGCTACTATGTTTGCCAACCTATCCATTCCCTCTTTCTTCAATACCTCGAAGGATCTACCTAGTTACTACTTCCTATGATAAGCCTCGATGATTATTGAGCTCCTAAGCACATTATATAATCCTAATATCAAAGCTTAAGGTTATAATCGAAAGCTAAGTATTGTAGTAGTTGCTTCTTGTTATAGTTGTAGGTTCTGTTATTCTCTGTTTCATTAGCAGAAAAATAGAGCAAGTTCCAAAGTCATTATGCAATCTCGTATTAGCAAAGTTGTGTGAAATCTCTGGTAAGTAGTAGACTTCCTTAAGTTTTGTATTGAGAATGTAAATTCCTAATGTTCAATGAGAGATTAATGATGTTGAAAGTGATGTTCATAGTCGCGGTCGTATTACCCAACAAACCCCGCAAACTATAGACAAGCAATTGCAAGACTTTACTGCTATTGTAACTAACCTGGCTATATTAATATAGAGGGTAGTAGAGACTAAGCCTCAAGAGAGAGCTGATGAACAAGGCCGAGATGTGAGAGACAAACCGAGAAGACAAGTAACTGACCATAGAGCACCAGAAGCTATTAATGTGAACCCAACTCTACCTCGACATGTTAAGAGGCTTACGAGGTGGAGACTTGATTTAGATAAAATTAAGGAGTATGGGGAGGAGGAAGAACCGTATGATGAACTCGAAGAGCACGAGCTCCATCCTCCCAAAGGAGCCAAGCACCTCAAGGTATAGATTCCATGCTTTAATGAGTCTATTAGTGCTTATGACTACTTAGATTAAGAGGAAATATTCGACTTCTATGATTATAAAGACTCAGTGCGTATTAGAGTAACTACTTTAAAATTTACTAGGTATGCAACAATGTGGTGGAAGAAATTGCAAAATGTACGTTAGTAAGCTCGACGAGAAATTTGAACCTGGAATGAGATGAAGAGAGTTTTGAGGAGTAGATTTGTTCTTAAATACTCTGAGCAAGACACTTTTCGATGTCTTCAAGAACTCAAGTAAGGTAGCAGTTCTGTAGACGAGTATATCTGAGAATTTTAGTTGCTAATGATCCAATGTGAAGTTGATGAGCTTGAGGTGCAAACAATAGCCAAGTTCATTTCTAGATTAAGATCTGAGATTGGTAACATAATAGAAGTACAAAGGCTTGGAAATCTAGATAAGACTATCTAAGTAGCACAAAGGGTTGAAAGGTAGAGGCAAAATTAGCTTAATCGAGCACAGAGCAACCAACCTGGCTTACCAAGTAGAATTGGTATGCTGAACTAACTTAGATATGAGAAAGCTTAGTACAGTTTTGAGATCAATCGCCGAGGTCAAATTCCAAGCAGACTTGATGATGGTCAAGCAAAGACTAAGGCTAAGAAGCTTAAGGTAAAAAACGATCAAGGTCAAAGCTCTAGTAAGTAAACTAAAGAGATAAAGTGTTTCAAGTACCTTAGTTTCGAACACATGGCTAGTCAATGTCCGAACCGATGCAACATGACTATTAAAGGAGACAAGCCCCAGTTTGTAATAGAAAGCGCTAATGAAGGTAAGGAAGAACAGGTGGACATTAACTACCTGTTGGATGAGTTTCAAGAAGATTTTAATACCTAGCTCTGACTTAAACTAGGTGAATACTAAATGGTTGTGTGTTGATCACTCTATACCTTTACTGCTATTGATAATGAATAAAAAGAGAACCTCTTTCATATGAACTATCGAGTGAATGGTAACTTATGTACTGTGATCATCGATGGTGGAAGTTGTACCAATGTGATAGCACAAGGCATGTAAAGGCTCTGAAGTTACTAACTTGTCCTCACCTTAGGCCCTACAAGATTCACTAACTTAATGAGAAGATAGGTCTACCTATTGCCGAGTAAGTCAAAGTACCAATCACTATTGATTATAGGTAAAGGGATGAGATGTTGTATGACATCCTACCTATATGTTCTTCACACATACTGCTAAGCTAACCATGGCTCTTTGATCTTAAGGTACTCTATGATGGGTATCAAAACACTTATATGTTCTAGAAGGATGGGAAGAAGGTTACATTAACCCCAATAAGCCCTAAAGAGGTTCAGGAGTTATAAGAGAAGATTTCCATATCACTATAGAGGACATCCTTAGTGATTTCCCATGCTCAATTTTCTAAGGATGTTAAGAGCGAAGAGTTTGTACTCTTTTTGGTCAGAAGACTTCTTAAGTTGAAGGAAGTCGAAGCATTACCTATCAAGGTGCAAACATTGCTCCAAGAATATGCTGACTTGTTTCCTACCGAGTTACAAAGAAGTTTAGCCCTTGTCAGAGATATAGAGCATCGCATCGACCTCCAACCTAGAACTACCTTACTTAACCAACCTACCTATAGGCTCAACCTCAAGCAGGCAACCAAGCTGAAGAAACAAGTTGACGAGTTAATCAAACGTAGATATGTTTGAGAAAGCATGAGTCCAAAAGCCATACCGGTTGTCTTAATGTCGAAGAAAGATGGCTTATGGAGAATGTGCATTAATAGTCAAGTTATCAATAAGATCATTGTCAAGTATCGATATCCAATCCAAAGTTTAGATGATATGCTCAATAAGTTGCATGGTACATGAATATCCTCAAAGTTTGATCTGGAGAGTAGCTACCACTAGATCCAAATGAGACCAGGAGATGAGTAAAAGATTGCTTTCAAAACAAAGGATAGTCTGTTTAAGTGGCTGGTGATGTCGTTTGTGCTTACAAACTTACCGAACACCTTTATGTGACTTATGAATCATGTTTTGAGATCTTTGATTGATAAATGTATTGTTGTCTACTTTGATTATATTTTGGTATACAATATCGACCACATTTTTAATGTCATATACTTAAGATCTATATTTGACATCCTCCATACTAAGTAATTATTTGGCAATTTGAAGAAATGTGTGTTCTATCAAAGCAAGGTAGTATTCCTCGGATATGTTGTCTCTGGTAGAGGAATCAGAGTTAATGATAAGAAAGCCCGAGCTAGTCTTAAATGGACAACATCAACCAGTGCTACCAAAGTAAGGAGTTTTCATGGTTTAGCTTCATTTTATCCAAGATTCATTCGAAACTTTAGTTCTATAGCTACCTCATTGACTGAGCTAACCAAGAAGAACTCTGAATTTGAATGGTCTGAGAAAGCTCAGAAGAGTTTTGAGGAGATCAAAGCCAAGTTAACTTCTTCCCTAGTGTTAGTACTACCCGACTTTAACAAGGTTTTTGAGCTAGAATGTGATGCATCTAAAGTTGGCATTGGAGCTGTTCTCATGCAAGAGTAGTTACATATTTCAATGAAAAGCTTAAAGGTACCACTTGAATTACTCAACATATGACAAGGAGTTCTACGCCCTTGTTCTAGCACTTCAGAATTAGCAACATTACCTACTGTCAAGAAAGTTCATTATCTATACAGACCATGAATTTCTCAAGCATCTCAGAAGAAAGCAAAAACTTTCCCAACACCATGGCAAGTGGGTCGAGTACCTGAAAACCTTTTGCTATGTCATTAAGTATAAGAAAGCGAGTTCTAACATTGTAGTCGATTCCCTTTCTCATCGCCATATTTTTATTATGACATTAAAGCTAGAATAATTGGGCTAGGTACCCTACCTAATCAATATGAACATGATCTGTACTAATGGATTACCAACCTCTAGACCTATCACTCGCATCTGCCTCTAAGGCCTCTAATCTCTCACCATGAGGATTTTCTCTTATCAACCTACTAAGGACAAGCTTCAATATATGGAAGAGCTATGGACAAACTCTTTAAGGGCCTAGCTCAAACATACGCTGCTCTACTCGAACTCTTGCCCAATTGCTAACCTATCGAGTGCCAAGGCAGACTTACCATGTATCGAGGCTAATCTACTAATCATTGAGTCTGGGGATACTATACACCAAGCTCATCTCTTTTAGCCTACTGAACTACAGCATCATTCAATCACTTTAGTAACTCCTAATACAGCTCATCAATAGCAACCTTAACATCAACTCCACTTAACCACAATGCCCTGAGATCCTAGAATGCAAACCCAATCACAACATGCCACATGTCATTCCTTTTTCTGACATTGTACTATATTCCTTTGTACTATTTATCTCCTTTTACCATTTTAGCAACATACTAAACTAATATTGTTGTATTACCCTTTATTGTAATTGCACATATTTCCTTGTTTCCTTAAGGACTTACTATAAATAGTCCTTTGTCTTTTGTAGTCAAAATCATCTTATACCTTTTAGTTAATGAATATTCTTGTTCTTGCGAGATACCCTTTTCCAAGTACTTTTCCTCTTACACTCTTATATAATCTTACTAAGTAGCTTAAGATTAGTGGTGAATAAAGTGGAGCTTACTATTAGCTTATGGGTCATATTAGGCGAAATACTAAGTCATGTTGTGTTCGTTAGTCATCCAAGCGACTTCGTAGAAGCTATTGTGTTTGCCATTCTATTCATCCCTTCTTCTTCGATATCTCGAAGGACACACTTAGTTATAGCTTCTATGGTAAGTCCTAGTGATCAACTCAGCTCCTAGGTACATTATATAATCCTAGTAACAGAGCTTAAGGTAGCAACTGAAAGCTTAGTATTCAAGTAATCCTTACTATCATGTGTGTTCTATTATACTCTGTTCTTTAGTGGAAAAACAAAGTAAGTCCTTAAGTCACTATACAAGATCATATTATCAAAGTTATATGTAAATTTCTATCAAAGTAGTGGATTTCCTAGAGTTTTGTATTGAGAATGTCAAATCCTAGTGTTTAAGGGGAGATTAATAATTCTGTAAGTGATGCTCATGGTCGCTGTTATGTTACCTAATAGACCCCATAAACTATCAATGAACAATTGTAAGACCTTATTGCTATTATAGCTAACTTAACTATCTTTGTACAAAGGGCAGTAGAGACTAGGCCACAAGAGAGAGTCGTTGAACAAGGTCGAGATGTGAGAAATAGGCTAAGAAGATAAGTAGTTAAGCCTAGAGTACTAAAAGCAATTAATGTGAACCTAACTCTACCCTGACATGCTGAAAGGTTTGCGAAGAGCAAACTTGAATTAAATGAAGTTAAAGAATATGGTGAAGAGGAAGAGCAATATGACAGATTCGAAGAGCACAAGCTTCATGCCCTTAGAAGAACCAAGCATCTTAAAGTGTAGATTTTTGGCTTTAATAGGTCTAATGTTAATGGCTACCTAGATTGGGAGGAGAAGATTGAAAAGTTATTTGATTTCTATGACTATGAGGACTCGATGCATATTCAAGTAATTGCTTTAAAATTTTCTGGATATGCATCAATGTAGTAAAAGAAACTACAAATTGCACGTCAATGTACCAGATGTGAAATCTGAACTCAAAATGAGATAAAGAGTTATAAGGAGTAGATTTATTCCAAAACACTATGAGCAAGACACTTTTTGACGTCTCCATGAACTTAGACAAGGTAGTCAATCAGCAGACAAATATGTTCAAGAGTTTTAATTGCTAATGATCTGATACGATGTTGATGAGCTCGAGGTACAACAATAGTACAATTCACTATTGAACTAAGATCTGAAATTGGTGATATAGTGGAAGTCCAAAGGCTTATAAGTCTAGATGAGACCATCTAAGTAGCATAG
Organism: Lumnitzera littorea; assembly: GCA_024138015.1. Classification (NCBI taxonomy): domain Eukaryota; kingdom Viridiplantae; phylum Streptophyta; class Magnoliopsida; order Myrtales; family Combretaceae; genus Lumnitzera; species Lumnitzera littorea. The sequence goes on along the minus strand of JAMXBB010000002.1, from coordinate 74,564,145 downwards.
AGGGTCAAAAGGCAAAAGAGAAATTAGATCAACCGAGTACTAAGTAGCTGACCTGGCGTATCGAGCAAAACTAGTATGTCAAGCCGACCTAGATATGATTGAGCTCAATATAGTTTCGAGGTGAACCATTGAGAATAAATGCTAAGAAGACGTAATGATGGTCGAGGTAAGACTATGGCCAAAGAACTTGAGTTCTAAAGGGATCAAGGTCAAAGCTCTAATAGGAAGACCCGAAGTGTTTCAAATGCATAAGTTTTGGATACTTAGCTAGTTAATGTCTAACCATCAAGGGAGAGAACCCCTAATTTGAAGTAGAAAGTGCCAATGAAAGAAAGGAAGAAGAGGTGGATGTTAATCACCTGTAAGCTAAGTTTCAGAAAGCTTTTGACACCCAGATCTAACTCGAAATGGGAGAATACTGTATGGTTGTGTGGAGATCTTTTAGTACCTTTACCTCTAATGAGAATGAACAGAGAGAGAACCTAATAGGAATTAGACCATTGGACCCTTGACCTATACCCAAGCTCGAGGACTAGAAAGCATGGCCGGGCAAATTCTTTCCTTAAGACCCGCTACCGAGGAGTCCTAACTAATGTAATCTACCAACTTGATGCCCTGGCCGAACTGAACCCTTTCGCACTCATCATTCATCTCCAACTACCAACTTGAACTGCACTTAAATGTCAACTTAGCTCATCTGGTCATCAGCTTAGCTGACCTAAATCCAAGTCATACTAAAAGTGTTCGAGGTGTATTTACCTGGAAAGAATTATTTGCCTAGCTCGGCACAACCGACCTATTACCCCTACTTGGTACCTTGGCTCAACAGAAACTAAGCTGATCATACAAAATTATCTTTTCTACCAGAAGCCATCTACCCATAATGAGCCATTTATCCAAGCAACCATGTGACAGAATTATGAAGTAAGGTTTGTTACGATAGTGTATTGAGGTGGTATAAAGATTTACAGAAGTGTTCGCATAAGTTAAGAGGTGTTGTAGTTTCTTTCGTATATACTCTGTTTTGCCTTATTTTGAACACCCAAAAACAAAGCAAGTTCCAGTTAGGTTTATTATTCTTTAGAGGAGTTGTTGTGTTCACAAATCAGTTGAACCTTCGTAAGGGACAAATGTGTGTTTGTTTACTTGGCGTAAAGAATCGTATTCGTTGTTTCTTAGAATCTAAGTTTATCAAAGAAAATGACTAACCCAAGTGTTAACATTAGAATTAGGGATGACAATAGTGGTATTGTTTTCCATAGCTGACAACCTCAAGGTACCCCTAGGAGTACAAACGAAAGACTTGATGAAGTGGCTTACCTCTTAGTTGATTTAACTAGAGCTATTTATACAATAGCCTATCAACCTGCTAAGGCCATATAGAATACTCCGTAAGCTACTCGACCTATTAAGGGATGAAACTTAGCTTGATAAGTTCGAGGTGAAGGAGTAGGAGGATAAGTACAATGAAGGATCGACTTTGGAGATATAGACAATGATGAAGAAGAAGAGTATAATGAGGAAGAAGAAAAAGCATAAGCACCCTGAGCTACTGACTATGTAAAGCTTCAGATTATGAGCTTCAATAGTTTTAGGAGTATAAATGATTATTTAGATTGGGAGGATAAAGTTAAGCGTGTCTTTGATTATTACTAGTACAAGGATCGAGAGAGGTAAGGACTACTGCTGTTGAGTTCTTAAGGTATGCCACGATGTGGTAGAAGAATGTCTAACTAATGAGGAGATGAGAAAGATTTAAGGAAGTTAATACTTGGCTTGAGATGAAGAGGATCTTCAGAAACAAGTTTATACTGGATACTTATTTGCAAGATGCTTTTAGCTTCAAGAGCTAAGGTAAAGAGGCCGAACTATTGATGAATATGTGCAAGAGTTCCAAATGCCCATGATCCAATGTAAAGTAAATGAGCCATTAGCCTAAACAGTATCGAGATTTCTTATTGGATTAAGAAATGATATCTAAGATATTGTGGATTAGGAGTTCACTACAATGGATGAGGCTATACGAATAGCCCAGCTAGTAAAGAGGTAGAGAAGGAGTAGAATGCTAACCTAGTCAGTTAAGCCAACCTACCTAAGGAAGTTACTAAGCTCAATTAAGTACTGAACTAAGTAGATAGGTAGATGTCAGAGCTAAACAAAAAGGCCAACTTGATAGTGACCTACCAATAAGAACATATGAGGAGGGCAAGGATCCAGAAGGAAGACTAGCCAAATCAAGTACTTTAAGTGCCAAGGATTTGGGTACATTACTGCTTAGTGTTCGAATAGAAGCACTATAATCATTAAAGGAGATGTCTTGAAGATCAAAGTACATAGCACAAACGAAGAACTTGGGGAGGAGAAAGAAGTAGGAGATGAGATTGATGTTAATGCCAACTTAATTGAGGAAGATGTGTTTATAAAGGACCTGGATAAGTTAACTTTAGTTGTCTAACGTGCAATAAGTTTAAAACCTTCTACCGAGGAGGAGTAGAGAGAGAACTTATTCCACATCACTTGCAAAGTGAATGATCAGGTATGTACACTCATAATGGATAGTGGAAGCTATGTTAATGTGCCATCCGCCAATCTAGTTAAGAAGCTTAAGCTGTTGATGACTTCACATTCTAACCTATATAAATTACATTAGCTGAATTAGAAAGGAGCACTACATATCACTCAACAAGTGCTTCTACCAATCTAAATTGGAAACTATTCCAACAAAATTCTTTGTGACGCACTACCCATATATGCATCATATGTGTTGTTAGGCCAACCTTAGCTCTTTGATCAAAGGGTTATCTATGACAGCTATAGGAATATACGTATCTAAGAAGGATAGGAGGAAGATTACATTGAACCCTATGTCGCCAAGTCCAATTAGCAAGCTATAAGCTAAACTTGCCTGTGGATCAAAGAAGGTTTTGGTGTTAAGTAGAGCCGAACTCCAAGAAGCCATCAAGACCAGTATGTTGACTTTTTTGTTAATTAGACGACTGTTAAAATTGAAGGAGTGAGATGAACTACCCCTAGAAATCAAGGAGCTACTAAATGAATATACCAACCTATTTCCTAAATAGTTTCTCTAGGGATTACCCCCTTTTAGAGGCATTGAACATTAGATTAACATAATACCGGGCACTACCTTACCAAATAAACCAGCTTATTGGATGAACTCCAAACAAGCTACCATACTTCAAAGATAAGTCAATGAACTACTGGAGAAGGGATATGTGAAGGAAAGTTTGAGCCCCTATGCTATACCTACATTACTTATGCTAAAGAAGGATGGAACTTAGCATATGTGCATGGACAATAGAGCTGTTAACAAAATTACAATCAAGTACTAATACCCAATCTCGAAGCTAGATGATATGTTGGATGAACTGAGTGGTGCAAGAATATTCAGCAAGATAGATATGAGATCAAGGTACCACCAAATCCGAATGAGATAAGGGGATGAGTGGAAGACTACTTTTAAGACCCAACATAACCTATACAAGTAGATGGTCATGCCTTTCAGGCTATCAAACGTTACAAGCACTTTCATGAGGCTAATGAACCATGTTTTGAGAGATCTGATCGGGAAATTTGTTGTCGTCTACTTTGACAACATCCTTTTTATTATATCAACCTGGCAATGTATGCTAGCTACCTCTATGCTATTTTTTATGTCCTCCAAGTAAAGAGGTTGTTTGGAAACTTAAATAAATATTGTTTCTATTAGGAAGAAGTAATCCTCCTATGATATGTGGTTAGTAGGGGAAGATTAAGTGTAGATGAAGAGAAGGTACAAGCCATTGTCAAATGGCCAACTTGGATTTCCTGTGCTAAGGTGAAAAGTTTTCATAGATTGGCACTGATTTACTAGTGCTTTATCCAAGGATTCAATCCCATTGTAGTGCTTCTAACTAAACTTATGAAGAAGAATATGGAGTTCAAGGAAGGAAAGAAAGAAGAGAGGAGCTTTGTTGAAGTGAAAACGAGGTTGACCTCTGCCCTAGCCTTAGCTCTACCAAACTTTGAAAGAGTATTTGAGCTTGAATGTGATGTATCAAGTGTCGGCATTGGAGCTATGTTGATGCAAGAAGGCCAACCTATTGCTTATCATAACGAGAAACTCAAGGAAATGCAGTTGAACTATTATGTATATGACAAAGAACTTTTGGCCCTAATCTGAGCTCTTCACGTATGGCAGTATTATCTTCTGCCAAAAAAGTTTGTCATATATATGGATCATGAGTCCTTGAGGTATTTACGAAGCCAATCCAAACTTTCCAAATGCCAAGCTTAATAGATTAAGTTCCTAGAAGGATTTAACTTTGTCATTAAGTACAAGTAAGGCAAGAACAATATAGTTGCCAATGCCCTGTCAAGAAAACATGTTCTTCTCACTCAAGCTACAATCCAAATTGTTAGGTTTTGCCAACATAAAAGAGCAGTACCAGAATTATCCTCATTTTGGCCCTATATATAAGAACTATGGAGAGGGAAGATTAGTAGACGAATACCATATGAAGGATAGTTATTTGTTTAGATGTAGCAAGTTGTGTGTGCCAACCTATTTAATGAGAGAGTTACTAATGAGAGAAGCCTACAATAGAGGACTCTCTGGACACTTTGGAGAGTAAAGAACGTATGAGCTATTGAATGATGGATTATAGTAGCCTAAAATAATGCATGATGAGCATTGTGTGATTAAGAGATGCATCATCTGTAAGAAAACAAAGAGTCAAGTAAAGTAAGGGAAAGCAATGCCTCTATTAGTTCTGACCAAACCATGGGTTGACCTAAGTATGGACTTTGTCCTCAGATTACCCTACACTACTTAAGGTAAAGATTTTGTCATGGTTATCATGAATAGGTTCAGCAAAATGGCACATTTTGTACCCTACACTAAAACTAATGATACTTCTGCTATTGCATCTTTGTTTTTGTAGAAAGTAATTCACTTGCATGGAGTACCAAGGACTGTAGTGTCGGACTGAAACCTAAAATTTCTAAGCCATTTCTGGAGAACTCTCTAGTGTTTGATGGAAACTAAATTGCTATTCAACACCTCTTAACATCCCTAAATTGACAACTAGACTAAGGTGGTCAATTGTACCCTAAGATCATTGCTCTGAGCTGCAATGGGAAGGAACTTAATTGATTGAGATGTCTGCTTGCCTGTGATCAAATTTGCTTACAACAGGACAGTACGTGCCACCACCGAGCAAGCTTAATTTGAAGTTGTCTATGGTTTAAAACCCGAACTAACCCTTAATCACACCCCGACACCACCTATTAAGCCAGAAGATCCGAAAGCAAGAAACCAAGCCCAGTCTATCCAATAGATCTATCAATGAGTCATCCAGCAAACTGATCAAGCTACCAGAAAACTAAAGGAAAAAGGCAAGGGAAAGAAGACCAAGCAATTTCAACCTGGAGACCAAGTATGATTACACCTGAATAAGGAAAGATTCCCTAACAAGAGGAAGAACAAACTATCTACCCGAACTGAAGGACTATTTAAGATACTCCAAAAGATCAATGACAATACATACCAACTTGAGCTTCCAAAAGACTTCGGAATGTCAGAGGTGTTTGATGTTGTCAATCTCAGCCCTTACTAACCCAAGGGAAACTTAGATGAGGACCAACTAAATTTGACTCCAAATCCCAATTAACCTAGTAGGGATAATAGGAACCAAACCACTAGACCCTTGACCTCCGCCCGAACTCGAAGGCTGGAAAGCATAGTTAGGCAAATTCTTTTCTTAAGACCTCCTACCAAAGAGTTTAAGGTACTATAATCTACTAACCTAATGCCTTAGTTGAACCAAACCCTCTCGCATTCAGCATTCATCTCCAATTACCTACTTGAATGTTAGCTCAGCTGATCCAACCATCGGCTCAGCTAACTTGAATCCAAGCTATACTAAAAGTGTCCGAGGTGAATTTGCTTTAGAAGAATTATCTACTCAGCTCGGTACAGTCGATCTACTACCATTGTTTGGCTCAACATAGCAAAAACCAAGTTGATCATAAAAAAAAATGTCTTTTATGCAAGAAAGCCATCCACCCACAATAAGCTATATGTCCAAGCAACCATGTGACAGAATCTTCTGTACAAGATACCCATTTCATTGTACTTTCAATTATATCCTTATTATTCCCTATACATTACTTTTTTTAGGCAATACCCTTTTTAGTTTTTATGTAGGTTGCCCTAGTTTTTTGGGTATAAATACCTACCATACGTGTAATTATCTTATCATCATCATCAATATACTAAATACACTTCTTTATGAACATTACTCTCGTTAGCTTATTTAATTACTTCACTCTTATCCTAACCCTTAAGCAAAACTAAATGGTAAGTAACCTCAGCAGACCATTTCATGTATCATATTGAGTTATGTCATGAGTCCTCGGAAGTTCCATTAGTATGTCATATCCTATGGAACTGTTCGTAAGTTTGCTTATGTTTTACTTTTCTTATCATTTTCACACCTTTTCAAGCTTTCTACAAGCTAGGACCCACCTTAGCAACCGGCCTAGCTACGGTTTTGCATTAGAACCTGTTTCGTACAAACTATCAAGTGAATAGTAAACTATGTGCTTTGATCATTGACAAAGGGAGTTGCACTAATGTCATAGCACAAGGAGTAGTAAAAGTTCTAAAGTTGCCTACCTATCCTTACCCTAAGCCCTATAAGATTCACTGGCTTAATGGGAAGGTCACTCTGCTTGTTACTAAGCAAGTCCGAGTGCTAATCACTATTGATGATAGATACAAGGACGAAGTGTTGTATGATGCCCTATCCATGTACACTTCACATATACTGCTAGGCTAACCATGGCTCTTTAATCTTATGGTACTCCATGATGGGTATAAGAATACATATATGTTCTAGAAAGATGGGAAGAAGGTTATATTGATCCTAACAAGCCCTAAAGAAGTTCAGGATTCATAAGAGAAGATTTCCAGATCACTACAAAGGAAGTCCTTTATGATTTCCTAAGCTCAATTTTCTAAAGATCTTAAGACGAAAGAGTATATACTCTTATTGGTCAGAAGACTACTAAAGTTGAAGGAAGTCAAAGCCTTACTTACTAAGGTATAGGCATTGCTTCAAGAGTATGCCAACTTAGTTCTTACCGAGTTGGCAAGAGGTTTACCTTATGTTAGAGGCATCAAGCATTACATTGGCCTCTAACCTGGAGATGCTCTACCCAACCAATCTACCTATAGACTCAAGCCTAAGCAAGCAGCCTAGCTAAAAGAACAAGTTGATAAGTTAATTGATCACGAATATGTCTGAGAAAGCATAAGCCCTTATGTTGTGCCAGCTATCCTAGTGCCAAAGAAGGATGGATCATGGAGAATGTATATTGATAGTCGAGTTATCAATAAGATCACTATCAGATATCAATATCCGATCCTATGATCGAATAATATGCTCGATGAGTTACATGGTGTATAAGTATTTTCAATGATTGATATGAAGAGTGGTACCATTAGATCCGAATGAGACCTATCGATGAGTAGAAAACTACTTTCAAGACTAAGGATGGCCTATTCGAGTGGATGGTGATGCTGTTTAGGCTTACAAATGTGCCAAGTACCTTTATGCAACTCACGAATCTTGTTTTGAGATTGTTGATTAGTAAATATGTTATTGTTTACTTTGATGATATTCTAATATGTAGGGCTAACCTGATTTATCATGTTGCATACTTGATCTATATTTGATATCCTCCATGCTAATCAATTATTCAACAATCAAAAGAAATGCGTATTCTACCAAAGCAAAGTAACATTCATTTGTCATGTTGTTTCTAAGGGAGGTATCAGAGTTGATGATGAGAAAGTTCGAGCTATCCTCGAATAGTCGATGCCAAATAATGCTATTGAAGTAAGGAGTTTTCATGGTTTAGCTTTGTTTTATCAAAGATTTATTTAGAACTTTAGTTCCATAGCTGCACCACTAATTAAGCTAACTAAGAAGAACTCCAAATTCAAATGGTCCAAGAAAGCTCAAAGTAGTTTTGATGACATTAAGTTTAAGTTGACTTCTACCTCAGTACTTATCCTACTCAACTTCGAGAAAGTTATTAAACTAGAATGTGAAGCATCGAAAGTTGACATTGGAGTTATTCTCATGCAATAGTGCCAACTAGTTGCATATTTCAGTGAGAAGCTCAAAGGTGCCATATTGAATTACTCAGCATATGATAAGGAGTTTTATGCCCTTGTCCAAACACTTCAAAGCTGACAACATTATTTGTTGCCAAGAGAGTTTATCATCTATATAGACCATAAGTCCCTCAAACATCTCCGAGGCTAATAGAAACTTTCTCGACATCATGCTAAATGGGTTAACTACGTGGAAACTTTTAACTATGTTATCAAATACAAGACAGGAAGTACAAACACTGTGGCTAACGTACTTTCTCGTTAGCATGTCCTTATCACAACATTACAAGCTAAGATACTTGGGTTTGGTACACTACCAAATTATTATGAGCATAATCGATACTTTGGAGCCCTAGTAGCCAAATGCAACATTGGAGGAGTAGTAGATAGGTTCTATTTGAGCTAAGGATTTTTTATGAAAAGAAGGCAAGTCTGTATGTCGAGTGGTTTTGCTAAGACTTACTTACCCGAAAAGCCCATACTAGAGGCTTAGCTAGCCATTTCGGTGAGATGAGAATAGTTAAATTGTTGAAAGATCACTTTTATTAGCCTAGGATGATGAAAGATGTATGCAAAACTCTTAGGTGGTGTAAGGTATACAACAAGATAAGGGGAGATAGAAGCTATATGGAGAATATACACCTCTACCCATACTTAAGATGCTTAACTTACCTAGACCACTGCGGAAACATGATTCTATTATGGTAGGGGCTGATCAATTTAGCAAAATGAGCCACTTCATCCTTTATCACAAAACCAATGATGCTTTATTTGTTGCTAACCTCTTTTTTGCAGAAGATCGTACGGCTGCATAGAGTTCTAAGAAGTATTGTATCTGATAGTGATTTGAAGCTCACGGACTTCTTCTAATGAACACTATGGGAAAAGCTCAGCACCAAGCTCATGTTTAGTACTTCCTGTCATCCACAAACAAATAACTAGACTAAAGTTGTGAATAGAACAATAGACAACCTCCTTCTAGCTACTATAAGAAAGAATCTACATGATTGGAATCTATGCCTACCCATCATTGAATTTGCTTACAACCACTCTACTCATACCTCAATAGGAAGGTTACCTTTCAAGGTCATCTATGGACTTAACCCGAACTTACCCTTGGATATGATTATCAAAAAATCCATTAGGCCTATAGTATGCCAAAGAATTTCAAAAACTGCATCAGAAGGTTGCTGAGCAATAAGTTAAGACTATGACCTAACAAAAAGAACAGGGAAGCCGTAAAAGGAAGCAAGTCATTTACAACCTAGGAGACCTTATCTAGGTTTACCTCAACAAAGAGCAATTCTTATGAAAGAGGACAAACAAGTTATCTCCTAGGTTGGATGGCCCCTTCAAGATCCTTTGCCGCCTCAATGACAACACCTATGAGCTAGAACTACTTAACGGTTATGGAGTGTCTTTCATTTTCAAAATCACCAACCTGATGCCCTATGTACTAAGAGAAGGAGAAGAAGACCAGGATTTGAGGGCAAATTTTCAACAACCCCGGAGAACTAATAGATTGTCGACCTCCAGACCCATCATTTACCCCCACTTCTAAGGCCTCTAATCTCTCACCAAGAGGATTCTCTCTTATCAGCCTACTTAGGATGAGCTTCAATACATGCAAAAGTTATGGACTAACTCTCTAAGGGCTCATCTCGAGCATACCCTGCTCTACTCAAACTCTTGCCCGGTTACTAACGTACCACATGCTAAGGCTAACTTACCATATATCAAGGTCAACCTGCCAAGTGCCGAGTTTAAGGACACTATATGTCGAGTTCTTCTCCTCCAACCTATTGAACTACAGCGTCATTTAGCAACTCCTAGTACAACTCATCAACAACAACTCTAACATCAATTCTGCTTAGCCATAGGGCCCCAAGATCCCTGAACGCAAACCGAATCACGGCATGCCACCCGTCATTCCTTCTTCTAACATTATACTATATTCCTTTGTACTATTTATCCCGGTTTACCCTTTTAGCAATGTTGTATTATTATATTACCCTTTATTGTAATCACGCATATTTCCTTGTTATCCTAATAACTTACTATAAATAATCCTTTGTCTTTCGTAACCGAAATCATGTTACACCTTTTAGTTAATGACTATTCTTGTTCTTACAAAATACCCTTCTTCGAGTACATTTTCTCTTATACTCTTATCTAATCTTGCCAAGTAGCATAGGATTAATGGCAAGTAGACCTTAGTATTGGCTTATGGGTCACGTCAGGTGAAGTACTAAGCCGTGTTGTATTCGTTGGTATGTTATATTCTTCAAGCAGCTTCACTAAAGCCACTGTGTTTGCTATTCTATTCATCTTTTCTTCTTTGATATGTCAAAGGACCCACTTGGTTACAACTTCTATGGTAAGTCTTAATGACCAACTCAGCTCCTAAGTACATCACGTACTTTAGACCATTAGTAGCCAAGTGCAACATTGGAGCAGTAGTAGATGAGTTCTATTAGAGTCAAGGATTTCTGATGAAGAGAAAGCAAGTTTGTATGCCGAGTAATTCTACCAAGGAGTTACTTGTTCAAGAAGCCCATGTTGGGGGCTTAATCAACCATTTTAGAGAGAAAAGGACCATTGAGCTATTGAAAGAACATTTCTATTGGCCTTGATGAAGGATGTATGCTAAGTTCGTAAATGTTATAAGGTGTGCAAGTGAACTAAGGGAAGAAAGGAGCCATATGGAGAATATACACCTTTGCCTATAGTTGAGTGGCCATAAACCAATCTAAGCATGGATTTCATGCTCCTCCTACCTAGAAGACCTTAGAAACATGATTCTATTATGGTAGTAGCCAATCCATTTAGCAAAATGAGCCACTTCATTCCTTACCACAAAACTAATTATGTTTTATTTATTACTAACCTCTTTTGTAAGAGAACGTACAGCTGAATGGAGTACCAAGGAGTATTGTATCAAATCATGATTTAAAGTTACGAGCTTCTTCTAGCAAACACTTTGGAAGAAGCTCGACACTAAGCTTATGTTTAATACTTATTACCATCTACAAACAGACAACCAGATAGAGGTTGTGAATAAAATAGTAGGCAATCCCCTTCGAGCTACTCTTAGAAGTATTTGCATGATTAGGATATATGCCTACCCATCATTAAGTTTACATACAACTACTCCACCTATAATTCAATAGGATGGTCGCCTTTTAAGATTGTCTATAGACTTAATTCGAACTTGCCATTGGACATGATTACCAGCTTAACCTCTCAAGGAGAAAATCAATCAAGTCTACAACACATCAAAGAGTTTCAGAAATTGCATTAGAAGGTTGTCAAGTAATTAGCCAAGACTATGGCCTAACAAAGAGAACAAGGAAGCCAGGGTAGGAAGAGAATTATTGACAACATAGAAGACCTTGTTTGGATTCACCTCAGCAAAGAGCAATTCTCAATGAAGAGAATAAACAAGCTACCCCCCAAATTAGATGGCCCTTTCAAGATCCTTTAATGCATCAATGACAATGCTTATGAGTTAAAACTATCCTACAGATACCTCATTTTTGCCCTCTTGTAGTTTTAAATTTTTTTTTTAGAATAGGGAAAGAGATCTTAGTTCTAAAAAAAATATATATATATATATAAAAATATAGAAAAATTTAAAAATTAGAAAAAGCACAAAAATATAGAAAAATGTAAAAATTAGAAAAATAGAAAAAGGGAATTATTTTATTTTATTCTATTTTATTTTATTTATTATTTATCTTAAGTCGTTTGAAGGTCATTTATTTTGATAAGTTTTTTAAGCATTAGTTAAAGGGGTTTATAGTTAAAATACAATTTAGTTGCATAACTTTCAAGGTATGGACCAACAGCCCAACTAGTACGACACTTGGTCTTAGTATCGAAATAAAGTCTAAGGTCTTGGGTTCAATTCTTACTAAGTGCATAAAGTGTGCTTTTATTTTTGCTTCAGGCCCAAGCCACGTATCATTGCGTGATAGGGAAAGTTGTCTAGTGCACCACATGTCAACCAGTCACTAGTCTACATAGTTGAGTTCCACATCAACTCTTTTCCTACCCTTTCCTTCCATTTCCAACACTTTCCTACATAGAGATAGCTTGCCCACCTTGCTTTTCCATGAATTTTCATGCGAATTCTACATGCAACCACGCAATTTCTTAATTCAATTTTGTACTCAATATAGTCTTCTTCAAATTGGATGCAAAAACAAGACCAGTTTCATTCATTTAAGTACTAAAATCAGCCATGCAAATCAAGAAAAAACTTAAAATTAAGGATTTACATTCATGGCCAATTTGGCAATTAATGATCCTTTCCATGTCGAACTAAGCTTCATTCAGTATAAATAAGATCCTTAAGCTCAATTTCCATCAACCATCACAACTAAAAATCACCTATTCAAACATTCACTTATGCTTTCACTCTCTACTATTTGAATGTCTCTCTCTCTAAATCAAGCTTCAAACTGAAGCTCCTCGGGTTAAGCTATTGTTACCTACGAGTTCCTCGCACCACAAACAATCAAACCACACCACTTTCAAACACTATTGTGCCCTTCACCTTAACTTCCACCACTTAGGTTTTTCGAACCCATGGCTACTACATAGCTTGAAACCCACAACCCCAACCTCCTTTTGCGTCTCCAATAAGCATCACCAGTCACAACCACCACCACACTCTCGGCCAAGTTTCCAAAAGCCTTCAAACCACCACTAAACACTATGGCATTTATGCCAAACCCCCATTCCCCAATGAGATTCACATGAAACTAATTTTTCCCACCAAAAAAAAAAAGGGGGGGAGGGGGTAGGGGAGGGGGTCTAGAACGGCCTTAGATCACCCCTACTCACGCATGCATGTGAACCGGGTCAGTCAAACCTATTTAACCCTAAGACCCACTCTAGATCCACTATTCAACCTATACCTTTGCCCAATATCTAGGTCTGGCATTCTTTTCCTCCGCCTTTTGTTCTATTTTATTTATTTTTTAATAAATATGTATGAAATTACAAAAAAAAAAAAGGAGTTTCGTTTTATTTCATTTTTTTTTTTTGTATAAATAACATAATAAAAAGAAGGGGGAATGGAATGGATTTATCACCTTGAATAAAATGTTTTCCAAAAATTAAAAATTAATAAACTTTTTTTTTTTCAAATTTGGATGTCCTTTTAGAATTTTTTCAAAAAAATAAATAAATTATCGAATTAGGACCCTTTACAAGTTTTTTTTTTTTAAGTAAAACCAAATTGACAAAAATGTAAGCCCGATTGTTTTCCAAAATTAAAAGGGATCAACACATTCAAAGTTTTATAAAAATGAACTATAAAAGTCTAATCACAAATAGCAGGCAATAGGCACCTGTATGCGATTATGGAGCGACTTAAAACATGTAAAAATTTTATTTTTTGTACTTTTGTAAATCTCATTTTTATTTCTTCTTTCTTTTTTTACAAGTAGATGTCATGTTATTTATTTATTTATTTGTGAATAAGTATTGTCGTTAAAAGGGTATTTTAAGATAAGCTTAATTTCAAAAAGTTAAATGTAATACCCGATTAGGATTTAATAAGGTAGTCCCTAAATTCAAGATCTCTAATTTCAAAATTTAGTTTTATTGAAGGCTAGTAGCTAAATTATAACCAATCCACTCAATTGGTTATAACTTAACTCTTTTCCCAACTCTAGTCGACTAGAGACTCAAAAAGTATTTTTTTAAATTAAAAAGAAAAGCAAGTTTTTCTTCATCCTTAGTCAAGGACCTATATTAAATGGTATAAAGTTCAAAATCGGTTGAGTTAAGAAAAATATTGAAACTGGGAAAATTTCATGCTCGATATACCCGAAGGATATGGAGTGTCTCCAACTTTCAATGTCACTAACCTAATGCTTTATATGCTAGAAGGAGAAAAAGATCAAGATTTGAGCACAAATCTTCAACAAACCTAAGGAGTTGATGGATTGCCAACATCCGGACCTCTCACTCACGTCTACCTCCAAAGCCTATAAACTCTCACCAGGAGGATCCTCTCTTGTCAACTTGCTGAGGATGAGTTTTTGTACATAAAAGACCTATGGGTAAACGCTTTAAAGCCCCAGCTTAGATATACTTTGCTCTGTTTGGACTCCTGCCTAATTACTAGCCTACCAAATGCCGAAGCTAACTTGCCAAGCATCCAGGCCAATCTGTGAGTGCTGAGTCAGAGGTCCTTATGCATTGAGCTATCCTTTTCCATCTTACTAAGTTGTAGCTTCACCCAATCTCCTTAGCAACAATAGCCCCAACATCAACTTAACTCAACCACAACGCCCCAAGATTCTAAAGTACAAACCTACTGACAGGTGACCATCTGTCCATCACTTTTCCTGATATTATACTATATTCTCTTTATAGTAATTGTCTCATTTAGCCTTTTTAGCAATGTACTAAGTTATTATCTTATATTATCCTTTATTGTAATTGCACACATTTCTTAATTACCCTAAGAACTTACTATAAATAATACCTTACCTTTTGTAGCCAAAATCATTTTACATCTTACACATCACAGCTAATGAATATTCTTGTTCTTATGAGATACCCTTCTCTAAGTACATCTCTTTTATACACTTTTATCTAATCTTGCTAAGTAGCTTAAGATTGATGGCAAGTAGGCCTTAATGTTAGCTCATGCATCATATAGGGTGAAACATTAAGTTGTGTTATGTTCACTGGAATGTCACATCCTATGAGCAACTTCATGAAAGCTACTATGTTTTCTGGCTTATCCATTCCCTCTTTCTTCGATAACTTGAAGGATCTACCTGGTTACTACTTCATATAGTAAGCCCTAGTGATTACTGAGCTCCTAAGCACATCAGTCTCTAATAATATTGTGCCATGTATCCTCTTGGGTTAACTAAATTTGAAATCGTAGAAGACTGTGATAACATAAGATAAGTGTCTAACATTTTATTCAAGGCGTCTACCATGGTTGTTAAAGTTGTGGCAACTTCTACATCTACCAAGCCAGGCTTTTTCCTACTAAGGCTAGCATTTTCCCAATGATAGTTGTTCAAAGCAAAACTCTCAAACAAAGTCTAAGCTTCATTAAGCATTTTTTAATTTGAAGTTCTACCTACAGATGCATCAACAAATTGTTTAGTAGCAAAATTTAACCTATTATAAAAGTTTTATACCTACATCTAGAGTAAGAGAGTGTGATTAGGATATTTTCTAAATAATTCCTTAAAACGCTCCTAAACATCATATATAGTTTCATCGTTAAACTGAGTGAATGATGAAATATCGCTATAAAGTTTGGCTATCCTAGTTAAAGGAAAATACTTTTCTAAAAACTTATCTATTAATACCTCCCATGATGTACTAGAATCTTTTTGAAGTGAGGCTAACCATTGCCTTGTTTTTCCCCACAAAGAAAAAGGAAATAATCTCAACCTTACTGGATCATTTGTAACTCCCTCGATTTTGAAGGTACCACATATCTCTAAGAAGTTGGCAATATACACGTGTAGTTCCTCTTCTAGAGAACCTTCAAATTGCAATTGTTGCTTATAGACACCTAATTTTTGCCCCTCTGTAATCCTAATTTTTATTTTTACAAAAAGAATCCTAATTCAAAATATAAAAATAACAAAAAATAAAATAAAAGATAAAAATAATAAAAAAATAACAAATGATGAAAATACCAAAAAAATAAGAAAAGAAAAAATTATTATAAAGAGTTTTGTAAATTTTTTGAAAGTAACTTATATTAGGAACAAATAGTTTTAGTTTTACTTTCAGTTTTAGCTTAGTTAAAAAATTTTATTTTTTAACCAAATAGTTTAAGTACAACTTAATTGTACCGAATGTCAAGGCATAAGCCAACGGCCTAACGGATAAGTATTGAGGTATTTGAATTGGATTTAATTTAAGGTCCTAAGTTCAAGTCTCTGTAGGCACCTATGTCTTTATTTTTCTATCTTTGCAAAAGCGAGATGAAAACGAGATTCCTATCTGATTAAATCATTTGAATTTAGTTTGATTTTATTAAATTAGATTTAAATTAATTTGGATCTAATTTAATTGTTATTGAATCAAATACAATAGATATAACTAGATATGATTTGATTTGGACCTTAAAAACACACATACACGTGCATATAAAAGAGAAGACACATCAAGGAAAGACATTACACACATCTACCAACTAAAAAAGCTAACCCCCTGCTGACTACCTATCCATTTGCAGCAGCGAAACAAAAACTCCAAACACAACCAATCAATAATCTGCTTTTGGATGACAACAAAATAGAAACTCCATACACACGCGCTGTAGACCACGCACAGATCATCAATACTGACCCTCACACCACGCCGACAGCACACACACACGTTGATCAAGTTCTCTCCTAACAACAACCTACTGTAGCATCAATTCGCATAACCCACGGCAACAAGACAACAGCACAGCGGACAACAATAAACAGGACAGCAGCAAGGTAGACAGCAGCAAAGTGGATAGCAGCAAACAAGACAATAGCACAGTGGACAGCAGCGAACAGGATAACAGCATAGCGAATAGCAGTGAACAGGATAGCAACAAGGAAGACAGCAGCAAACAGGATAACAGCATAGCGAATAGCAGCGAACAGGATAGCAACAAGGCAGACAGCAGCAAACAGGACAGCAATAAAGCAAACAGCAATAAAGCGAACAGCAACAAACAGGACAGCAGCAAGGCGAACAGCAGCGAAGCAAACTCAAACAAAACTCCAACACCAATAGCCATTCGCAACAGCAACTCAATTATACACCGGCCATCGTCCTTCACCACGTAATCAAGAAGTTTAGGTCCGTTTCTTTCCAGTTTTGAAATTATTTGTTTAATTGTTTATTTATTATTGTTATATTATTATTATTATTATTATTATTATTATTTAGATCTTTAGTTATTGAATATAATATATACGAATATGAACATATTAGTTTTAGGAGATTTTATTCTTAGTCTTTTATATATAGATAATTGTTTAATAATAATAATATATGTATATGTATATATTAATTTAAGTATTCTTCTTTTAACATTAGTTTTTTTTATTAGATAAATTAAGTATTGATTTAAGTGAATGTATATTTTATGTTAGTTTAAGAGTTGTTAGGATTGGTTATTTTTGTTAAGATTTGATCTTGTTTAAGGATTTGTCATATAAAAAGTTGTTTTTTTTTAAATAAAAGTTAATAAAAAAATCCTTTTAAAATTTTAGGACTTTTAGTGAAATTTTTTTTATAAAACAATAATATTCAAGAATTAGGACCCCTTTAAATTTTTTTTAAATAAACCGAATAAATTAAAAACGTAAACTCGGGCAATTTTTAAAATTAAAATAAATCAACACGTGAAAGATTTTTTGAAAAAACTACGATCATCTAATCCTAGCTAGCGAGTACGTAGGTACCTTCGGGGCAATGATAAAATATGTTAAACTTAGGTTCTTTTTCTTTTGATTTTTGTTTATTTATCTATTTATTTTAAATATTATAATTAGAAAAATAATCCTAATTTCGGTAAATAGATAGTGATACCCGTTAGGGTTTAATAGGTTAACCCCCAAATTCGGAACCCTCTAGTTCTTTATTCAAATTGAAATCAAAAACTGGTGGTTAAATTGTAATCAATCCACCCAATTAGTTATGGTTTCTTTTCTTTTCCCGACGCTGGTAGGGTGGCAACTCTAAAAATTATTTTCAATAAAAAACTAGAATTTCCTGATTTCTTTAGTCGAGGGTTAATATTAAATGGGTTAGAGTTTAATATGAACTGGAAATGGGGAAATCAACTTTAAATAATAGAAAACCGAAAAATCAGGCTCGACAGTTTGGCGACTCTACTGGGGAAGACATATAGAGGGCTAGCTACTAGAAGTTACCGAAAATAGGATTATTTTTGAAAAAAAATAAAAAGATGAAATAATAAAAATAATAAAAAAGAACTTAGGGATGTTATTTTATGTATTTGTTTATTTTATTTTATTTTATTATCTTTTTTTTTTACTAACATTTTTTTTGTTGTTGTGGCAGTTTATTTTTAAGGGAGTAATTTTCGGGGGTCTTACTTTTATTTTGTTTTCTGCATCATAAATGCATGGTAGATACGGTTTGAACCAGGCCGTCTTAAGACCTTAGGAGGGGGGCCATTGTGTAAGCTTCGGATGTTGTGAGGTTACCACCTTCCAAGGCCGATCAAGCTACCCCACTCAATTTCAAATGCGACCACAGAATCGTTACTTTAAAAAAAACGTAGTGGTTGTAGAACTTGAGAACCTTCAAAACCCACCCTTTTGCATTACACAAAACCTTTTTTCAAAAAAATTACAAGAACCTATGATGTGGTAAACCTAAATGGATAAAGGCAATAGTGAAGTTGTGATTGTAGTTGTAATATTACCTTATAAATAATTTGTAATAATTTTTATGTAAAGTTTAGAGTACGTTATAATTGTAATTGTAATTTTGATTTTAATTTTAATCAATCATGGCTAGATCTAGTCAAGAGTCTTTTGAAGACATTCATGTCCACCTATCGCATTGGCCTCAAAAACTGCTTCGAACGTAGTTTCAACTCTTCAGCCTAAAAAAGAAGGAATTTATTAAGAATAGGATTGGGTTCATCCTCTCTCTATAGAAGATCCCCATGAACATCACTCTAGTATGGGCCTTAGTCCACCTTTGGGAGCTCGAATCCACCAGTTTCTATATGGGCCTACATCAGCTAAGCCCAACTTTAGAAGAATACTCCTAATTGTTGTGGGCTCCTACAATCAATCTATATCCCAAACTTGGAAGCTGCAGCACTAAAGATCTTCAACAAGTTGTTGGGAATCAGAAAAACCGAAATAAACAAGATTCTAAATCAAGGAAAGACCATTCAATTAGAGGATGTCATGGACTAGTTTTCTACTGAATTAAAGCATAGAGAAAAACGCGAGGTTTTTTGTGCAAATTTATAAGCATGGCACCAGTATCGGGTCAATGCTTTTATATTGGTAGTCTTCAATACTATCTTGTTCCCTAATGAAAGACGTCGAGTCCATTTTAGAATTGCAGAACTCATAACCCAATTCCTTGAAGGGAAATCATATGTCCCGGCCCTTCTGGTCGAGTAGATCCGGTCACTAAACCATCTCAAGAAAAAGAAATGAGATCTGAAAACTAAGATGCTCCTACTGGTGGTCTGGTTCGTTAGCCACATGAGAAGTTACTAACTTGATTTCAATCGGGCCGAGTTTACTCAGCAATATGACCTTATCAAATCTTTTGAAGAAAGAGTTAGGCTACCAGCAAATATAGCTAACTGCTACTAGGTCCAATACTTCCAGAATATGAAAGCGGAAGAGTTGTTGTTGACACCCAGGTGGTTTACAAGCAAGGAGATGATAAGAGGGTATGAAGACTTCAAAGCAGTCCCTCTTATCGACTTCAACCTCTGCACCACATACGTCCCATCCAATGGACTCATTGACGACATTATCCTCAGACCGTTATTAGAAGCTATCTCATTGGAATTCCTTAACCCCGGCATGATGGTGGTTAACAAAGCAGCCAAGCTTCAGAGCATCCAAGCTCTTTGGTACATAAGAAAGACCACCCTTACCACTAAAGGGATAACAACCAGGAGCCAGACAACCAAAGGATTTCTTTATCACCAACTAAAAGGGTTGAAAGATATGGAAGACAACAAAGAGAAGGGGGAAGTTCAAGTTGAAGCTGAACCTACGAGGACGAGTAAAAGAGAGCAGGAGTTGGAAAACCGTTGCAAGGAGTATCATTAAAAGATAAAGGCATTGGAAGCACAACTGAAGAGGACTAAGTGCAAAGAAGAGCAAGCTCCCATGATCCGAAAGAGGAGAAAGACGTAGGATAAGCCTACTAGCCACTAGGAGATTAGATTTTAGATTTTAGGTTTTTTTTATGTTTTCTTTAGAATTCTTTTTTGTGAACAGAATAAGAGGTGTAAAGCTTCACAATTGCAAAAAATTAATAAAAGTTAGTTAGGTTTTGCCACATCAAAGGTTTCTTCCCAATTCTTGATTTTTCATTAAACTCATGTGACATGCATCTTGCATTTATACGATTAACAACTCTTTCTTAGGAAAATGTAATATGTACTAACCCTTTGTTGAGTAAGTCTTCAAGTTTAGGTAAAATTTCAAGATAGCTCCCAAACGTCAAGTCTTTTAGAGAAGTCCAATTAAAACACGTTCCTAAACTAGGATGGCCACCACTCGAGGAAATGATGCAGACCCTAAGATCAATGATCCCTCTGAGCTGAGGTTTCATTCCATAAAAAGGGCTATGGAGAAGATGACAGAACAAATGAGCTTCCTAGCAAATAGCATTGCTTTGCTGCAAGCTACAGCACCGACCAATGAAGAAAGTTCCAAAACCCATTATGGGAAGAATACACAAGCTCCTGAAGCAAAGCACGAATATCAAAAAGACCCATTCGAGTCAAAAGGAGTTTACCCGAAAGACAACCCGACCTTTGAACCTGACACGTATACGGCCTCGAGACTTGTTAACTATGGGCCAAGTACGGACAGCATGAAAGAACTAGAAAAGAAATTAACACAACAGATAACTGAAAAGATGAAGGCACTTATAGGGTATGATGGATTTGAATAGGCGGGGATCACAAAGTTTTCCATATGTGACATAAGATCATACCCTGAGAAGTTTAAGGTACTAGAATTTGAAAAGTATAACATGACGAGTTACCCCAAGCTCCATACCAGGTTGTATGTCAAGAAGATGGGTAAATATGTTTAGTATGATCCACTCATGGTACAAACATTCCAAGATAGTCTAACTGGACCGGCCCTAACTTGGTATGCCCAACTTGATTTGAATCAGATAAATACATGGGAGAAACTTGCTAGAGCATTTTATGAACAATATAAATTCAACATAGAAGTGGCCCCAACTATAATGGACTTGGTTGCCTGACGGAAGAAGAATAATGAATCGTTCAAAGAATACACTCAAAGATGGAGGTCCTTAGCTGCAAGAATCTCTATTCCTACAACCGAGAAGGAGCTCACATCAGCTTTCATTAACACCTTGGAAAGGCTCTACTTTTCCCATCTCATTGGGTAGGCCTCGTCCAGTTTTGCTAAAGTAATAGCAGTAAGGTGCAGGATTAAAAGTGCCGTCTCTTTCGATAAGCTGCAAAAGCAAGCAGATAGAAGACCACCAGTGTCATCATCTAGTCCTAGAACAGTCGGCAGCAAGCCTAAAGAATCTACAGTTAGTATGGTAAATTCAAATGCCAACCTAATGCTCAAGTCACTTTCAAGACGAATCTTCCTTCTACTCAGCAATTGATACCGACCGAGAATCTTTGACCCTATAGTAAAGTGTGAATACCATTGTAGACAAGTGAGGCATTCGACTGATGCATGTTGGAGATTGAGGAACAAGATTCAGGACTTAATAGATGAAAGGACAGTGCAGTTGGATTTTGTGGAAGCCCCGGTTCCTAACGTTAACAATAATCCCTTACCTAACCACGAGCCAATGATTAGTATGATTTTTTATGATTGTACTATCAACGTCATTGATTCAGATAAGAAGCTTAAGGTTTTTGAGTTTTATACTGGCAACTAGACTCCAGAAGTGAAGAGGTACACATTCCACGTACCGTTGCCACCAGAAAATTATAAGGCTGCTCCATTTAACTATCACCTGGTAAATTAGGAAAAACCAGGTCCTCTGGTAGGGGGCATTACTCGATCGGGAAACATTTATCACCCGAGAGAGGAGCATCGGAAGAAGGTCATATTGAGAGAATCAAATGATAAGACGACGACCGAATGCATTAAGAGGCTATCGGCCTTTACCAAAATCATCGAGTCGAGTGAGTATAAGATCATGGATCAACTCAGTAAGACTCCTGTACAAATATCGTTGATGAGCTTGTTAATCACATCTGAACCATACAGGGAGGCTTTGTTTCACACTTTAAATGAGGTGAAGGTCCTTCGGGAAATTTCAACTGAGATGATGGGACTGGTTACTAATTCTATCCTCACAATGGATCAGATTTCTTTTTCAACTGAAGAATTAGGCGAAGAAGGGAACAAACATACAAAGCTACTCTTTATCATGGTAAGGAGTAACGACATAATTATCACTAGGGTGCTCATTAACAACGGGTCATCACTGAACGTCAGCCTACTCACCACCTTGGATTTGTTGGGCATCGAGATGACTGCAATCAAGCCTTCTTCCACAACAGTTAGGGCCTTTGATGGCTCAAGAAGAGAGATTATAAGGGAGATTGATTTATCCGTAAGTATTGGTCTTCAGCACTTTACTATTCAATTCCAAGTCATGGACATTCCAAGATCTTTCAATCTACTCTTGGGAAAACCTTGGATTCATGCAGCAGGGGCCATACCCTCAAGCTTGCACCAAAAGTTGAAGTTTATCTCAAATGGCCAGGTGATTACAATTCTGGGAGATCGAGATTATAAAATCTATAAAGAAACGGTTATACCCTACATAGGAAGTGATGGACAAGAAGAGCTGGGTTTACAAATGTTTGAAGAAGTGAACATGATTACTGGTCCCGATAGAGAAGACAATAGAAGAACATAATTCAAGGAAGGCCAGATCGGTACCTATGGCCTTGGCTACAATCCAACCCCGGTAAAAGAATTCCAGAAGAAATAAGCGAGGGGCAAGAGAGGTAACAGATTATACCATGCTTCGATGACCTTTCCACCACTAACTGAGACGTTCATAAGGGAAGAGACTCAAGCCCAGGAATCTGGCAAAGAAGGATCAACAAACTCGCTACACAAATTCTAGCATCATTTGAATAACTGGTTCTCCATCCTGGCAAATAGCAACAGGTCTTCCCTAGGGTAAAAGGGTGACCCATAGTTAGTATTTTCTGAATTTTTATTTTCAATAATCATTGTTTCAAATGTATCGTCGAACCTTTCGTTCAAAATTAGTTAGGCCTTTATTTCATTTGAGACACACTTCCATTTCTTCAATCAAATCTTAATTCGTTTCTTTCCTATATTACGTTTCAGTTCTCTTTTGCTTACATACAGTTTTCTTTATGCATTCTCACTCAGATCCAATGAACCAAGCGAAAAACAGGAATACCTCGTGCAGGTAGAAAATGAGAATATCGATATCGCTTTCGGCCCTACTGGGTTAGTCGTCGGGAGAAATGTCAATGACCACAGTACAAGAGGAATGGCAAAAACATGAACTAGGTAGAATCACTATTGATGAACCAATTGAGACAATTAATGTAGGGAACAAAGAAAATCCTAAGAATCTAAAAATTGGGGCAAGTTTAAAAGAGAAATAAAAAATAGAAATGATTGCGTTATTAGCCAAATATCAGGATGTGTTCGCTTAGTCATATGAAGATATACCTGGGTTGGACCCGTCGATTGTAGTCCACCATTTACCCACATATGAAGACACTAAACCAAAAAAGAAAAAGTTAAGGAGATTTTAACCTGACGTCTTGCTGAAAATTAAAGAAGAAGTGAAGAAACTACTGGAAGTTGGATTCATTGAAGTGTCGGATTACCTGAAATGGGTAGCTAATATTGTTCCAGTAATGAAGAAGAATGGGAAAGTCAGAGTGTGTATAGACTTTCGAAATCTCAACCAAGCAACGCCTAAAGATGATTTTCCATTACCTTACATTAATGTCTTAATGGATAACATGGCCGGAAATCATCTATTCTCTTTCATGGATGGTTTTTTAGGATGTAATCAGATTCGGATGTTTGAAGAAGCTAAGACAAAGACAACTTTCATTACAACTTAGGGAACGTTTTGCTACAAGGTGATGCCGTTTAGGCTTAAGAATGCAAGTGCAACATATTAAAGGGCCATGGTTCCAATTTTTCATGATATGATGCACAAAGAAATAGAAGTGTACGTTGATGATATGATTACAAAATCCAAAGAGGAGGAAGATCACTTAGAAAACCTGAGGAAGCTGTTTGATAGACTGAGGAAGTACCGCTTGAAGTTGAATCCGGAGAAATGTACCTTTGGTGTGACGTCAGGAAAATTGTTGGGGTTCATAGTCAACCAAAAAGGTATTGAAGTTGATCCTGATAAAGCCAAAGCCATAATTGACATGCCTCCTCCACAAACACTCAAGGAAGTACGAAGATTGCTAAGGTGTTTAAATTACATAGCCCAATTCATATCACAATTAACAGATAAATGTCGCCCTCTTTTTAAGCTATTAAAGAAGAACGCGAAGATTAACTGGATTGAGGAATGTGAAGAGGCTTTCACGAAAATCAAAGAATACCTCATGAAACCTCCAGTGTTAGTAGCTCCTATACCTGGAAAGCCTTTTTTTTTTTTTGTACCTGACCATAATGACCGAATCCATGGGATCCATGCTTAGTCAAAAGGATGAAGAAGGGAAAGAGCGAGTCGTTTACTATCTAAACAAGAAGTTCATAGAAAAGAAGCAGAAATACTTAGAAGCTAAAAGAACCTGTTGTGCATTGGTCTAGGTCATATACACTTTATTATCAAATTGAGTTGATAACACAATACGATCCTTTGAAATACTTGACTGAAAAACCGGCTCTCATTGGTAGAGTTTCGAAGTAGCAGATGTTGCTGACAGAATTTGACATTAAGTATGTGAGCCAAAGTTCAGTCAAGGGGCAAGCTTTGGCAGATCAATTGGCAGAGAATCCTTCTAAGGATACCCCTCAAGAAGCATGAGTTGAGTTTCCCGATGAAAGTATCCTGGTAGCGGGAAAAGTTTCTGATTATGAAGTAGTCAAAAAATCTTTAGGGTGGAAAATGTTCTCTGATAAAGCAACTAATGTATCCGAATGTGGAGTAGGGGCAATTCTAGTATCGCCTGAAGGTACATAATTTCCAATGGCTGTGAGACTAGCTTTCCCATGTACCAATAATATTACAGAATACGAGGCATGTATTTTGGGACTCAAAATCGCATTGTTTAAAGAGACACGGGAATTACAGGTATATAGAGATTCTTCGTTGATCATAGGTCAAGCTCGGGGTGAGTATAAGATGAAAGACCCTAAATTAGTACCTTACCGCCAACACCTGGTTAAGTTAATAACCAAGTTTGAAAAGATTACATTTGTGTACATACCAAGGGTTCAAAACCAATTCGCCGATGCTCTTGCTACTTTGGCATCAATGATCCAGATATCGAGAGGAGTGGAGTTTTAGCCACTTAAAATTGAAATTAAAGAAAAGCTCGCTGTTTGTTTGGCAATGGAAAGTTCATGTGACGAAAAGCCTTGGTATCATGATATCAAAATGTTTCTACAACATAGTACGTACCATGAAATAGTAGAGAGGAAAGACAAAAAATTAATTAGAAGATTGACAGCTCAATACTCGATAAGTGATTCTACGCTGTACCAACGATCGTTTGACGGTACGCTTTTACGTTGTGTAAATGGGAAAGAGGCAGAGATGCTAATGAAAGAAGTGCACGAGGGAGTATGTGGTCCCCACATGAATGGCTACATGCTTGCCAAGAAGATCATGAGGATGGGATATTACTGGTTAACTATAGTAGCAGATTGTATAGGACATGTTAGACACTGCCATTTGTGACAGATTTATGCAAACAAGATAAATGCTCCACCTCAAGAATTGCATACACTATCAACACCATGGCCTTTTTCAATGTGGGGAATAGATATCATCGGCCCAATCACTCCAAAGGCATCTAACGGGCACCGATTTATATTGGTAGCTATTGATTATTTCACTAAGTAGGTTGAAGCCTCATCCTACTCTAGTGTGACAAAAGGAGTAGTGGTCAAGTTCATCAGGAGAGACATACTGGCTCTGTATGGTACGCCAAAGACAATTATTACTGACAATGGTACAAATCTAAATAATAAATTGATGTCCGAGTTATGCCAACACTTCAAGATCATTCATAAAAATTCTACTCTTTATCGACCCCAAATGAATGAAGCCATGGAAGTGGCCAATAAGAACATCAAAAGAATTATTGAGAAGATGGCCATTACGTATCGAGATTGGCATGAGATGTTACCATTTGTGCTCATGGCCTATCAAACTTCTATCAGAACATCAACAGGGGCAAACCCCTACTCGTTGGTATACGGAATGGAGGCTGTACTACCAGTGGAGGTCGAGATTCCATCTTTCAGAATATTGTCGGAAACTTAGTTAGATGAGGCTAATTGGGTAAAGAAGCGTATTGAGCAGTTGAACCTAATTGATGAAAAGAGGCTAGCAGCTTTATACCACAACATTTGCTATCAGCAACGAATGGTTAGGGCTTTCAACAAAAAAGTACGACCCCGAAGTTTTGAGCAAGGAGATATGGTACTGAGGAAGACGTTGCCTAACACAACTGATTCGAGAGGGAAGTTTACCCCAAACTATAAAGGGCCTTACATTGTGAAGAAAGTATTGCTTGGGGGAGCTGTTATCTTGTCTCAAATGGATGGTCTGGACTTGAAGGACCCAGTAAACACTGATGCATTGAAGATGTACTATCCTTAAACATCAATGATATTTTTGCAAACAATCTTACTATTACTGTGGTCTCATTTTCATTTTCTACATGCAAAGTTGGTATTCCTAGTAATCGTTAGCATTAGATAATATTCTTAGCCTTTTTTCTCATTCCACTAAAAGACCCCACTTCTTGCTCTATCATCTACCCAAATAAACCTTACACACAAGAAGCACAAGAAAAATAATCACTTAATTTGAAGCGATGACTATTGATAAAAATTCTTTTAATACTTAATTATGGTTAACCCCCCAAGAAAGGGAAACTCGTTTCCTATTTTTCAGGACAAGGCCATGTTCAGAAAGAGTAACGTATGGTGTATAAGTAGAAACTTGCTTAAGAACAGATGCTTACACAAAAAGCCGATGTTTGGACCGAAATGTTCAATACAGGATATCTTTGTTCGAGAAATGAATATGTTTTACATTCGTTCCAAGCTTAAGTTACTTTCATAAAAAAAAAAAATAAATAAATAATAAAAGAAAAAGAAAAAAAAGAAGAAGAGAAAAAGAAAAAGAAAAAGAAAAGAAGGGGTTTAGAAAGAGACGGAAGAAGAAAGAAGAAGAAGGACAAGAACAAGAAAAGGCAATGGTAAGGGTCAGAATCATTGGTTCTAATCAAACTGCCCAATAAGACATTGGACTACTTGGGAGCTATCATTGAAACTAGGTAAGTGGTTTTAAGCCTGATAAAACATTGCATTGGCAACGGGTTTCCCCCTAAGGATGATAGCTTGTTTTCCAAAAACAATTTCTTAGCGAGTCAGTTAGCTCATATAGCATGGTCCCAATCCAAAGTTCCTTAAACTCCCAGTCGTCTGACTCACAGAACATTACCCAACTCAAAATTTCTTCAAGGGATTTAGCAAGATCAGGGAGCATTATCCCAATTACAAGTTTCTTCATGTTTTAGGTCTTAGCCAGCTCAAAGGGCGCTTTGACTGCCTTAGTTAGTCAACTCATTAGGGCACGACCAAGTTTCTTCATTCTTTAGGTCTTAGCCAGCTCAAAGGGCGCTTTGACCGCCTTGGTTAGTCAGCTCATTAGGGCACGACCAAGTTTTCTTTTATTCTTTAGGTCTTAGCGAGCTCAAAGGGTGCTTTGACTGCCTTGGTTAGTCAACTCATTAGGGTACGACCAAGTTTCCTTATGTTTTAGGTCTTAGCCAACTTAAAGGGCACTTTGACCGCCTTGGTTAGTCAGCTCATTAGGGCACGACCAAGTTTCCTCATGTTTTAGGTCTTAGCCAGCTCAAAGGGTGCTTTGACCACCTTGGTTAATTAACTCATTAGGGCACGACCAAGTTTTCTCATGTTTTAGGTCTTAGTCAACTTAAAGGGTGTTTTGACCGCCTTGGTTAGTCAACTCATTAGGGCACGACCAAGTTTCCTCATTCTTTAGGTCTTAGCCAACTTAAAGGGTGCTTTGACTGCCTTGGTTAGTCAGCTCATTAGGGTACGACCAAGTTTCCTCATGTTTTAGGTCTTAGCCAACTCAAAAGGGTGCTTTAACCGCCTTGGTTAGTTAGCTCATCAGAGCACGACCAAGTTTCTTCATTTTTAAGTCTTAGCCAGCTCAAAGGGCGCTTTGACCGCCTTGGTTAGTCAACTCATTAAGGCACGACCAAATTCTCATTATTCTTTCAAGGGATTCTTATCAGCCCACAAAGGTGCTACCCCTTGCTATCCTTCGTTTCAAACTAATCATTGTCAAGTGTCTTAACGCTCCTTAGGATAAAATTGTCCCAAGGCAAAAATGGTATCTCTTTTGTCTTTGTGGCAAAGATTTGCTCAAACTTCACCACAAAGAGGGGCAGCTGTAGACACTTAATTTTTGCCTCTCAATAGTCCTAATTTTTATTTTTACAAAAAGGGTCCTAATTCAAAAAATAAAAATAAAAATAAAATAAAATAAAAGATAAAAATAATAAAAAAAAAATAAAAAATGATGAAAATACCAAAAAAATAAGAAAAGAAAAAATTATTATAAAGAGTTTTGTAGATTTTTAGGAAGTAACTTATATTAGGAACAAATAGTTTTAGTTTTACTTTTACTTTTAGTTTTAGCTTAGTTAAAAAATTTTATTTTTGAACCGAGTAGTTTAAGTATAACTTAATTGTACTGAATATCAAGGCACAAGCCAACGACCTAACGGATAAGTATTGGGGTATTTGGATTGGATTTAATTTTAGGTCTTGGGTTCAAGTCTCTGCAGGCACCTATGTCTTTATTTTTCTATCTTTGCAAAAGCGAGATGAAAGCGGGATTCATATCTAATTAAATCATTTGAATTTAGTTTGATCTTATTAAATTAGATTTAAATTAATTTGGATCTAGTTTAATTGTTATCGAATCAAATACAATAGAAATAACTAGATGTGATTTGATTTGGACCTTAAAAATACACGTACACATTCATATAAAAGAGGAGACACATCAAGAAAAGACATTACACACATCAACCAACTAAAAAGGCCAACCCCCTGCTGACCATTCATCCATTCGCAGCAGCAAAACAGAAACTCCAAACACAACCAGTCAACAATCCACTTTACGACGACAACAAAACAGAAACTCCATACACACGCGCTACAGACCATGTACGGATCATCAACACTGACCCTCACACTATGCCGATAGCACACATACAACATTGACCTTCATACCACGTCAACAGCATACACACACGCTGATTAAGTTCTCTCCCAACAACAGCCCACTGCAGCATCGATCCACATAACCTACGACAACAAGACAGCAACGAACAAGACAGCAACAAGGTAGACAACGGCAAAGCGGACAGTAACGAACAAGACAGCAGCACAGCGAACAGTAACAAACAGGACAGCAGCAAGGCGAACAGCAGCACAGCGGATAGCAGCGAATAGGACAGCAGCAAGGTAGACAACAGCAAACCAGACAGCAGAAAACATGACAGTAATAAGGCAGACAGCAGTGAAGCAAACTTAGACAAAACTCTGACACCAATAGCCACACGCAACAACAACTCCGTTATACGCCGGCCATCGTCCTTCACCACGTAATCAAGAAGTTCAGGTCCGTTTCTTTCCAGTTTCGAAATTGTTTGTTTAATTGTTTATTTATTATTGTTATATTATTATTATTATTATTATTTAGATCTTTAGTTATTGAATATAATATATACGAATATGAACATATTAGTTTTAGGAGATTTTATTCTTAGTCTTTTATATATAGATAATTGTTTAATAATAATAATATATGTATATGTATATATTAATTTAGGTATTCTTCTTTTAACATTAGTTTTCTTTATTAGATAAATTAAGTATTGATTTAAGTGAATATATATTTTATGTTAGTTTAGGAGTTGTTAGGATTGGTTATTTTTGTTAAGATTTGATCTTGTTTAAGAATTTGTCATATAGAAAGTTGTTTTTTTTTTTTTTAAATAAAAGTTAATAAAAAAATCCTTTTTAAATTTTAGGACTTTTAGTGAAATTTTTTTTATAAAATAATAACATTCAAGAATTAGGACCCCTTTAATTTTTTTTTAAATAAACCAAATAAATTAAAAACATAAACTCGAGTAGTTGTTAAAATTAAAATAAATCAACACATTAAAGATTTTTTGAAAGAATTACGATCGTCTAATCCCGGCTAATGAGTACGTAAGCACCTTTAGGGCGACAATAAAATATGTTAAACTTAGGTTCTTTTTCTTTTGATTTTTGTTTATTTATCTATTTATTTTAAATATTATAATTAAAAAATAATCCTAATTTCAGTAAATAAATAATGGTACTCGTTAGGATTTAATAAGTTAGCCCCCAAATTCGAAACCCTTTGGTTCTTTATTCAAATTGAAATCAAAGACCGATAGCTAAATCGTAATCAGTCCACCCAATTGGTTACGGTTTCTTTTCTTTTCCCAACTCTAGTCGGGTGGCAACTCCGAAAATTATTTTTAATAAAAAACCAGAATTTCCTAATTTCTTTAGTCGAAGGTTAATATTAAATGGATTAGAGTTTAATATTAACTAGAAATGAGGAAATCGATTTTAAATAATAGAAAATCGAAAAATCAGGCTCGACATTGCTGAACCATCTGGATGATTATTGGTGAGATGATAAATTCATCTATAATGATAGTGGGTCTTGTAATGCTAGAATCAGCTCCACTAATTGATAGTTTAATGTAATTGAACATAGTCTTTAATGCTTCATTGTTATTGGCCATCAACCTAGTCTTCACAAACAAGAAGAATTAAATTAGATTTGAATTAACTTAAAAGAAAGAAATAGATAAAAAAAGAGAAATAATAGAGTAATAAAGGAATAAGCTTTCTTGATCAACAATCATGGGCAATCGTACAAAAAACTTAATCTACATGTATAGTACTGCTTAGGCAAGTGTACTTATCAAGTAATAATATAAAGGACTCTAAAGTTTAAGGTTGTTAATCCTACGAGGATTGAACACTTACTCACTCGTACTAAATTACTCTAATTAAAATTGAATAATAATAGTAGTGATGAATTAAAGGATAAAAGAGATTTTAAAAAATAAGAACTAATTAATACTAATACTAACAATGCAATCAATTAACAAAAACTTAATTAACTATAAAAAGTGATATCTAGACTTTAATTATCAAGAAATTAGCATGCAATAGCCTAAAGTTTCTAATGTATTTTTTATTCTTATTAATCGAAGGAATTCAATAGCTAATTTAATAGGAATCGCTTTTATATTAAATTCTAATTCTAATTACATTCAACCCGAATAGCTTCTAAAATAAAATAAATTACAAAAACATTAAGAATAGGAATTCCATAACAAAAAAACAACGTATCAATATTAATTTCGAAAGAATCTATAAGTTATTTCTAAGCTTATAACAAATCCCCTCAATTACAATAAATCTATTCATGTATTGGCCTTACGACTTTAATAATAAAATCTAATAATTAAGTTGAAACCTTAGAAATAACGATTTAATCAATACAAAACACATAATTAAATTAATAAGAACAAGAGAATTTCATTAGAATAAATGCAAATGACATACGCTACATGTTACCTCAAGATTACAGGTCTAGATATCTGCAGATCTATGCTACATACATGATAAGTACAAGAACCTTCATGATAAAATTGACTAAAACCCTATGAAACAATTCTATTATATCCTTATTGCATCCCTCATTTTTTCTAGATATGAGTCTAGCATCTATTTGTATTATTTGAGTGAAACAATCTTTAAATGATAAGCATTTTAAAAATCATGGAAAGTCTACGAATAAGTATATGGTTGTGGAGGCTAAGCATGGACTACTTCTTGCAATAATTCTTTAAGAATTTGACTCTAATTTAATGATAAATGGATCATGGCCATAGATCACGACCCTAGAGTTGGACTATGCTCTTATACTCAACTAAAATTCTTCAAAGCTTCAATCAGAAATTGAGGACACAAATTTCATGACTAAGGAACATGGCCATAGAGATCAACCGTAGTCTTTCTATTCATTTAATTGTTAGACAAATTCTCTCTAACACTTGTTATCATTAAGTCATCCTTCAAAATTGGTGAATTACCTACTTCTTTTCACCTTATTACCTCATCTGAGTCTTGAAATTAAGAAATGACTTAGATTAGTAGCAAAATTGTCAAAATTAAATAGAAATAATTCAAAATACTCGAGAAAATAAAATAAATGATAAGTGTAAAATTACGTTCATCAAACAAATCATTCATTAATGAGGTAAAAGATGGTTCTAGCTATATCATTTGGAAGCTTTTATAGTGAGCTTCTACGGCAACATAAGGATAATTGAATTTACAAAAGGGTAATTATAAGATTAACAACCTATGATATTCTAAAAAGGGTATAAGGGACAAAATAGAAAAGGAATTATAGTACATGTGTAGGAAAACAAGAAAGAGAGAGGGGAATGGGGGGTAGCGGCAAAGGAGTGGGTGGGAGAGAGAAGAACATGTGTATGAAGCTTATTGGTACTATATCCTAGTGTAGATTCGTGTAAGGAAAAGATGATGATCAAGCCTAGCTAAGTTGATATAGTTTGGGAGCCTAGTGGGTAAGTTGGTTAAGCTATGAAGAAGGTAAGGATAGGCCAAAGATTACTTTTGGGACCAAGGTTGAATTAGGCTAGGTTTAAGGTACATCAAAAGAGTATAGCCAAGGAGTATTTAGGTAGAATCTAAACTATTACCCGTTGTTGCTAAGCTAATTAGAAGGAGGTCGTCAAGGCACTCCAAATGGAACTCTAGAGCTCGAACAAGCATACATATCCCCAAATGAGTTGGGAAGGAATTTAGCAATAATTCAACTTGGTATTGGGACTCATCTTCGTTTGGCTATAAAAATAAGATTTGCTTAGCCAACCTTTGGAGGCCATGGAGTCTAGCTCGAGCCAGTGGTCCTAAGGCTAAGGTCCAGTTGAGAAGGTTAAAGTTCCATCAAAACCTATCTCAACTCATCTCAAGTCGTTGTTCAACTTAACAGCACTTCACCTTACTTTGCTACCAAGCCTTTCTAGAACACTAAAAACAAGTTTGTGGAAGAAGCATTAAAACAAGTTTGAATTTCATAAAAAGATTGGAAAAATACTTCATTTTAATGTTTAAAAAGTTTTAGAGTAAAAAATTTTTGCAAACAAAAGGAGAAACAGAGAATAAGAGAAGCACAAGGAGGTTTATGGCCATGTTCAAGGCTGCAATCCTCTCAACTAAGGAAGGAAGTAAGATCATAGGTAGGTTCACCAAGCATGATCTTCTCTATGATCCCCACAAACTTCCCTTCTCTAAGTTTATGGTCAAGTTCATTAGCATGAACTTGCCCATGAACCATATTACTTCTCAAAAACACATACTTCATGTAACATTCCTTCTTTATAATCATGTTCATGGCGTGAACTTTGCTCTAAATCATTTGTCTTATTAGAAGCACTTCTTTTTACATGTCAAATGCCTTGACTTTCAACTTCACAAGCATTAACTTGTCCGTGAACCCCTATTTAGATCATCTTCTTCGTACTTTTTGCCTTAGAACACCCTTCCACTCCAACTATTAGCCCTAACTTTATCAAAACTCCGCTCTTAACTCTAAAACTAACCTAAGAAACAACATAACACACTATTCACTTAGATAAAAGCATCTTCTACAACTAAGCCTAATGTACATAACATTGAACTTTAAGGATAGTAGCTCAACTCAAAACTTTCACAAAAGAACTAAACTTTTCTAAGGAAAACAGAAGAAAAAGGGAAACTTACTTGGATTGATTACTTGAACACAATGCACTATGCATTCATACCAATAATATGTAAGAGTGACATAAGTCTATATAGTTTAATGAACAAAAAAACTTACTAAGGACTCCCAAATGACCCCTAAACAAGGAACTCACCTATAACTCTCCATGACACAACATTTCCTCCACTTTCTCTTGTTAAACTTACAAGAAATCTTCAATGTTTAGATATGTTCAACAAAGAAGGGTAAGAAACTACCCAATGATATTCAAATAGGAAAAGAGATAAAGGGAAGAAGTGGGAGGAGATGGAAACATGCTTGAGGAAAGAGATGGCAAAGAAGAAATAACTTGTAAGCTACACTTTCAAGTATATACGACTCTAAGGATATGCTCCTTGGTATCTATGATTCTAATGGGCCTCTTTACCTTAGAAAGATCTGGCTACATATCTAGACATTCTACTGAGGTAATAACTCGTTTTAAGTTTGGTACATACTTCCTCAATATAGACACATACAACATATTATGCGTTCTTTTTAGGTTTAAAGGAAATTATAACCTATAAGCCACACTTTTGATCTTCTTTATGATCTTAAAAGGCCTAACATACCTTAGGTTCAACTTTCTTCTCAAAATAAAACCTGATCACCCCTTTAGTTAGAGAAATCTTGAATAATACTTCATCACCTACTTGAATTCCGAGGGGCATTGTTGCTTATTATCATAACTTTTCTAACGACTTTAAGCTACTTGCATTCTTTGTTTGATTAATTAAACCTTGTTTATTACATCTTACACTAGATTTAGTCCCAAAATTTTCCTTTCTCCTACTTCTTCCGTTAATGGGTCATCTGCACTTCTAGCTATATAAGGCTTCATAGAGGGCCATTTAAATGGCAACCTAATAGCTATTATTCAAGGAGAATTCTACTAACGCCAAATGCTCATCCAAATGGGCACAAATGTTAAGCACATCTTCTAGAATTTGGATAATCCTCTCTATTTGTCCATCGATCTGAAGATGAAAGGTGGTGCTAAGTTGAAGATTCCTGCCCAAAGCCCTATGTAGGCTCCTTTATAACTTAGTAGGTATCTTTGTTTGAAGTGATTGTCACCAACGCTCCGTATAGCCTTACTATCTCCTAGATATACAACTTATCAAGCCTCGTTGATTAGTACTTGATATTGATTAGGATGAAAGTGGATTGATTTAGTTAGCCTGTCACTAATTACCCAAACAACACTATACTTAGCCATGGTCATTGGAAAAGTAACAACAAAATCTATGGTCACATGATCCTACATCTATTAATTCTAATAAACAATTAAGAAGGAGGGGGGAGGGGCATTGGGGTTAGATTGATTTTTATCTTAAATCTTTAAAATTCAATCTAATTTTATTTCTTGATGTCCAAGATTAACCACATAACACTAAACTTTTTTTTTCCCTTTTTGATAAATTAGAAGTACTGCAAATTTAGATCAAAGATATATGTACGAAAGCTTCTTCAAATGTATAGGATGCTAAATAAATGCTAAAGACATTTGAAACAGAAAAAGTTAAAAAGGCTGCTACACTAATAGCATCTTCAACAAGACTTGATTAAAACATGAAATAGTATCCTCTTGTTGAAGATGCTATTAGTGTAGCAGCCTTTTTAACTTTTTCTGTTTCAAATGTCTTTAGCATTTATTTAGCATACTTCTCTTAGTGAATTTCCTTCCTTTGTTTGTTTTACTTGTAGTCCAAGAAAGAATGTTAATTCATCCATCATGGACATCTTAAATTCATTCTATATCATCTTAGAAAACTCTTAATAGAGCATTTTATTAGTATAACTAAATATTATAACATCAACATAAATTTGCACTATTAAGATATTTTATCATAGTGTTTCAAGGCTAAAGTTGTATCAATTTTATCCCCAATAAATTCTTTCATTACAAAAAATTTACCTAATCTTCATACCATGTTTTGGACACTTGTGTTGATTTGTAAAGAGCTTTATTCAATTTGTAGACATGATCAACATAGTGTGGATCTTCCAATCCTAATAGTTATTCTACATAAACTTTTTCTTTGATATATTTATTCAAAAACTTACTCTTCACATCCATTTAAAATATTAAAGTTCTTACAGAATGCATAAACTATTAGAAAGTCCAATTGCTTATAGTCTTGTCATTAGAGCATACGTCTCTCCATAGTCTATTCCTTCTTCTTAAGAATATCCTTTAGCTATCGATCTCACTTTATTTCTCACTATAGTTCCATTTTTATTAAGTTTGTTTTTGAATATCCATTTTATTTTAGTGGATGACTTGTCCTTGGATAGTTCGACATGATTCCAAACATCGTATCACCTAAACTACGAAAGTTTTTCTTACATTACATCAATCTAGCTTATTTCTTCAAAAGCTTCTTCTACTAATGTAGACTCGATTTGTGATATCAAAGCAAATTGGTTTTTAACATTCTATAATGCATTTTTGTTCTTACTCTAAGTTATAGATTTCCAATTATTTGAGATTATAGTGAGAACTCTAATATCTCCAAGTTCTTTTAGAAGTTCCTTTTAGTTCTTGTTGATTATTTTGAATACCTAATGATTATGTTAGTTTTAGCATGTTAACTATAGGAGTTGTTTCTTGTTTTAGTGTTGATGATTCTCATTTCTCAAAAGTTGTTTCCTTATAAGTATCCTCTTCATCATTTGAATCATCAAATTCTTATAGAATTTCACGTTTATTAATCGTTAAACCTTTGATGTCCCTTTTATTGTATATTGTAAAAGATTTACTTGTCAGAGATTATCCAAGAGATATTTACTCATCTGTTTTTTCTTTAAAATTTCCAAGATTGATGTCTATTTTCTTAATGAATCATTTACTAACAAAAACATGAAAGTAAGGTACTATGGGTTTCCTCCCTTTGTATATCTTGAACAGTATCTTCTTTGTTAAGGGTCTTAGATAAACTTTGTTCATAATATAACATGCAATAAAGATTGTTTCTACCAAAAAATGTTTCACCACCCCACTTATTCAATAAAGCACATGTTATTTCTCAAATAGATATATTTTACCTTCTAACTACTTTATTATATTGTGATCTATACAAAGTAGAAAAGTTATGTGTTATACCGTTCTCTTCAGAGAACTTTATAAATCTAGAATTTTCAAATTCTATATTATGATATGTTCTTAAGCATTTTATAGATTTACCTTTCTCATTCTAAACTTGTTTAACAAATTTTTCCAAATGATCAAATGCTTCATGCTTATTCTACACCCCTATATATCTAAAAAAGTCTTCTACTATAATTAATTCATATTAATTCTTTCATAAACTTAAGGTCCTAATTGGACCAAAAAAATCTAGATGCAATAATTCTGATGGTTTCTTTATTGATATTACATTTTTACTTTTGAATGATCTTTTATTATCTTATACGATGAACATGATATACAATGCACGTTGCTTCTAATGTTTATTTCTAACAATCTTCTTATTGTTCCATTTTTGGATTGCTTCTTAAGGTGTTTGAAGTTAATATGTCCTAACCTTATATGTCATAGAAGTATATTATCTAAGATACTTTTATGATTTCATTTTTTGAAGGTTAGATTATGTATATGTTATCATGCCTCGTACCTTGAAATACTTTTTCATTTGAGTCCTTTCTAAACCTTAAACACTTATCTTTATCAAAGATTACTTTATAGCCATTATCACAAAGTTGACTTATACTTAGTTAATTGTGATTCAGACCTTAAACTAATTGTGATAATCCTTAGGCTCCTCACCCCTAAAACTAGGTCATCATTTGAAGTAAACTAAATTAAGTGAAACTTCATGACTAGGCTACAAAATTAGAAGAAGTAGCCCTGTGAAATTAGATTCTTAAATTAATGCACATAAAAGTATTAATTTAATAAAACATTAGTTAATTGGAAATCAAAAGTTATTTCAAATAATAAAGTTAATATTTGGCTTGAAATAATATATAAAGGTAGGCATAAAGTTAACTAAGCTGGTTTGCAAGCTACTCGAATTTGGTTTAAATTTTATTCTAATTCAATTTGGTGTTAATCAAGTGAGCTCAAGCCAAGCTTGAGCTTTGGAATACTAAGCTCATTAGCTTAAGATTTTAATCGAGTTAGATCTTTTAATGATTTTTAATTTATTTTTGCTTTTTTAAGTATAAGTGAGTATGAGGTTATTTACGAAATATTCATAAGAAATTCAAGCTTAATCAAATATTTTTTAGTTGAGTTTAGGCTTAAAATTTAAAACTCCATTGAACTTAAGTTGAGCTCGAGTTATAAAGTTCAAGCTTTAACTTTTTAAGTTGAGTTTAAGTTTGAGCCCAATACTATATTGTTTGATTCAACTTGATCACACCTTTATATGAAGGTAAAATATACTAAGCTAATTGACTTGCTTTTCTACACTTGAAAAATTGAACCCAAAATATACACTTTCTTAAAACATAGATTTTAAGCAAGTTTTAACCAATAAGTGCACTAGGTTGCATTTGTTATATAGAAAGTGAGTTAAGATCATATCTACAGGGAGTAGTATAATAGCTTTCAGTCATGCTAGTCCCACTTGTAGGTAGGTGCACCGATAAAGTTTTTCATCTTTATTTATACTACATCTAACAACTAATCCTAATTTAATTAACTGGGATATCTAACATTGTAAAAGATTACAATTAAGAATCAATAATTGAATTATCTAATGGCATAGATAGATCTTGAAAACAAACCAATATCCATTTCTCAATATGAAAGAACCAACACAATAAGGGTGTAACCAATGGAAGGTTCTCACCCTATCCTCGACATTATTGTCTTAAGGGCTAAAGGGGCCACCATTCTCTTTCTTCAATCATTTCGATCATCAACCAAATAGCGGTCCACTTTGTACATTTGCTGAAGTAGACCAATCAAGCATTTTTGAAACGAGAAGGGGACTTCTCACCGAAAGAGGTAGTTGGAATGAAGGAGGTGGGAAGCTATTACTTTGTATCACAAGCGGGTTATTAATAGGCTATTAGACTAAGCCCTAATTGCATTAAAAGGTGTCAATTCCTAATCTGCATTAGTCATTCATAGAAATGATTAGAATGCATGAACAAGTTATATTATCCTAATCTACTTAATGTTTTTAAACTAAAACATAAGCTCTATGAATAAAATTAATACCCTACTACCAATAAACATGAAAGGAAACAACAAAGCCACCATTAAACAATCCAACCACTACAGTAATTCACAATTTCATAAAGTTCAAAGGATACATCGAGTAAAACCAACATCCAAGACAAATATGCGTAAAGAATGGGAAAGAAACAACCTAAAAAAAGGAGTTTTAAGCTAAACCCATGTTTGAATAATGATTCCTAAGCATCCCCTAGGTTAGATTCCCTTATTACATTGCAAAAATAAAGCTAAAAGAGTCATAAGTTAAAACCCTAGTAGAGGAAGTTAAAGGAAAATGAAAAGAGGGAAAATGGGTCTTTTTGTGGCATAAGTTGCAAAACACAACTTTTTATAGTAGATGGCTATTGCTTGATTAGTAGCAACACCTATTGATCGATTAAAAGGGGTAAAACTAGGAAGTGCTATGTTTTGTTCTTGAAAACCATAGTATCAAGTTATCGATTAATCAGTATAAAGGCTATTGATTGATCAATAGGAGCAAAATCGTTTTAACCATTCTATGCTTGCTTTTGTCCTCATTAGCTTTCCATTAGTGCTTGTGACGATAGCCTCTTGATACATTAAAGCATAGTAACCGATCCATAGCTAAGCTACTGATTGATCAATAAGTTAAAACCTCTTCAACCCTTGATTTTTAGCCTTTCAATTGAACAATGGGGGCTATTGATGCATGGTAAACTTCATATACTTGCACATACAAGATAGATTTAGCAAAATTTAAATAAGGTTTTAATCTTTTTTATAAATTTTGACAATTTTAGTTGGATTGGTCTATTTTCTACATAAATACTACTTTAGTGTAATAATTAATCGAATTATATCCAAATTTATGCACAAGTGTGGTTCTTAGGTCGAGAAAAATCACATATATTTAACTGTGATCATTAATATAATTAATATATTAAATACATACAAGTAAAAGAATAGTATGATGTTGAAAATTAAGCCTTGTAGAAGCTCACATCTATAAGGGAAAATATAAAATAATCAAAAGATAAATGCAACTAAATAACCAAAAGTTATTTTTATCAAAAACTAAGAGTTGCACATGGTTTTAGAAATTAAAACCATTGACACCAATGGTATTAGAAACTAAAGAAAGTAGGGTACTGTAAACCCTACAAATCTAACCTTCTAAATATAGAATTAAACCCCCAAAACTGTAGATGATGTCCTAAAGGCAATAGAGCCAATGAGATTTAAAACCGATTAAAATCTCAATTCAAAACCTAAAGCAAATATAAAAAACCTAAATTATCAATTGAACCTCTAATCACATACGAAGACCTTAAAACCTTAAGTACATGTAACTGCAAAAGTTGATCTTGAACCTCATCAAAACCCTAAGATAACAACTGAAGATTTAATTGCGTTGAAAACTTTTATACCCTAAATGTATCTAGACACTAAAGATTTCATTCGAAAGTGATAAAAAAAAACCCTAAAACTATAACTTTAAGGATATAAAAGCACTAATTCACCATAATTTACCTTAAAACCCTAATCGATAATATAACCTTCGTATTATACTAAATCATTAGTAAAAGATTAAAGATAACTTTTAATCATTTATAAATACATATAATACTAAAGTAATCCTTTAGAAACTAAGATATTGCATCATAGATCACAATCATCTTCTAAGTATATAACTAGGTTAGTATTATATAGAGTTATGACTTTAGTTGATGCTTATATTACATGAGTAAGTATTAATACCTTAAATGATACTTTTCATGATAATTACACTAATTAGCTTACCAAATAATTTATATAGGATATAAATACCTAAAAGAAGATCTTATTACCTATTCTTACTAATCAATTCAATAAACCCCATATTTCTTTTCATTTCCTTAATTTTCTTCCTAATTTCCTCTAATTACTTCATTATGTACACTTAGATTACATGTAATTTTGAAATGTTGACCAAGTCAAAGGTTAACTAAGTCAATACATGTTGAAAAGTCAACAAACATATCATTGTCATTTAGAGTTTTCTCTTATTTTCCTTAACTTTCTACACATTTTTTTTTTCCATTTTCACCCCCTTCTTGCCATCCACTTCCCCTCTCATCTAGACCCTACTCATTCCTTTTATAAAACACAAATTGAGACAACAAAACACTCTCTTTTTCCCTCTTACCAAACCGTAAAACCCCTACCCCCCTTGCTCCTTATTCTCATACTTTTTCAACACTTCACTTTCATAATTCTAAATACCAAATCAAACTAACATCACATACATTCTTGTCTTTCTATTCATATTATAAGGAGAAAAAGGTATGTTATTATGTCTTTTTCCATCTTATTTAATAGTTAGATGTATAAGTTAGGTTAGTATAGAAACTTAGAATAATATGTACGTATATGTTGTTAAATGGAAGAAGAATACACGTACATATGCTTAAGTATGTGTATATAAGAGTACACTTGATAAATACATGTATGAAGACCCTTGTACATAAGTATCCATTATGTATATAACCTAAAATAAGGTATATACTAACTATACATACATATATCTTGTTAAATATACCCTTAAAGTGCAAAAATATGAAATTTGTAAAGTTTTCTTAAGAGGAAAATTAGGCATACGAAAATACATATAAAAATACGTATTTCACCATATGTGTACTAATATATGTATAAATACACAAATATACATACTAGTATGTTAGAAGTATATAATGTATGTGTAAAGTATATAAATACATAAGGATAAATATATATATGTAATGGATGATGATGTAAGCAATGACATAAGCATATGATGACATAAGCGATGACATAATCAATTGATGACATAAGCCTCTAAAATAATAAACCACAAGATTATTTAAGTATAAGAATTAATGGCTAATGAAATCATTAACTATTAAAATCGAACATAAAACTAGCTAATAAGAATATTCAAGCTTCAACAATTAAATTTCAATAAATTTAGTCCATATCGTAAAACATGGGTCTTAACATCCAAAATAGACCTTACCATATAAACGTACGTCCAAAAACGATAACAAACAACTATAAGATTGTAAAAATCGAAGTTAAGATGAAAAAGCTACACATAACTAAAGATGTAAGATAAAACTAAAAGAAATAAATAAGATAACTAAGTAATATAATAGACCCTGTAAATTGATAATGAGAAGAAATAAGTAATTAAATACATAAAGTACCATAACTTACAAATATATGAATATAGTTACAATTAATCCCACTAAAGTATGATAAACCCTGTATACGCTACACTTGGGTCATATTGGGAAACTAAACAAACTACAATAACCTTTTAGTTAATTAAGGAATCTGTTTCTCAAGATACTTATAAGTTTTATTATCTTTTAGGTATTTCAATATCAAGTTCTGAAAACCCTAAAGGCTTAAAGAATGAGCAATAATCTAGGTGAGGGAGTTCTAATAACCTGCTACTTGTTTGTGCGTGTTACTTGTATGATGCTTTGCTACTTGTTGTTGCCCGTAAGTCTGAATGATTGTTTTGCCTATATGCCATTATCTGTGTAATCACCTTTTTAAAATTGACAAATATAAATGTCTGACCAGAATAACTAGTTCTATTTATTACATGTCTATAACTCAGTAAATATATAGATGGAGAGTGTTAGCTTTGCAAAAATTTTGAAAAGTGTATTTTTGGAAAAAGATTTTCTAATCTTAATGTACTTTATACGATTTTAATAAGGGTTCGCAGTGTTGGAAATGATATTTTATCGTTAAGGCAAAGCTAGCATGGGATCTCCAATTAGTAGCGAGAGGACTCACTTTATTGTGCTTATGAGGCCTTAGATAATTTTAATTGCGAAAGGACTCACATGTTTGTGCTCGAGGGATCCTAGATGGTAGATAGTCCTAGTTTAGGATCTTCCTGTTTAGATTGGAACTCTTTTCTTAACTAGGGTCATAGTTAAGTGTCACCTAGAGAGGTGATGCCTCTAGGCAACATCATGTAAATAAGCTGAGGTGCCTTGTGCAGTTAAGTATAGAGGATAATCGAAGTATAGACTACGTAATTCTACACTTTCTATAGTTCCAGACTCCTATAGAAGTGTTGCTTGCATTCATCGCGCTTGCATTCATTTTGTATGTAGATAGCTTGTAAGTATATTAATAATGTATGATAACTTGCTTGAACAGTAGTAATGAAGAATAAACTCACTGAGCTGTTTTATGCTTATTCCCCTTTAGTTCCTTTTATAGGTTTATTTACGTTGGGATTGGGACAAGTCTCGAGTGCCGAGTATAAGGTAAGGATAAGTATGTTAGTATTAGAATTAGCTGAGATCTTTATAGATGATATATAACATCCTTTATAGGAAATATTTGTATGTTAAAATTCCATATAATTAAATTTTATTGTAATTTTATAAAGTT
Organism: Lumnitzera littorea; assembly: GCA_024138015.1. NCBI lineage: Eukaryota > Viridiplantae > Streptophyta > Magnoliopsida > Myrtales > Combretaceae > Lumnitzera > Lumnitzera littorea. The sequence continues at coordinate 74,520,493 of JAMXBB010000002.1, read as the reverse complement.
AATATATCCTGTCTTATTATTTGGTAGGAGATACTAATTCTCTGCAGTTCTGAGGAACCATAGGATATCGGACATCCATAGTTAATTATATTTTACGATAAATTAATTATTTAAAAATCAATAACTTTAGTGATAAATCCTTCGGAATCTTATAATCTTTAACTTGTAAGGCGATTTCCATATCATGAGTGCATACGTGCTATGGAAATTTTAGGTAATCCTACTAAGCCTCCTTTAAGGTCCTAACGAGTACATAGGATATGGAACATGGTTTTAAGAAACGACTTGCCATATGGCAAATTTGTCTCCTCATCTACCTACTATTAATACCCCATTCTTGATCATTTACACTCTTTGATTAGTTGGAAAGTCTATAAAGATTTAGAAGAATCTCAATTAGGGAAATTTTGGAAATTAGGAAAAACAAAGAAAGATAATACGAGACTGAGCTTGTATGAAATCTAAGCCAAATGACCACTTGAAAACGAGTGGCCACAACCTTCAGACACCATAATCAATGCGTAGAGTGGCGAACACACCCTTAATGGTATACAGTAGGAGTAGACAACATTGGTCAGTATTTGTTTTTTACTCAATTTTTGATAAATTTGTAAAAGTAACAAAATAAGTTAGAACGAACAATTATAATCCTAAGTTATTTTTTAATATAATTTCATTGGGAAAATGTCAATTTTTTTCAAAATATGCATGTCTTATATATTGCTCTTAAGAAATTAGTTGTTTTTGAGAAAAATTTAGAAGTAGTTTTCAAGAGGGTAGAAGTTTCTAGTTCACACTTTTTTTTAAAGATCCACATTATGTATATTAACATGCTATGTCAAAAGTTTAGACAAAACTACTCATTTGGTTTTCATTTATTTTTTTTATTTACAAAAACCATTAAATTTGAAAATTGAGGAAAGTTAGTTGATTTTCAAGTATTCTTTGTCCAAATCTAGTTTTTATTCATATTATTGGTGTTAAAATGATACTTATGAAGTTGCATGTGATTGTGAGGGAAAAATTGGTCAAATAGGTGATTTATCGCAATTCTATAAGCTAAAAATAACATTTTTACAAAATCACAACAGCAAAGTGTTGTAAAATGAGCATGCACAATTTTTTACAGAATTGTTCAAATTTGGCATTTAACCCTTTGATAGTTTTTAGGCTGATCTATGTTATAATTTGTGTAGCATTAGTGGGAATATGGAGCTTTAGTAAGTTTAGGTGTCATTTGACCTTTGTAAAAGGTTTTAAGGAAGGTTGTTTGATTACTAGGTAAGAAAAATGGTTTTGAATAAGATTTAACATAATGAAGACCTTAATGAGATAGTCATTAGAAGCTATTATAGAAGGTCCTTTTGTAAGATATATAATAGAAACTAATGATGAATCTAAGTATTTCTTGAGTAAAAGTTTCTCTACTAAAACGTAAAGTGGAAACTAAAGGTAAATTCAATAGAAGTTTGAGTAGAAGATTCTTAGGCCATGGCCCTTGAAACTAACCTTAAGTAGAAGTATAGGTAGAAGATACATGCAATAAAGTAAATAAGAACCCTTCTCTAATGGAAGGTTATGTCAAAGGTTAAACAAAAAAGGCCTAAACAAAAAAAGGATCATGTATAAGGTTATGTAGAAGTGTTCTTACCTAAACACTTGAGGTGCATCATTAACTTATATACACACTTAAGCTTTAACAAATCATTTATGTAACTTGAATAAATATTAAGACATAAATCTTAATTATAGGTTTCTCAAATGTAAAGGTTCTAGAAGACATTGCTTAACATGAAGAATGCTAGTACTGAGTAAGTGGATATTATATGTTTAAGAGTGGACTTATGTCTACTCATTAGGTTGTAAAGATATGTGGTTTATATGGAATGTAACTGATTGTCTGAGTTTGATTTGAATCTTAAGCATGTTGTTCACTGATATGTAATATCCTTTCTTTACATGTACTTGATTGAATATGCTTAGCTGTAAATCTTGAATTGGTAGGTATGAACTTGTTGATTGGATGACTATGTAATGTTCCTTGTAAACATATGATATGTATTAGGATACATTCAAACTATGGAAAATATTAAGAAATGATTCAACCTTTAAGGCATTCGTTAGAGCGAACCTAATGCAAGGTTTTAGTTTATGATGATAAGACATTAAAAGTAAGACTAATATAAGTTAAATGACACTTTATGAAGCTTGGGCATTGTGATTGATGTTATGTTGACACATTGTTAGTATATGGCATGGAATGAAAAGAATCTATGAGTCAAGTTTTATGAAAAGTGAGTTTTATTAAACAAGGGTTATTCTTGAAAATGTTGGAGTTTTAAAGGATATAGGCTTACATACACTAGAGCATTTTGCTTTGATAAATCCTTATTGTGATCAACACTAGATGGGGGTCTTACTATTTGTTGCTCCTTATAGCCAACTTAGAATCACCTTGATCACTCCTTGATGTGATTAATATAAGATGGGGATCTTACTCCTGACTACTCCTTGTAGCTAATATGGTTATTGGACCTTGTATACAAATGCCTCGCTTAAGTTGACTAACTAAATGAAAAATGAGGTTGGATAAGATATCTGTACCAATACATTAGCTTACATATATAAGTAAAGCACACATTCTTATAGAGATCTCACAACTTAGTATAATATTGTGTGACTAAATATCTAAATTCTGATATATTATAATAATTGGATATGCTTACACTACATTGTATATTTTATCCATCTCATTCAGTTTAAAGTGAATTAGGTGGATATGTATTATAGTAGAAAGTTAGGACAAAACATTAGGGACGATGTTACTAGGGGTGGTTACGGTTCAGTTTAATAAGGTTCATTCTTTTTTATCGAACTAAATATAATATAATTGTTCATTTTTTTTTAAATTGAATATAACCATATGATTTAGTTTATAGATTTTTTGAATTTAATTAAAATTGATTCGGTTCGGTTTGATCCACGATTCGAATCGTTTATAAGAAAAAGACAATTTAGAAAAGGAAAATTTCTAAATGTGAAATTCATATGGAACTTACTCAATTTAATCTTAATAATTAATCTAAAAAATAAGAAAAAGAAGGAAAAGATATGAAAATTTGATAAAATTCATGAATATTGATGAAAAAATATAAAAAGTATAAAATAATTACATGAAATTTTTTTTGTTTAACCAAATAGTTCGATTTGGTTAGTTCAAGGTTTGCTTTCCCGAAATGAATTACAAACAAAACGATTTACCAAAAAACTAATTTTTTGGTTTTGATTCAATTCGGTTTACAATTTGACTCATGGTTTACAATTATTTTACCTAACCCTAGGTGTCACCATTAAAAGGGGGAAGACTTTTGAAAGTACCGAAGTTGAATTCAATGTTTTTGGAGAAACTTTTGTTTTGATGATGAACTTAGAAAGTTTTTATATGTAAATGTTGTAAGAAGTAACAAAGAGATGGAAATAAGATAACAAGACTAAAAAGGCATTGAAACAGTCTAAGTCTCACTTCAGAACCAAGCTTGAAATTTGATACAATAAATATCTAAGGAAACTCGAAATCTAAAATGTAACAGATGGAAGGATAAGGAGACACATAGCCAAATAGAAAAAGAGAGGAATATGAGTAGATCACAACTAAAAGGAATGGATCAAAATGTGAACCTAAGCAAGGTAATGAAATATTAGTATAATCCTATGTACAAATAGTAACACTACCCATAGAAGAGGAAACCAAGTATTTTCCCAATGAAAAAATTGCTAACTTCACAAGAAATGGCTTAGACTCGAATCAGTATTGGCCCATTCGCCATCATTAATCTATGTAGCTGAGGAACAAATGGAATGTACAGACATCATTCATAAACTCGAGTTTTATATGAATATGGGCTCTTTTTCAAAAAATATTACCGAAAAGGGCTAGTTTGTAAAAAAATACAAATATGGTATACTAAAGGCGCATTAAGTGAATGCACCTTCAGTTACTTTTTTTTTTACATTGAAAGCGTATACAATGAATACGCCTTCAGTATAATTCATTATAACTGAAGGCACATGTACTAAATATCCCTTCAATTATAATGAATTATACTAAAAGCACATCTACTACATACGCATACCAACTATATATACCCCAATCCGTACAGTCACAGCTTATTCTTGCTTATATTAGTTTCTGAAATTTCCAAAACACAAAAAAAAAAAACTCGAGGAAACCCATAGTTAAAATACCGGACCATTTCTTCACACAAATGTACGTCTGAAACAGGTAACAATCTATAACTTATAGGCATGTTATTTATTTATTTATTTTTTTATTTTATTAATAATCAACATTATGCAATTTTTATTTGTAGAAAAAAAATTGTTAAATTATAATATAGATTTTGTAATCGTAAATGTATCGTAAGTTGTATAAATTATTAATATTTCATAAAAATTTATTGTATGTTGTATAAATTATTTTATTTATTTTTATTTTATTAATAATCAACATTATGTAATTTTTATGTTTAGGAAAAAATTTGTTACATTATTACGTAGATTTCGTAATCATAGATATACTGTAAACTGTATAAATTATTAATATTTCATAAAAATTTATTGTATATTGTATAAATTTAAAATTATTTTGTATTGTGGTAGATAAGTTATATAAACATGGGTATGAATAATATTGGAATATAAGTGGAAATTGTTGTGTGTGTGTGTTTGTGTGTGTGTGTGTGTGTGTGTATTTAGTGTTTTTTATTGTGTTGATTTAAATTAAAAAGTTAAAGCTAGGTAGTTATGTTGACAACGAAGCTTACCGAGATGATTAAGTGCATTTTGTAAAATTGTTGCTTAATGAGTTGATGAAATTTATAATGTCATCTAAATATTTGGTTCATTATGGCATTACTAAGATAGAAATGGCAGATTATGTGAAGGTTATTATCTATACGAATGGAAATATAGTGATGAATAGTTAGGGGCCGGAGTATGATAGGAAGCTCATTAAGAAATTAAAAATTAGGAAGGATTCAAACTTCTCTCATTTCAGTTAGAGAATTTGTAGATGTGCTGGAGTTGACCCAATTGGTGTTAACCTCGTGCATAGGCATCCCTTTTTCCATGATGCTAGAGTTGTTTACAAGTTGATGGCCATTAAAGATGATAAGAATGTTGAGAATTTCATTGAGATGGCAAAGTCTTTTGGAAAACAGAGTATTTAAGAAGTGTACATAAGGCACATTGGGGAATCGAGTACTCGGAATGAGCATGAAATACATGAGCCAGACAATTTAACCCTTCCAAATCCCAATGTGAATTCAACAATGACCAGTACGGAGCAAACAAATATAAATCAATCAAATAAACCGTACATGGATTTTTCTGAGTATGAGCACGTGAATATTACAAAAGAGCAGCTTGACGAAGCATTGGGTCCCATTATCGAACATGAAGAGTCTTATGATCCGTATGTAGAGAGAATGCACATAAATATAAATGTTGATGATGAAGAGAATATAACAGATGTGGATGGTGATGAGGATGATGGGGATGGTGATGAAGATGACAATGTTGAAGATTTGGGAGAGGCCTAGGTAAGACCATATGTTAGTGGGAGTAATGTGTTGGTCTGGACACTTCGCAACGATGGCCCTAATAGGCCATATCATCAAATTGGTGAAGTATTGTCAAGTAGGCAGTTTAAAGACTTTCTACAAATAAACAAACCTATTAATAGCCTTATTAGAGATCATGTCCCATTTTACAACAACCAATACGATGGTAGCGGCTATACAACTTTCGAGAGAGATGTTAATAAAATGTGTAGTAACATCATCAGCTTTGATGACTTGAGTGTTGGTATGCGTTTCAACATGAAGAAGGATCTCATAAATGCAGTTAAGTCGTTATACCTAAGGAATTACTGTGATTTTCATGTAAACATTTTAAAACTGAATGTATACGTTATCTACTGTAAAAAGAAATAACAGGGTTATAAGTAGAGGTTACGGGCTTGTTTGAAGAAAGTAAAGGGTCTTTGCAAAATAACAATTCTAGAGGGTCCGCATACTTATGTGAACCCGATGATGAACCAAGATCATCCTCAGCTCAATAGCTGTAGACTCTGTAAATTTAACCTCCTAAACATAGTGTCGAACTTGAGTGTCGTGGGCATTTCCCTAAGTTGACAAAATTACATAAAATGAAAACCGACTAAAATTTTGAACTTGAAACTTAAAACGAACTTAAAAGACCCAATGATACAATTTGGAAACCCTTATATCATGTAAGAAAACCCCAATCCCTATATACGTGTACTTTAAAAAAAATGTAAACCTAAACTTAATAGAAACTGTAAATATCAAATAAATTTTTTTTTTTTTAAAAAACTCTATAAAATTATCTTAATGCTTGAAAATCCATAAATCAATAAAATTATCATTAATTTTGTGAAATCATATAAAACTGTTAACAAATGAATTAAGGATTATTTCAAGTAATAATAAACAACAAAACTAAGCTAATTAAAGGAATAAATTAATAAATTTACAAAAATTATTTTACTTGTGTATATAAGTAGCCCTACAATATGTATATATATATAAATATATTATTAAGCAATTTCCTTTTCTTAATCTATCATATGATATATATATATATATATGTTGCATAATAAAGCGGTGTTCCTAAATAATTAAGCCAATTGATCCTTAAGCTCTTAAGTGTAAATAAATTATTTCCAAGTTGGTGAAAAACCCTAAAACATATATAATCTCACTCGAACTCTAAAACATACATAAACTCACTCGAACTCTAAAACCTAGGATGATCAGGGACTTACGATCCTAAATAAATAATTAAAAATATAATTTCAATAAATTTTATTTAACTCTAGAAAACTCGAAAATTTCTTAAGAGGCAAATCACAACCGATAAATTAATTTGAGAACCAAACCTTAAAAGAATTTCATATAAAACAATTCCCTTATTTTTCACGTATAAACCATGTTACGTATTGATAAATTGTAAACCCTACTTTTAGCAAACTTATGATTTAACTAAAAACACTTCCCAAATGTTCCTAAGGATCAATGAAACTGAGAACTTAAGTTTACATTTAGAAACAAATTAAAATTTTCCAATTCAAAAACCAATTATCGAGAAAACCCGAGCTTGAAGAACTACGAGCTCTAAACTCACTTAAGACCTTAAACCCTAAAACCATTAAGGAATTTTAACCCTAAGTAATTAATCGATAATTTAATTTGAATAATTTCATTCAACTTTAGAAAATTTCACAATTTTATAAAAATCAAATCATAAATCACAAAACAATACAAGATGAAAATCCTAAAACAATTTTCTATAAGATCATGCCCTTATCTTCATGTCCAAGCCTTACACTTCAATAAGTAGATCAACCAATCACTTTAGATAACTTATCAATTGAGAGTTGGAATCATTTATCAATTGATAACTTATCAAAATATAGTAATAAGACATTTTCCTTATCACTCCTTCATTTATACTACATATGGACAATTTTTCACAATATTTCACATGCTTAACTTCATTAAATGAGACAAGAACATTCCATGACCCAAAAGGACTTTAAATGGCAGATTTAAACAAGGAAGAAAGGAGGCCATGCTCTTGTTTTTCAACCATCAATTACTTTCTCTTACACATCACTATTCACCCCTTAATGCTTACATCATCAATAGTTGCAATTGTTAACTTTTATGTAAGCTACAAGACAATTAATTAAAGCTTCTTGCACACACTTCTTCCCTCATTCAAAATCTGCCACTCTCTCCCTCTTTCACTCTCATTTTCACTTCCTTTCCTCTTACTTTAAACACAAATCAAAAGAAGAAATTCAACCCCACAAAAATCCTCCATTTGGCCGCCACTTTTTAGTCCCATTTACGGTACTTCCATTTCTTTTTCTTGTGTCATTTTCTTCCAACATCTAAGCTCTTTTAAAACCATTAGAACCTTCCACAAACCCCATTCCAAATGATCAAATAACTCGAGTTTCCAAAAGGTTGCAAAAAGAGGAAGCAAAGTTAAGAGCTTAAGTGGAACTTTTGTACACAACCACCGTATTTTACTTTAAGGACGAGTAAGTATTTCTTGTGATTAGTGGGTTAGTATTTATGTTAGAAGACTTTGATTTCTTGAAGATATAAGTATGATTTAAGTTGTTATAACACCAAAAACCGCTTTAAAAAACAAACTCTTGAAACCCTTACATGAAGTTGAAACATGAGCATGTAAAGTTGGTATTTTATAAAGATACTTGTGTAACACTTTGAATAGAAGATTTTAAGTTAAGAAAATATTGAAACAAGAACTTGAATGGAAGATGAACATGCTAGATATGAGGGTTCAAAGGTCATTTGAATGTTGATTTTATTTCTGTTAAGTTAAACATGCTCAAATCTAGACTTAAGTTAAGGAAAAATCCATCACATGAAGTTTTATAAAGAAACCAACTTTGTATGACATGAGCTATGATATGGAGGTTGTATTAAGTATAAGATCTTCTATTTCTTTGTGTGGAGCATGAGTTAAAGAACCATCTTATGGAAGAAAGGTTAAGTTAAGATTTGGATATAAGTAGTTTAAGTGCATAATTTAACACCTAAACTTAAGGAAATGATGAAACAAGTTGAAAAACCAAGTGAGAACCCATTGGATTCATCATGACCAGATCTGAAACCTAACTAAAAGCCACTTAAAAATATGATAAAACCAAGTGAACAAAGTAAAAATATCAACCAAATTGTATACAAAGCCTAAAACTCAAAACCGAGCCTAAAACTTTCAAAACGAGCCTAAAACTCTAAGTTGGGCCTTCAATAAAATTCTGACCAACATTTTAAAACATTAAGAGAGGTTGTTTTGAAGCCCATAATAAATTCACCTAAGTCTCCATAAGGTCACCAAAGTCACTAACTTTAGTTTAAACAAAAAACAAGCCTATTTGACAACTTAAGTCTACTAAAGGGCCCATGAAGTGGTTGTTAGCCTTAAGAATATAAATCAAAGTTGTAAATCTGATCTCAAGGAGTGTTTTGAGCTTAGGATAAAATCTTAAGACCAAGCCCAAAGGATTTCTCAAGTTACCAAAAAGCCCATTTACCAAACAAGGCCCAAAAGCACTTCAAAACATGAGGATCACTACTGTTCTGACCCATGGATAGATTTGCATGCCTCATTTCGAAAATCTAACCTCACCACGTTAAAGTACACTCGAAAACGATGAAGATTGACTATAAGATCATAAAAATCAGATTTCAAAAGAGAAAGTTATACGCGATTGAACTTTTAAGTAAAACTGGGAAAAATTATGAAACCAAGTCCAAAGTATAACTTAAAGGGTTTTAGCTTAGTTTTCTAGGTTTTATTTCAAATCCTTATAGTATCATATTTCTGATATCCAGGGGACCTGGCTTTGGGGAGACGACCTATCCCAGATCATTTTGATTGGTCCGCATGACTAAGTGAGTAAATTCCCGATGACTCTTTACTTGATTTTGTTTGTAGAATAGATGCACCTAAACTTATATATATAAATTTGGATGCTTGTGGGATATGGGAAATGCATGTGTATGAAATTGTGGATGAATGTGATGACTTGATAATTATATATAATAATGGGAATTGTTTGCATTATATATACATGTGAATTGTATGAAATGAAATTGTCTTATCACCTTGAAAATCGAGTTAATCACTTATACGATTAAGAAATCAAAATGAATCATGCATTCCCCATATTGCATACGGATAACACCGATTGCTGCTTCACGCAAAAGACGGGAAGGGACTCACAGGAATACGAGTTTTCTGCAGGATTAGGCACTAGCTATGTCATCATATATATTGAGTCTTTGTCTTAAGCTGATGGGCTTACTAGGCGCCGGGAGACGCCAACCGTCGACGAGGGGTCGAGTCTTGTGGCTTCTGCTTAGAGCGTATGTTTGTAGATTGCAGAGGCCACTACATCGCTAGACTTGGGATTTTGAAAATATGATTTATTATTCAGTAGTGAAAGTATATATATGTAGATATATACTTAGTTTTGTTTTGACTTAAGCACAATAGTGCTAATGAATTAAAACCCAAGGTCTAGAACCCGGATTTTGGTTTGGGTCGATTAATTATCTCAAAACCCCGACTATAGGGGACGTAATCCTGAGTCGTATACAGTTCCTAAGCCACTGCATGCGTTATTTGGCATACTGATTGTTTATGCATTCATATGATTGTGCATCTAATAAATTTTGCCATGCGGTATTGATGAGGGTAATTATCTCACTAAGCGTAAGCTTACACCCCAACAGTTCTTTTCCTTGCAGGTTGATCGATAGTTGGGAATGGGATAAGAATTGAGTATAGAGTGCTACCATTGAATCAGTATGATGAAAAGCTTGTGTAGTTAATTTAGAATGTTTCAAAAAATGACTAATATTTCAATTAAGTTTAGTGTCTTTAGTAAGTTTAAAATTTTCTAGAATTGCTTATCTTATTTCACTATTTTGGTAGGGGATACCGATTCTCTACGGTTCTGAGGAATTGTGGAAAAATGGATATCTATAATTATTTATATTATATAATGAGTCAATAAACTAAAATGGAAGACTCTAGCAAATAACTATTTAGAGTCTTGTAATCTCTGACTTACAAGGTGATTTTCTTATTATGAGTGCACACGTGATATGGAAATTTTAGGCAATACTACTAGGCCCCTCCTAGGGTCACTACAATAGCAACATAATGGCTATACTATTCATCAATAATGTATGGAACAACCCTGATGTTAAGATACCTGATCTTGCAGCTAACATGCAAACTATGTATGGTTATACAGTGAGCAATAGAAGGGTTTTCAAGGCCAAGTGAAAGGCTGTTGAGATGGTATATGATAATTGAGAGAAGTCATATAACGAGTTGTTGAGACTATTAAATGCAATAAGTTACGCAACCTGAAGACACAAGTGGATTAGGGCTAAAGTAGTTCACCAACGTAAGGTCAGTCTCAATTCAAGTAGGTTTTCTAGACATTTGGGCTGTGTGTTGAAGCCTTTAAATACTGTTGACCTATTGTATATGTTGATGGCACATTCAAATGCGGAAAGTACGAGCATAAGTTGTTGGTAACTTGTAGTATGGATGAGGACAATTCAATTGTTCCATTAGCATTTGCTTTTGTTGACATAGAATTAGTAGAAACTTGGCGGTGGTTCCTACGGAAGCTTAAAGTGCATGTAGTTGGCCAGAAGGGAGAAACCTTATGTCTTATATTCAACAAGGCATTTAATATTAACTTTGCATACAAGGAACCATCAGTAGGTTAGCAACTATCGTTTGTAGTATGGAGATATTGTCTATGGTACGTTGCTAGTAACTTTAACACGATCCACAAAAACCAGTTATGCAAGAAACTTGTATGGTTTGTAGGTGTTTAGGCATAACAAAGAAAATTCGAATGTTTCATGCAAAAGTTGGCCTAGGTTAAGGAGGACGCTCCTATGTGGTTTAACAATGTTGATTTAGATAGGTAGACTCTTGTATATGATAAATGTTACCATTTTGGATACATGACATCAAACATTATTGAGAGTTATAATTTTGTTTTGAAATCAGCATGTGGTTTACCGGTCACTGCATTAGTGAAGAAGATATTTTACAACTGTGTCGTCTATTGGGAGGAAAGGCATAAGGATGCTAAGGAGGCAAATAATTTTGGTAAGACCTACATTGATTACGCTGTAAAGATGTATGAAACTTGGAGGGGGGCGGGTAAGTGCACATAGAGTCATTTCATTTAGCTTATAGAATGGTATTTTCGAGGTTTTAACTGGTAGTCAAATGACAACAATAGGATTGATGGGAGGAGGAAGGACATATACAGTCGACTTTATGGGCCGCACTTGCACTTGTCAAAAGTGGCAAATATATAGGATCCCTTTCTCCCATGCATGTATTACTGCAACAAGTATGAGGGTAGACAACAAATCAGCAATAAGGCTATGGTATAAGTGAGCAAACTAGATAGATTGTTACTAAGCTCATTTCTACTCAATTAGTGATGAGTTGAACTGGCCATAAGTTAGCTCCCTTTATCTTCACCCGAATATTGACTTATTACGAAAAAAAGGTAAACCTAGGCGTAAGCGATATCACATGGAGATGGACATTCGTGAGCGGTTCGACAAAACTAGATGCAACGCATGTGGGTGGGAAGGACATAATTGGAGGAGGTGTTTAGATATTAATAGGGTTGGTACATATTCACTTTTTATCTAAGCATTACATTGTAATACATGCATAAGTGTAATGATTGACAATTTTTTATTTTTTGTCTACTAAACATGTTTATATGTGTTCATAAGATAGATGGAGCCGGGACCAATTAATCCACGCGTACTTACGAAGCTAATCACCGTTCACGAGCCATTTGGGAGAGTAGGGTGAGTAATGTCATCATCACTTCCAGTCAATTCCTTTATTAAAGAGGTGTTGTTTGCTAACTTAATGAATATTTCTTTAGGAGGTGGCCTATGCATTACGAGTGCTACATAATGAGATATCATTACGTAAGGATGAGTGAGTATCCCTATACATCCTAAGGTAGAGCCTTACATACAAGAGGCTGGGTTTTAGGGAGTTGCATAGCTCCCATTTATTATGTTGGATTGGCATTTGATTATGGGACTTATTGAAAGATGGAGGCCTGAGACATATATGTTTTACTTACCTATTAGAGAGGTGACTATCACACTACAGGATGTTGAAGTCCAGATTGGACTTCCAATTGAGGGGTTCATGGTGGCGGGCTGGACAGAAATTAATGATGAGGAGAGTTGGGGTGATGTAAGGGAGAAACTACTCGGTGTGAGGTCTGCTCAGATGAGGGGTGCTCACTTATCTTTGATGTGGTTACGGGAATACTTCTAGATACTTCCTCATGGGGCTAATGACAAGACGGTTTGACAATACGTGCGTACATACGTACATACTTAGCTTGATGGGAGAATTTATATTTACGGATAAATCCTCCAGCCTTGTTCACCTGATGTTCTTGCCATTGCTGGAAGACTTCTTACTAACTAGGCAATTTAGCTAAGGTAGCGCTTGCTTGGTATGGTTGTACTGACAATTGTTCTCTGCCTCATCATCCGATGTATATGAGTTAGGAGAGGTTGTGATTCTACTACAAGTATAGGCTTAGGATAGATTCTTAAATGTTGCCCCCTATAGTTGATATGGGTTTATTGTCGACAAAGATAGGCTATTAGCGATTAGATGGAGGATAGTGTGGGATACAACTCAGCATCCAATGCATGTCGTGATGTGTATTGTATTGCTTTTGGCATGTAGACGACGCAATAGGTATGATATTATGAGTTATCCTCTTTGTTATTCTTTTCTTGGCTGTAAGTGATAATCATCATTGTTTGACTGGTTGTTTATTTTTATTTTATTTTTCTTCTATCCTTTAGGTTATTTGGGAGCCTTATATAGAGGAGTTGTTGCCTTACTTTTGTATCACCGGGCAACACATTTAGATTGCCCGGGCACCACTTATATGTTTCCATATCATTGTGTGGTGCTTTTCAGACCGTGTCGTCTAGTAATTTTGTGTATATCAGTACGTTTTATAAGAGGTTGACACCTTAGAGTAGCTCCACCAGTTAGACCTCTAGGGTAAGACAGATGTTGATTGGATTAACATACACTATTCTTACATCCAGGCTTGGGGATAGAGATACGGATTTCTAATATACATCCAAGGTCCTCGAGGGGTCGACGAGAGCAATTGGCTGTGGTATAGATAAATTACTCGGCATTATATTACACACCATAGAGCTGTCATTGGTTAATTGGTACGTATATCTAAAATTGTCCACTATTTTATTTTTCACTTGTTTATACTTGCTATCATGTTTACCAACATTTGTTTTTTTTTTTTATTTATTTTAGGTGAACTAACTAGGGAGTGTCAGATTGATACCTGACTATCCTACAACATTTGGTATTGTGGATGGGGCACTTAACTTCATTAAGTAGCACAATAGCCTTATCTTTTACCAACAGTAAGAGAGCATACGTGAGCCACCTCATATAGACTACAGCGGAGAGCAGGGACCATTTGCTGACGAGGAGATGCCAACATCTGGTGCATTACCTAGAGGTAGAGCTAGAGTTCGAAGAGGTAGGGCTCGAGGGGTACGTTGTCGAGCAGACCTCAATGATGATATCTCACCACATATCTATCATTCTGTAGACTTAGGGCATATTAGTAGGGGATACAACACGTATTCTAAGTTAGGTGTTGCCTTTACTTTGGGAGCCAAATCCAGTTCTAGGGCTGGATCTAGCTCATACATGACTCTTAAGTTCCAGCAACATCTTGATCTCGCGACTCCACCAGCTTCTCAAAAGCGGCGATCCACCCCCATACAGTCATTCATAGATAAGGACATCACTCAATTGCATTCGAGCCATCTAGCCGACCCAGTTTTTCCTAGGAAACTTGAGCTCAATGATCCATCACCTAAGCCTACTCCGATATATGGTAGACAGGGACATTTACTTCTTTCTCATGCCGTGAGGACCTTTATACAGCATAGGCATCAATGGATATATTTAATCTATTGTTTTTGTTTTCTTTTTTATTTTTCCATTGTATTGATGTTGTCAATGATTGATTACAAATTTTGTATGTATACTGATTATTCGAAATACAATTTACTTTTCATCATATATTACAATTCAATGCATTGTTTATTTATCATAATTTTATAATTTGCAATTATTTTTTCTTCTATTTGACTCGTATGGTCATTGGATGATCATTCATGCGCTTATTTCTTCCCCACTTACTATATTTGTTGAGACATTTCATTAATTATGATTTTATGTAATTGATTACCGTATCAAACTTTCCATTCAGTTTATAAGTTAATGATTTGAAGAACATTAATTTATCATTTCGATTGGAGGAAATTATTAAGCTACTCTAGTGGAAATTAAACTGAAGGTGCATAAAGTAAATGCGTTTTCAGTATAAATATTTATATTGAAAGCACGTATAATTGATGTGTTTTCAGTTCAAATTATGATAGTGTAAAAAATATAAGTAATTGAATGTGTATTTACTTGATACGTTTTTAGTATATTATATTTATATTTTTTTAAAAAAATAACTCTTTTTCGTAATATTTTTAAAAAAGGAATCCATATTCCTAGAAAACCTCCTAAACTCAAATATAATATCAAATGAGAAGAGGGAAATGACAATAAAATCTCAACCGTTAGATCATACTTAAATCTATAATCAGCGTGAATTATCGGGCATAAAATGTACGCTCTCACGCGGTCGCCATAAAGAACACGTACCTGAACAGAACATGTCTTAAAAACTTGCTAAAGCTAGGAAAATAAATAGAAAAGCTTTTCTTTTCTTTATCAGAAAGGAAAATAAAGGATTAATGATAAAAAAATAAACAAAACTCATAGCCGAATCTTTATTTTGAATCAAATATTATTATATTTGTAGAATGGTTGGTGTTATTTGGTTCTTTATGATCTTTGATGATGATGGCCAGTGTAAACTCGATGGTTCTATCTCCATCGATCTGTAAGTTTTTGGGGGCCATTTGTTTCATCAAGTGGTGGTGATTTTAATGCTTTCATTGATTTAATTCGTGATTATCTTCGTGCCTTTTGTTTATATGTAGAGAATTGGGGAAAAGCCTGTTCCTCTTCTGAGGTTATATGGTTACGGGATTGCAAGATTGAATCTTTGTACTTGTGGGTTTTGATTTACGAGACCTTTTTTTTTTTTTTTTTTTGGTTTGATTGTGGAAGACAAAATCAGATAGATTTTCCGGATTTTGTGTTTTTCTATTTGGCATCTATAGTATCAATTACTCACGAGGAAGAATTTGAATTTAATGACAATTACTGTACTTTTGTTATTAAGATTACAAGTTACAAGATAAAAAGGACAAATATTAGTGTAGATCATGGGTTTTCATGCTTCTTCATCTGCCCATTTGGCATTAATCAACCGTTGTTATGTTGAGGTAGAGGAAATATGGCTCAATAGTACAAACTTTAGCTGTGTTTGTAATCTGAATATTCTTGATTTATGGATATGAGAGAAATAAACTGGCAAAGTTTTGATTCTATTACAATAAGTATCACTAGTGAAGTGGAAAAGAACCTTGAACTTGCAGCTTGGTAATTCTTAAATACTGTAAGGGGATATTTTCAGGTGAGAAGCTCTTATTGATTCTTTTGTTCCAGGCATGGTTTACCTTGTCTAGCACAGGCTTTTGGGGCATGAGTGCTTGATCATGGCTGATTCAAGCCCAGTCAACACCATTCTAGAATTTTTGAGGAAAAATAAATTCACTAGAGCAGAGGCAGCTCTTCGCACAGAGCTCAGTAATTGTTCAGAGTTAAATGGCTGCCTTGAAAATCTTACTCTTGAAAGCAAGGGCTTGGATAACACAACGATAGAGAAGAAGTGGGTCAAACCAAATGCATGGAATCTGGAATCTGGTTCTCAAAATAATCATGGAGTTTTGAAGGAATTAGTTGTTAAACAAATTGAGTGTGGGATCAGTAATGGGTCTGAAAGTAAACAGAAAAGCAGCTTTTTTAGTGGGGAGCAAACTAAACCGCATATCACTTCTGGAATAGCTAGAGGGGACCCTGGTATTTCTAATGCTTCAAATGACCCTGTTTTTGAACTGTATACAGGGAAGATTAATCATGTTAATGGCCCAGCTGATACTCGTCCAACTGACAGCATGAAAGCAGCTAATATTTCTCAAAAGCTTCAGACTTTTCAACTACCAGGTTCTTTTGCTAATGGTACACCTGAAGCTAGTACAGGCAATGTGAAATCTTTGAAAGAGGAACCATTAAATACTGAGAATAAAAATTTTTGGTTGGGAAGTACTAGTGAGGCCAATGCGGAATCCCACAGTGATGCAAGCCTAGCAAACTACTGTAAAGATAAATTGCAGAAGAGGAGCAGTAATATCAAAGCTGAGGACAGTTTTTCAGATTCTAAGTGGTCAAGGAGAGATGACCCTGCGGCTTCATCATCAGACATTTGGAAAGATTGTACAGTGACAACTGTGTTGCCGCTGCCTCTTGGAGAAACATCTGCAGGCAACAGTAGTGTTGTAGATTCTGATGGAAATAGGGGGAAGAAGAAAGATACCAGTGACACTAGGGTGGCAATAAAAGAGCAGGTGGATGAGGTTGGTCAAGCATTATATCTTGGAAAGTTGCAGGGCAGTTCAGATCCGAAGAATATCATAGATGTTGCACAGGCGAATGAAAAGTTGAAGGAAGACTTACCTCGGTTGCCACCAGTTAGACTGAAGTCAGAGGATAAATTATTGACACTTAATTGTAAGGATAAGCATGAAAGAGATGGTATTTCTGTGAGGCCCACCAGTAGTGATGGTTCACTACACATAGGGTCTTATCTGGATGTACCAGTTGGGCAGGATATCAACTCTTTGGGTGAGTTCATATATTTCTGAGTTTTTCTACTCTACCTTCAGTCAGAGCAGATGGTTAATTCACTTTTGCCTTGTTGCTCATCACTTTTAATGATTTTTCATACATGCAAATCACTAAGGTATGCTTTGTTTCTAATCTTAATCGATAATGGTCTCCTATCCTTTTCACTTTGCATTCAATGCTGCTTTTCCAAATGAAATAGCGTCATTCTTCTATTTGGCTTAGACCAGAGGGTAAAGGTAGACTAGAAATAATTGTTCACAGCTAGCCATTTTACTGCACAACTCTGATTACAATCTACTCACATGTGTATATCTGTTAGGTATCTATTTTCCATTCAGTGGCTTTATAGGGATTGGTTTAACAATGAGGATATTCTTTAATAATTGAAAATAGAAACATGAAAAATGGAGGAGGTTGCTAGCTTTGAAGGATAACTTTTTGGCTTTGATATAAAGAGAGCATGGTTACCAGAATTCCATTATTTCAAACCATAGAAATTTGGAGTTGACATCTTGAGTTAATCGAATGAAGGGGCTTGTAGGAAATCATGTTATTAAAATAACAATTTTTGGCACATGTTTTATATGAGTTAATAGCTTCTAGATGGTTGTTAGGTAATTGTACCAACCATGTTTAGGTAATTGTATTAGTTCTATCTACCACCACCATCCATGTTTGTGGTACCTATTTATAGGCACTCGTTTTATATTTTGAAGTGTGACAAGAATAAGATTTTCTTTTGCTTTTTTTTCCACGTGGTATTAGAGCCATTGATCCAGACTTGCTTACATCACTTGACCAATAATGAGCAAAGCACTACCCAACCAAAACAAGACACTTGACTTTAAATTTAGGTTTAGAACCATGAATGCTACGGTACTGAGAGGTACACATATTTCTTCTTCTAAAAATGCTTAGAGTAGCAGATGGATTATGATACAGGTGCAATTGATCATATGTGCAACTCTTTATCTAACTTCGAAAGCTTCTACCTTAGTGAAAGCAAAGCGTGGGTTGCTAATGGAGAGTGTTTTGTTGAAAGGAAAAGGGTTAGTTCAACTTGGAAATTATGTATATATGATACCTTGTTTGTTCTTGATTTGTAATACAATTTGCTATTAGTCAGTAAATTGGCAAGAGACATGATGTGTAATGTGACCTTCACTCACTCTTATTTGTGTCTTTCAAGACCAAACTTCTAGTAATATGATTAGCAGTGCTGCAGAAGTGAATGGGCTTTGTTGTGTGGATAGTCAATCTAAGTCTAGGTCTTTACTCTCCATTGAAAATAAAGGTCCAAATTTTGAGTACATACATCACTTGTGCCCAAAATTACTCTTGAATAAGAATGTTGCTGATTTGAAGTGTAAGCATTGTGTGGTTTCCAAATTTGTTAGAAAGTCCTACCCTCTATAACCATATAAATCTTCAAAACTATTCCATTTAATTCATAGCAATATTTAGGGAACATCTAGGGTCACTGCTTTGTTTGGATATAAATGGTTTGTTACTTTTATTAGTGACCACTCTAGAGTTTGTTAGGTCTTCCAATTGAAAGAGAAATTAGAGGCATGTTTGGTATTTCAAAGATTCCATAAGCCTGAATCTAATGTTTTTTCAAACACAAATACAATTCTTACGGTTTGATAATGGCCAAGAATTTTTCTCTAAAGAGTTTGAAAATTATCTCAATGAGCATGGAATTGTATATCAAAGTTCTTGTGCATATACTTTACAACAAAATGGAGTATTTGAGTGTAAGAGTTGACATTTGCTAGAGATTGCTCGATCTCTAATGGCTAAAAATTTTGTGCCACATCATTATTGAGGGGAAGCTTTTTTTAACCACTACCTATCTTATAAATAGAATCCCTTCTAAATTTTTGAAATTTCAAAGTCCTCTTAGCGTTCTTTAAAGGCCTTTTCCTCACATACATATATTTAATTCTTTGTCTCCAAAAGTTCTTGGTTGTACTGTCTTTATATAAAATCACTCTCAACAAACACAAACTAGAAGGGAAAGCTCTCAGGTGCATACTCATTGGGTATGCTCTCTTTCAAAAGGGTTACAAGAATTACTATCCTCTTTCCAGACGTGTTCTCATTGCTGCTGATGTGTTCTTTGAACAAAATCTGTATTATGTATCATCAAGTCAGCAAGACAATGGAAGTTTTTCCGAGTGTGTTTGTTTATCCTTCTTCCTAGATATCAACTATAGTCCGGTAACACTCCCAATTCCAGAAATACCCTAGAAACTTCCGCAAATCAGCCTCAAGAAACCGACAAACACAGTCCAGCATTGAAAGTGTATACCAGACGGCCCAAAGCTCTTTGCTATGATCAATTGTCTGACTTAGAAGAGAGGTCCAAGCCTACTGTTGATGATGTGGGTGATTTAGAGCAGACATGTGAAACTTCAAATGGCAGAAGTGATGAACTTTCCCAAGTTGTTGAGGATGACAACACAAATTTAGACATTCCTATAACCTTGTGTAAAGGAAAAAGATCTTGTGTCATGCATCCTATATCTGATTATCTAATAAACTCACAGCTATTACCCACTTTGAGAGCGTTTGTGGCATGTATAAATTAGGATGCAATTGGGTAGGTTGTTATAGGGTATTCGATTTGCTTAACTTGATAAAAACTGGATTTAGGGTTAGGGTTTTAGATTGTAAAAAAAAAAAAACCTGATGGGAAACTTGATTGGATAAGAAATAATAAATCATTTCAGTGACTTTATCATTGTATATTATTATTAAGAAAATTAATAAGCATATTAAGCATTTATTTATAAAATCTTTTAATATACTAATATTAGCTTAAAAAATCAAAATTGAAATAAAATATTTTATGTAATTAGGGTAGGTTGGGTTAGTATTAGGTCCATGACTATTTTAAGAGTGAATTTTAGTAATAGGAAGAAAAACCCTATAAGGTTTTAGGAAACTTGAAATGTTATAGAGGTAGATTTTGGTAATAGGAGTAAAAAACTTTATAGAAGTGGGTTTGGGTTTATAAAACATGTCTTGAACTTGCTCTTGGTTGCATCCCTAACTATAAATGAAGGAATCCTTCCAAAGAATATTGGTGAAGCTATGAACAATGAAAGGTGGAGGGAGGTAGTAGTAGAAGAAATGTATGCTTTATGCCTAAACAACATATGGGAAGTTTATGACTTACCAAGTGGTAAGAAGGTAGTAGGAAGTAAGTGGGTGTTTAGTATAAAATACAAATTAGATGGAAGTGTTGAAAGATATAAAGCCTGCTTAGTAACTTAAGAATACATAAAGACATATGGCCTAGATTACAAAGAGACATTTGCTTCAGTTGTTAAGTTAAACTCAATTAGAGTACTACTATCCTTAGTTGCTAATCCAGATTTGCCACTTTACTAGTTGGATGTGTAGAATGCATGTCTCAATGGAGACTTGGGTGAAGAGATACATATGAAGCTCTTACCCGGATTTGAACAAGAAGAGAAATGAAAAAGTGTGCAGATTAAAGAAATCTTTGTATGGAGTAAAGTAATCATCTAGGGCATGGTTTAAGAAATTTAGTGATACTCTTTTGGGTATCAATAGAGTTAAGTAGAGCCTACGTTTTTTGTCAAAATTTTGAAAGTGGCATGGAATTAATCCTTGTTGTTACCTTGGATGACATTATTGTCACGGGAGATGATGAGGTTGAAATTAATGAGCTGAAGATTAGAGAGAATTTTAAGACAAAAGATTTAGGGGATCTAAAATATTTTTTAGGAATGGAAGTTGTAAGAACAAGGAAAGGGATTTTTATCTGCCAATGTAAATATATTTTAGATTTGTTGAAGGAGATCGGAAAACTTGGATGTAAACCTATGGACACTCCTTTGTCACATAATTAGAAGAGGTTAAACGAAAAAAACTCACTGATTAATAAGGAGCAATATCAACGGTTAGTAGGCCAGTTGATTTATCTAGCTTTATCAAGACTTGATTTAGCTTTTACAATTAGCATGGTAAGTCAATCCATGGATGCACTTACTCAACATCACTTGGAAGCTATATACCATATTTTAGGGTATCTAAAAGGCATTCCAGGGAAAGGAGTTTTCATCAAGAAGTTAGATTGTTGAAATATAGTTGTATTTGCAGATTCCGATTGGGGAGGTAACCTATTGGACTCTGAATCCACTACTAGTTTTTGTACTAAAGTGCACACAATTTGGTTACTTAGAGGAGTAAGAAGCAATGAGTGGTTGCTAGCAGCAGTGTTGAAGTCGAATGTCATGCTATTGCAAGAGGATTATGTGAAGTGATTTGGATATGACTCTTAATAGATTTGAAGATGGATAAGAGTTCAATTGTACTTTATAGTAATAGTAACTCTATGATTAATGTGATGAAAAATCCAATATAACACGAGAAATGAAACATGCTTGTATTGGTGGTTTTTGGTATGGAAGACGGTTAGCCTGTGGTGGGCACAACTTCTGATGATCCAAAAGGTGATGTGATCGATCATAGGAATCTTGTTGCTTGTTCTAATAGGCATCTAGGGTATTAGAACACCTTTCCTCCCCTTTCTTCCACTCTAAAACCTATGAAAGGAAAGGAGTCTAATGTTGTTACCCCTTTTGAACTCCTTGCTAGCTCAACTAGTGATTCAACTTTAAATTCAATGGCTGAGGTGATAGATCAAATAGAAAAATAATATTGCTCTAAGGAAAAAGTCAAGAATAAAGCTGATTATTCTAACGTTTTTTCCCACCAAGAGCAAAACCAAATACCACCTACCTCAAAACCTCTTTCGTATGCCCAAGTTGCTTCTCTTCGAAAGGATCAAATTGAGTCTCACTTAGTGGAGGTTTCTTTGGATTTTTGTCCCCCTAAACAAGAGGGTGACCTTATTTGTGTTGAACCTTCGTCATTAGTAGCTCTAATGGGTGAGAAAATTTGGAGATACATGGCCGTTGGTTATTTTCTTAGCAAGGGTTTATCCTTCCTCTTAGTTTAGAAGCTAGCTTTCCCTAGGTGGAAGAATGAAAGATTGGTTGAGGTCCTCACTAATGGAAATAGATACTTCTTTTTCAAGTTTAAGGATGAGCCTGCTGTATCCATGATTCTTGGTTAACCTTGATATTTTGCCAAACAACTTATTTTCTTGGAAAAATGGAATATCGAGGAAAATTATGATTGAGTTTACCTAAGAAAACTTCCTATTTGAGTAAGATTATGGGGTGTTTTCATGCAATATCTTCATAGAGAAGGAATAAGCTACACTGTGGGTGCAATAGGTTGGCCACTTCAAGTGGATCTTGTCTCTGTTAGAAATGAAAGAATAAGATATGTGAGAGCTTCGGTTGAAGTGGAAGCTAGTGCGACTTTGCCCCTTAGTTTTGCTATGAGAAAGGTGGATGGTTCCATAGTTATGGTAGACGTGGAGTGTTAGAACGTGCCATTAAGTTGCTCTTAAGTGTCGTGTCTTTGGTCATAGCATAGCTAAATGTGGAGTGTCTTCATCTTTCCAAGAGAGTCATTTCGGTTATAGGTTCCTTCTTGAAGTAGATGCCACTATGAAAGCAAAAACAAGTGACACGGAAGTAAAGCCAGTTAAGCATATGGAAGTGGGTGTTATATTTAGAGAACCAGTGCAAGTTAACCTTAGGCATTCAGAGATGCCTAGAAAGGGGAAGGATAAAGCTCCTTAAATTAAAGATATAGACTCGGATAGTTTAGATATTGGTAGACCTTTGATGGTAGGAGAACCTTCATTGCCCTAAAGCTATGAAGATGGTAAAAGTAGATTTTAAGGATTCTAGCGCTTCATTTCTTGAATCTCATGACTCGAATGTGTCTTTTGTTCCAAACTCCTTGGGATTAGATAATTCTAATAGTCAGGGGGAGGATATAGATAAGAATAAGTGAAGCTAAGTGAATAAGAAAAAGAAACCAAGAAAGAAAAGGGAAAAAGTAGAGAAGGTTAGAGAAGACTTTAGCTACACCTAAGGTTGAGGGTCCCTCCCTCTCAATGCTTTGTTTTTGGTATATCCTTTTCTCCTACTAATAATTGATGATAGTTTCTTGGAACATAAGAGGTCTTAATGACCCATTAAAAGCAAAAGCAATTGGAGAATTTTGTTTTGAATACAATATCTCTCTTTGGGGATTGTTGAAACCAAGCTAGAATAGCATAATCCTTTTATTGTATGGGCTCAAATTTTTCCTTCATGGTGAAAGGAATTACACCCTAGTGGACGGGTTTGGGTAGCATAGAATCCAGTGGTTTGGTCGATTAACATTGTTTCAGCTCAAAACCAATTTTTTTCATTGTAGATGTTAACTCCTTAATGAAGGAACATGGTGTTAGGTGACTTGTGTATGCTGCAAATTCTATCAAAGAGATTAATTTTGTGGAATGAAATTCTTCATCACAAGAGCTCTATCTCTAGGTCTTGGTTGATCCTTGGAAACCTTAATGAATGTAGAATAGTTGAGGAGAAATTGGGAGGGAATAAATGTATTTTGGTAGGGATGGAGCATTTTAATGATTTTTGTTTTAAAGTGGAGGTGGAAGGAACAAGAACTAGTGATCCTCTTCACACTTGGACAAATAGATGTTCATCTAATCTCGTTGCAAGATGACTTGATTGTGCTCTCATTAACATTGATTGGTTCCATGCCTATCTTGATACGAATGTACATGTATCCACACCTAGAGTCTCGGATCATAGTCCACTGGTGGTCTACATGGATCACTATAACTCTCTAAGGAACATTCCTTTTAATTTCTTTAATTTTTGGAAAACTAGTCCAAATTTTATTCTCACTATTGAGAAAGTATGGAAGACTCGTATAGAAGGCACTCCTATGTTCGAAGTTGTGTCCAAACTTAAGATGTTGAAGGTTGAGTTGAAAAAGTTGAATTGGGAAGTCTTTCATGATATTTTAAGCAAAGTTCAAGAGGCCAAAAGGGTTTTGGAGGATAAACAAAGTGCAAATAGACTAAACCTCTCCAATGCTAACTGGGAGGGAGAGAAAAATTTGTATGAGATGTTTTACCTTCTTAGAGCTGTTGAAGAATCTTTTTTGCATCAGAAATCTAGAGACATCTGGCTTAAATTGGGAGATGGGAGTTCAAGTTTTTTCTTTGGGTTCCTCAAGCAAAAATAGATTAAGAATGGTATACATTCCTTGAGAGAAGCTAATGGTTCTACTGTTTCAAGAAAGAGACCCGTCCAAGAAACCATTGTGAGGTATTTTAGCAAGCTCCTATCAGATACACATGAAGCTTTTACTTGGCTAAATGTGCTTCTATCTCTCATCAAGTTCATGGTTGAACCTTCTTAAGCGTTTACTCTCACGAGTCTAGTAGTTGAGGAAGAGATCAAGAATGCTTTGTGGTCTTTGGCAAAAGACAAATCCTTACGTCTATAGGCTACAGTGCAAATTTTTTTAGGTATACTCGGGATATCCTTGGTAAGGATGTAACTTTGGCAATCAAGGATTTTTTTGCTACAAGAAAAATCCTGAAATCCATTAAGTCTACCTATTTGGCTTTGATTCCAAAGGTAGATGCTCTTGAATCATTTGTGGATTTTAGATTGATATCTTGTTGTAATATATTGTATAAATATAATCTTAGTTGATTGCCTAAAAGTTGTAATTGCTAGCCTAGCGGGTAGAGAGCAATCTTCTTTTATTAAAGGTAGATGCATTGTAGATAACATTTGTATCTTAGATTATGAAGGGGTATCACAGAGATTCTTATAGTTCTAGATGTGCTATTAAAGTTGACATTATGAAGGCATCTGATCATATAAATTGGACTTCACTAAGACATACTTTGATGGCCATGGGATAAGACAATTTGTATCTTGGATTATGGAGTGTGTTTTCATACCAAAGGTTTTAGTGTCTGTTAATGGTGAACTGGCTGGTTTCTTTCCTAGCTTACGAGGTCTTAGACAAGGTAATCCTCTTTTTTCCCTATCTTTTTGTTTTGGTTATGAAAGTATTATCTTGTCTATTCAGGAGACTTGAGTCCAAACCTAGTTTCAAATATCATTAGAGATGCAAGATAGACAAGCTCACCTACTTGTGCTTTGCAGATGATCTTATGATCTTTTCAAAAGGAGATTGAAATTCTATTAAGCTTATAAAGGAGTGCATTGATAAGTTCTTTGATCTTTTAAGGTTGAAATGTAGCTCATCTAAGAGTTCAATGTTCTTTAGTGGAGTGAAGGAAGTGGACAAGGAGTTCATCACTAGCTGGTTGGGGTTTACACAAGGAGTCCTCTCAATGAAATATTTAGGAGTTCCTCTTATCTCTTCAAGACTATCCAAGAATGACTGTAGAACCTTAGTGAATCGCTATACAAGTTGTATCAATTATTGGACTACTAAGGCCTTATCCTATGTGGGGAGGACTCAACTCATTAAGAGTGTCCTTTTTTCGTTACAAATATATTAGTCTTCCACTTTTCTTCTCCCAAAAAGTATTCTCAAGTAAATCGCATCTAAAATGAAGACATTCTTATGGAACGGCTCGGATGACAATAGGGCTTGAGCTAAAATCTCTTGGTAGGATGTTTGTCGGCCTAAGGATGAGGGAGGATTAGGCATTTTAGATCTCTCATTGTAGAATAAAGTGGCTCAAATCAAACTTATTTGGATCTTATGCTCGGATGAAGATAACATTCTGTTGCCAAGATGGGTGAAAAATGAGCTACTCAAGAACTGAAGTTTCTGGTCTATCGAGAAACCAGACCAAGGCTCTTGGACATGAACAAAGTTGTTACAAGCCAGAAATTGGATAGGTCATCTCTTCCTATGGAAAGTGGGAAATGGTAAAAAGATATTGCTATGCTACGACAATTAGCATCCTAAGGGGCTTTTGGCATTATGGATAGGAGAAAGAACCATTTACAATCTGGGTTGGTCTAAGGAAGCAAAAGTCAAAGTCATCATTAGAAACGGGGAATGGAATTGGCTAGTAGGGGATATATGGAGTTGCATCAGAGTTCATATTACTCAGCAGTGCATACTAAGAATTAATGAACCTGATGCTGGTGTGGCAACCAAGTTCGACTCAAAAGTTCACCATTAGTGTCGCTTACAACACACTTAGAGAACAGCAAGGAAAGTGGAGTGTTTAGGGATCGTTTAGAATAAGTCCAATTAACCTCATCACTCCTTTATCTTATGGTTAGCTATTCAAATGAAGTTGTATACTCAAGAAAAGCTGCTAGGATGGGGTATCATTACAAGAAGCTGCTGTTTTTTGTGTAATTTTGCATAAGAATCCCACTTGCACCTATTTTTCGAGTGTGATGTGGCTAAGATGTTATGGCAGGAGATACAAAAGTTTCATCTCATTCCTCTCTTAGAATTTGGTTCAGCGACATCAATTAAGGAGGCTGTGATGTTTTTTGGAAGATATGCTGATTGTTATCAAAGAAATATCCCTTCAGTGGTTTTTATTTTCTTTGGAAAGAGAGAAATTGTATAAGGGTAGGCAGTTTCCCCTTTTCACCTTTGGTCTTAGCTAGGAAGATTTTGTTTCATTTATCTTTTCCTAGTTAGAGTGGTTGTTTCATGTACAGTGCTTGTAGCTAGCTAAGGTACGATCCAACCACGCTTTTGTTATTGTTTTGGGTTGGATTGTATGCTTAGGTTCGTTTGTATATTCTCCCTTGCCTTATATAAAAAATTACTGACATTACCCAAAAAAAAAAAAAAAACCCTGGGGTTGGGGGTAAATCCCCAAATTATCAACTTGTCCAAAGTATGAGTTTCATATTCTTAGCAGCCCTGTGAAGAAATTCTTTGAGCTTTGACTTCCTCTTTACTTGGCACTTTCTTTAAGGGAATTCTTAAGATTCTCCCAAGCACCTTTGATAGTTTAGTCACCTGAAATTGTGGGTCTCCAAATTGGTTTGTTCGTACCCTAATCAAATGGAGCGATGATGTGTGGGATGCTAAGATTTTGCTGTAGATCTCTGGGAGAAACTATAAGTAATCACCTTAGCAATCTTAGGAATTATGGACATAGCTATGGAACATGAACTCAAGTCAAACTTTATTATAAGAGGATCAAAAGGGACCCATTTGTCATACCAAAGACTGCTTCTAGTGTCAACTTTCCAACTTAGCCATTTAAAGATTTCACCATGCAATATAAGGATTTTGTGTCAATCTCAATATCAATCAGCTAGGGTTTTAATATCTCAGAGCTTGTTGCCTATTGAGAAAATAGGTAGAGAGCCAATTTACTTGAAGGCTCTTTGCCCATTCTGGCAAACATGCTTGAATTCAGCTGTCTTGTTCAATTTTTCAACCTTGGAATCCTTATGCCACCTTCAAAATTTGGTGCGCAAACAATCTTCTATTTAACTTTGGCTTTGGTGGCAACACCAGGTCTCTCCACTCTGTCGAATGTTGCACATAGACTTCCAATATGTAGATTGACCTTTGGCAAAATAAATATTGAAGCATAAAGCAATTTCTTTTAAAAAATTACAGATTAAGTTGCAATGTACCTGCAGACGAAAAGGAACATGGAGGATCAAAGAACTAATATGTCTCATTATGGTTGTAAACAGCTTCTCGCATAGAAAAGATTGAGGGAACCCAAGGTAACAAATTGATAGGATGCCTTCTTTGAGTCTTAACATCTAGGTGATTTCCTCTTTCACAGCCTGTTGAGAGCCTCCTCAATCAAGAAAACAGATTTTATATTTCCCTAGGAAAAATATGGAGATCATCGACAAAACAAAGAGGGGATACTCTCTCCTCTTTGCATCTCTATTAATATGAAAACTCATCATGACTCACAATCTTCCTCCTTATCATACTAAAAAGAAAACTCTAGTCCCATGACAAAGAGTTTTTGGTTTTGGGTTTGCCCGCCCGCAATTGCTGTTGTTTACACTAATTCTGCACTATTCTTTCTTTCTCTTTCTTTTTTATGGGGTTGGCCAAATTCAATAAGGTGTATATATCGATCACAAAATTTATAAAGGAAGTCCAAAGACACCCAGAAGGGCATCAATTAATGCAAATATTGCTTGCATGAACAGATGCCCAACATGAAAACGAAATACATGATTACAGTAATGAGTTATAGGGTTAAGTTCTT
The DNA here is from genome assembly GCA_024138015.1 of Lumnitzera littorea. NCBI lineage: Eukaryota > Viridiplantae > Streptophyta > Magnoliopsida > Myrtales > Combretaceae > Lumnitzera > Lumnitzera littorea. The sequence goes on along the minus strand of JAMXBB010000002.1, from coordinate 74,491,803 downwards.
GGTCAACCAATTCTATAGAGAGGATCCTTTAGGCTACATAACCATTGAGTAGACTGTCCATTAACACATCTTTATTTCTTCTCATGCCATATCTAATAGACTGCGGCAGCCAAGACCAACCTCCACCTTGAAAGATTACTTACTTCTTAACAGCAGATGAGAGACCAACTAGAATAGAGTTCCAATCCACAAGTTGATTAGGGATGAGTAACTTGGCAACTATTGGAGGCCTTGATAAATTCACACTGAAAAGAGTAGATGATCATGAGATTCTGGTTCTTTTAGACACACACCACTCATAAGTTGATAGGATACCCATTGAAGAAGCTTATCAAGGAACATAGGACGAAAATGAATCTAGGAGTGTGTTTTCGGAGCTAAACATTCTAGGCAAGCCTAAAGAGAAATTCACCTATAAGTGAGTCTTCCAAAGTAGTCTTACCCATAGTTACCTTCCAGAAGGGAGCAAAGGGGAACATGACAACATATTGAACACCAAATTGGCTATCAGGCCACTCCCAACCCTCAACACCAGTATGTGAACATGACTAAGCTTCTAGAGGAAATCCTAAGCTGCTCATCTCTCTTAGGCTTACCCTTTCACTCAAAGGATCTTTTTTGAATATTAGTGTACCATAGAGAAATCAACTTTATGGAGTGGAAGCCTTTAGGGCTTATGGTTAGATTAGGTTCACTTTATCTTCCTTTGGGTGAAAGCTTTAAGACTATGAAAATCCCCTCCACATGTCCTTGGACTTGGCTAAAATTGCTAAAGCTAAGGGGCTTAGGTTGTTATTTCTTTTGGTGGATTGTAGGAGATGGGTTGCCCTTATCATTATGGTTGGAATTTTGGCTTCCATGGTCGTTGACGGACAGTTATAGTGCTAGAGTTAAGGTTTTCTTCAAATGCTTGATTGTCCAACTATTGAAGAAGGTAATTGGACTTTGTTGCACTTCCCTTTTTGCAACAATTTTGTATTGCCTCCCTTTTATGATTAGTGTATTTAATGTCAGACAAATTGATTCAGATGCCTTTTTCCTCGGGGTGAGTTTTCTATTAAAAGCATACATAAGGCTTTATGCCTACAAGGCAAAAAGACTTCCTGGGCAAGAGTTAAAGCGTTCCATGCCTATACCCTCTTCCATCTTTTGGCTAGTAGTTGACAACAAGCTTTACACCTTAGACAAGGTGGTGCTTTAGGGGATGACAAATCATATTACTTGCTTTTTGTGTAATTTAGTAGATGAGAGTCTTGCTCATCCCTTCCTCTATTGCTTATCCACTTCTAAGTATGGGAGGATGTGTGTTTGGTGCTCCTATGCCCTTCTTCATTTTGATCTTGGCAAGGTGTTCTAAATGGTCTTTCCTTAGCTCTAACCTCTCTTGTTACCCAATCCCCTATGGCCACCATCTTCCCTTAGTGTCTTCTTAACCTCCCATTGTGACCTACCATCATCTCCATCCACATTGTCTTCTTAACTGCACATCTCTAAAACCTTAACCCTAATGCTTTTTCGTAAACACACCCATACAGTGAGCCATAAACTTGTCCATAAATACCTCCATACATGTACACATTTCTACACCCCTGTGCATACTCATTGGTCTTTGACCTAACACCTAAACCTATTTTCCTTACAATACCCTATCCATATCCATATACATTTCCCTAATACCTATATGTTCATCACTCATCTACTTTGCATACTTTTGTAAATACATGCATTGAATTGGCATTTTTTAATCTCTCATTTAAATATCATATAAGATGATATCAATAATACCCCTTTCTAGTTGCTTATATATCTTTAGTTTAATTTTGGTTTTGGGTAGATATCACCGTCATTATACACTTGGGTACTCTTGGTAGAAGTTTCTAAAGCCAAATTATTTACAAGCCTTGTGAAATAGCTCGAAATTCTACTTTTGTCCTACTTTTAGCTATCATCATCTGCATTTACTTGGCTAAGTTACCAGGTTTCCCCAAACCTTTGTGTAATAACCTAATGTAGATTTGTTGTTAGATCTGTCACCAGCTCAGTCAACCTCTACAAAGCTTCCAATCTCCTTATTTGTAGACTTGCAAAACGATATAACTTTTCTTAGTGTCCCCTTAAGGTACTTTTAAGTATTTCAATGTAAGGTATCTAAATATTGTTTAGTAATAGCATGCATTACTTGATTAACGATACTGATAGCATAAGTAATGTCAGGCTTTGTTAGTGAGAAGACAAATCAAATGTCCCATTAACCTTTGGTTAGCTCAGGTCTATAGGTGTGTCTAACTTCATAAGTCTACTTTTGAGATTCCGTTCAAGTGGTTGTCATTGGTTTACATCCCTGCTTATTTATTTCTTTTAAGAGATATAAGACATTTTTTTTAAAGAGATATTTCTTTGTGCTACCTCCATTCTTAAAAAAAATTTTATCTCTCCTAATTCCTTCATTTTAAGTGTAGATTTAATTTTCACTTTTAACTATTCAATTTCTCCATCATCAACTCTAGTGATAATCATATCTTCAATATGAACAATAAGAATTGCCTCTCTTATCTCCGTTAGTAAGCTTTACAAACAAAGAATGAGTAGTATGTGATTCAACATAGCGAAGTTGACTTGGTATTTTATTGAATTTCTAAAGCGAAGTCTTAAGAGATTGCTTGAGCCCATATAGTAATTTTTTAAGCTAACACACCTTTCCTTCTTCAACTTCAGCTTTGAATCTTGGAGGAGTCTTCATGAAGATTTCTTCATCAAAATCTCCACTGAGAAAGGTATTTTTTATGTTAAGTTAGTGAAATAGCCAGTTTAAATTTGTTGCTAAGGACAGTAATACTTAGATAGAGTTATACTTATCAATTGGTGTAAATTTTTCTACATAGTTAATTCCGTAAGTTTAAGTATACCCTTGTGCCAATAATTGAGCCTTCTACTTTTTACATTGCTATCTTATCTATGCTTGACGCTAAATACCCATTGACTACCTACAAATTTCTTTTCATTGGGCAAATCGGCCAATGTCCAAATACTATTTTTATGTATGGCTCTCATTTTGTCCACAATAACTTCTCGCCATTCAGGTACATTTAATGCTTCCTAGATATTTCTAGGAATAATTACCTTATCAATTTTGCTTAAGAAGGTAGATATCTTAGTGATGACTTGTTATATGTCAAGTAACACGAGATAAGATGCCTACATATGATCTCTTTTCCTTTTGTAAGGCAGTCGGGATATCCTTATTTTCCTCTACTTTTAGACAACCCCAACTCCTTTCATCTTCAATATGTTCAGCCTTTTCATAAAAAGATTTTTTTCACAACCTTTTGAATCTCACTATTAACTAGCTTAAAAACCTCTTGGATCTCACTATGAACAGGTTTGAGCACATGCTTTTGGGGTGATGATTAGTTTTGATTCCTCTACTATACACTTGGTTGAATGGTTCCGAACTAGATTTTAGGGTCAATTCTAGCTATTGAAGAGGAGAATTCTGATGCGTTTTGTATTGACAAGGGAATTCAGAGGATGTAAGAGAAGATTAATTTGACCGAGGAAGAGTTTGAGATGAGGAAGATGACTATTGAGATGGTAAGAACTGTGATGACTAAGGGCAATAATAACAACTGTGAATGATCCAAACTCTCACAATTTTGATTCTCCCTCTAGAGAGAGTTCTCATAAAAATCCTCACTTTTAGATAAAGTGGACACCACAAGGTGCAAATAACATGATAATACTTATATCTTTGCTGACTAGTAAATACCAATGAATATATATTTAAAAGCCTTAGCATTTAGTTTGCTCCAATTTTGTTTTTTATTTAAAACATAAACTGTGCAATTAGATACCTTTGGATAGAGAAATTGAGAAGACGAACTTATGGTTAATGTTTTAACAAAACACTAATGGGAGAGTGAAAATTTAGTGTCCTAGAAGTTGAGTGATTTATAAGATGTAGTTAAAAAAGCTTCTTCTTAAAAGAATCAGGGACACTAAGCAACCTCTGGGAGATGGCGGTTCTCCCTCTCATACACTCCATTTTGTTGTGGAGTGATGTAATATACCATTACTAATGAAATATGTTCTTAGATCTTTTGAGAAATATTCTTTCCCATCATCTATGGATGATCTTGAAGATTTCATGAGTATCGAATTTTCTTTTTCATAAGATAAATCCAACAAACATGAGTAGTTATTAACAAAAATTATGAAGCATTTGCCCTTGATAAACTATGAAGACTGGAATGTCTTCGGATATTATTATAAATTACATGAAAGGATTGTGAGGGTCTATAGGAGTACGTATGATAAGAATTCTTGGATAGCTTATCCATAGTGTAGTGTTTGCGGTGAAACATCTCTTTTATTTTATTGATAGATAAATGAGGATACAATTGACGCAAGTGAGCGAAGTTGGGATGACCTAAAGGTCTATGTTAAAGCATAACATTAGAATTATACGAAATAGATAACATGGACTTGATCTTTTATTGAGTTGACTTAACTTACTTGGCATTGATCGAGACTTATAGCTAATACGGGGGATCTTGATAAGTAGTAGAGTCAATGGCATACTTTTGCACTACCATACATCTTCCCTAAAAAAATGTCCTAAAAGACAAAATGAATAAGAAAGAAAGTTATGCTACAATTCATATCTTGACATAATTTACTTACAAATAGAAGATTGTATTTCAAATTAGGCACAGAGTAGAATTCAAAGTCAAGTTGGTAAGATGCATTAAGCCTTGTTCTTTGACGTATGAAGCTCTACCAGTAACTATGCAAATTTTAGTGACATCCTCACATGGCTGAAAGGTTGTGAAATTCTTCATAGAATTGGTCAAATGGTCAGGAACACTTGAGTCTTTAATCCAACGTCACCACTAATAGTTGAGCAGGAGATCATGGGCTTACGTTTGCAAGTTGCAGTTGCAATTGAGGGACTTTCACAAGGAATCCTAGATATTTGGGCTTGATGCAGCAACTTTGGGAAATTTCAACTTGTTTCAATGATAAGTTTAGGTTTGGATGAGCCTTTATAGTCTTGAATTCCGCTACTTGTTCCAACTCCCTAAAATTGACTCCATTTAATTTGTGTTGGCTCGTTGGGTGTTTTGAAGGGAATGATGATCACCAATTTGCTTAGTTGCTAACGATGAAGATATATTAGATATGGCTTGCGTATCCAACAAGCTAAACTTAAGTTTGGTATTAGGAGTTGTTTGATGGGATTGATTATTACCTATTGTGATAATCTATACTCAGCTTGTTGAAGAATAACTGCACTTTGATACCATGAAGGAATATATTATTTTATTACTTTAAGCCATACCAAATTGTGCATAAATAACCTAGTTTAAGATAGTCGAAATATGGTTGGTGGCAACAATTATTAATACACCAACCCAACTACCAATAATATTAATTCTAACAACTTACATCATTGATTACTAACTTAAGATTAACTATATTTCCTATATTAACTAATCAATATAAGATCTTCTAACAATTCTCAATATGCTAATAATTCCTAATATATAATCTTAAGTACTTGATAATCTGTTTAAGATATCGATAATTTTAATAATCTCTTAGATGATGCATAAATCCAAAGATATGAAAATTTTAATGGCCAAAGATGAAGATATATTAGATGTGGTTTGTGTATCCCATAAACCAAACTTAAGTTTGGTATTAGGAGTTGCTTGAGAGGATTGATTATCACATATTGTCGTAATCTACACTTAGCTCCTATAAGCATAACTAAGGTCTGATACCACGTAGGAATATATTGAAAATTATTTTAAATCATACAAAAATTGTAAGTAAGGGGCCTATTTGAAGATGGTCCACATATGGTTAGTAGATGCATGAATCCCAACTACTAATGATTTTAATTTTGCCAACTTACATCATTAGTAACTAACTTAAGACTAACTACATAACTGAGGTCTGATACGATGTAGGAATATATTGTAAAATTATTTTAAATCATACGAAAATTGTACGTAAGAGACCTATTTGAAGATGGTCCATATATTGTTAGTAGATGCACGAATCCCAACTACCAAAGATATTAATTTTGCAAACTTACATCATTAGTTACCAACTTAAGACTAACTACATTTCCTACATTAACCAATCAATAAAAGATCTTGCAACAATTCTCAATATGCTAATGATTCCTAATACAAATCTTTTGTACTTTATAATCTATTTAAAGATATTGATAATTTTTATAATCTCTTAGATGATGCATAAATTAAAATATAAGATAAATAAATTACAAGATTTTTTTTTTTTTTTTTGGGGGGGGGGGGGGTGGCACGTGGGTGGTTAATTACAATATCTTTATTATATCTTCTTTATATATTTCTTGTAATGATATCCCGGACATTACTCCTTGCCTAGTCAATGAGCTTATTCTAAAGCTTGAGAAGTCTGATATTTACACTGCTCAGGTTGTGTGAGTAAACAGGGTAGTTCGTTGAGGAGATAGCATGCAGGATGGTGCTAAAGAAGGCTGCACATTAGACATCACCATGGGACGATGCGCATCAAGTCATGAGATGTGTTGGATTCCCCATGCTGGACCATCATGGATTGCATACGTTTGATGCGCATCAGGCTGTTCTCAATAGTTGAATGCCTGTTAGGTTGTTAGCTCGCTTATGCTATTTGATGACAACAGTGACTAGATTTGGCTGCTAGCGGTTGCCATATGCTTGCTGTCTCATTTCTACCCACTGCATGGAGACAGCAAATGTTTCGACTTAAGATATTGCACATATTGTTTGGTGAATGCAAGCAATACTTGGTTGCAATTTGTCCATGATTGTTTGCTTTGATAATAAGTTGTTATGGCTTGGATGTGGGATGGAGTCAAGGGTAAGAAATGTAGAGAAATGATTGAGGGTGCGATGGAATGAACTCTCCCTTTTCTTAATTTGAGGCTTGTTGAAGGGCATCCTTCCAATCTCATGAATAAAAGATGAAAAAAAGTAAAATGGCACAATTCTTCACGTTTACTCTATTTCTCATAGGAATGGGGAATCCGTACAAGCCTTTATGACCTACCTATCCTAAAATAAATTTCCTAAAATATCTTCTATGATACGAGATGACGACAATCATGACACTATCTCCTAAAAGATGCATAATTCAAAATTGATAGCATTAGATCAAAAGATATATATATATATATATATCATTTTCTGTATTATACTCTCCTAATAAAGATATCCTTAACAGATTACCTAAAGAAGATTAGCTAAAAGTCCTTGCAAGGTTGACCCCTTGACTCACTAGGATTTGTGAACCGTCAGCTTTATTCTTTTTTTTTTTGGATGAAATGTCAAATTTGCTTTTCATTTATATAAAAAAAAAAAAAAATACAAAGAAGATTATAAAAGGGCAACAAAACCCACTTTACAAAAAGTACTCACAAGAGACCTAAGATCTCGAGCTTAACACCCAACAAAAAACAACAGGGTGCTGGTATCAAGATCTTGGTACCATTGCTTAAGAGAACTATTGCTTGCCCCAAAAAAAAAAAAAGAAGAAGAAGAAAGAATAGTGCAGATAATATTTGCAGAAGTTCGGGTACTAAGGTTTAATCTTTTCTTATTTCTTTCTTTCCAAACAGAATAAGTCACAAAGCTAGTCAAAAGCTTCCAAGTTGGCTCCAACCAAGGGTCCAGAGGACAGCATAATTCTGTGGTATCATAATATTGGATCGCCTAGGTGTGTTAAGGACCAGGTCTGATCCCTCTAGAACTGATAAGGATTTCTTCTGTCTCCTACCCATGGTGAAATGCTAAATAGGACTCGTTAAAGAGAACCCAAATTCTGTTAATCAAAGTGTTTAGAAATAAACCAGTTTGCCTTTCTCTTTCATTTCCCAGCAATATAAACAGTTACAAGGCAGTTACATTTCCTTATTCATACATAACTGTCCACAACCCAGTCTAGGTGACACGTGGAGTTATTTCCATCATACACATCATCTATAAACATTATAACCAACAACAACATATATGACAGAAATGTATACAATACAACAAACTGATTTTTACACAACAATAAATTCAAATAAACGTTAGACATGCACACTAATTTAAGGACTCTTCTTCCTTTGATTGTACACATATTTGAAGCCTACTAATTCTTGATTTGGATGTACGCTTGAGCTTGTCTCATGTGTGACATTACATTACTCCCCCATGAAGCACGTGTATGGCCTCATACACAAATGTTGGATAGCATCATATTATCATATCAGTATCTTCCCAAGATGCATCTGTTAGGAATAACCTTCCTAATGAATAAGGAGTTCTAGACTAGACTTGCGATTTCTGGTGTCAAGCACAGCCTTAGGCATAAGCACAACCAGCCCTTGCTGAATTGTAGGAATCATGGGTAGAAGTGTAGGATCCCCTTGAAATTTCTTCAAATAAGACACACTTGGAAAACAGGGTGTATCTGCAAGAGTGGAGGCAGTTGTAGTCGATACGTGACACTGCCTACTCATGAATGAACTTGAAGTGGGCCATAAAATTTAGGAGCTAATTTCTGATTGTGTCGAACTGCTACTGATGTTTGCCTGTATGGTTGCAATTGTTAGAAGAACCCAATCACCTTAATGAAAATTAACCGTCCTATGTTTCTTGTCATATCATTCTTTTATTCTTGCTTGCGCCTTAACTATGTTGTCTTTCAAAGCAGCATCAAGCTGGTCTCTGCTCAACAACTCTTTCTCCACAGTGTCAAGCTTTGCTTCTCCAGACAATAAGAGTGTTGCCTTAAGAGGCAGCCTGCCATATACAACTTCAAAAGGAGTGGCCTTCAAGGTAGTATGGTAGCTCGTATTGTAGTAGAACTCAGCCCAGTCTAACCCATTTCTTTTGGTGATCACTTTCTCAATAGCATCAAGCTTTGCTTCTCTAGAACAGTAAGAGCATAGCCTTAGAGGTGTCCTGCCATATACAACTTCAAAAGGAGTGGCCTTCAAAGTAGTATGGTAGCTTGTGTTATGGTAGAACTCGGCCCAGGCTAACCAATCAACCCATTTCTTCCGGTGATTACTTGTAAAACACCTTAAATAAATCTCAATTGACCTATTGACCACTTCGGTTTGCTCATCAGTTTGGGGATGATAGGTTGAGGAGAACATCAGTTTTGTGCCATTAAGATGGAACAACTCTTTCAAAAAGCACTAGTAAATGTAGTATCCCTATCACTGTCAGTTGACTCTGGTAGTCCATGCAATTTAAATATGTTGTCAAAGAACAAACAGGCCACAGAAACAGCAGTATAAGGATGGCTTAATGGAATGAAGTGGGTATATTTAGAGAAGTGATGAACTATGACAAACAGTAATGATTTGCCATGTGATTAAGGTAAACCCTCAACAAAATCCATTGAAATATTGGACCATCCCTGCCTGTCATCGTCCTTTTCCTTCCTGCAACTTCCTTTGTGTGATAAGGACCAAGCTTTAGGTGATAGCTGATCCCTTCAGATTATCCAACATGGCAAAGCATTCCTATTAAGGATTCCTTCTTTCTCCTGCCTATGGTGAAATGCTAATAGGCTTTGATACCAAATTGATATTGGATCACTAGGTGCATTAAGGACCAGATTTGATCCCTTTAGAACTGATAAGGATTTCTTCTTTCTCCTGCCTATGGTGAAACGCTAAATAGGGCTCGTTAGAGAGCACCGAAATTCTTTTAGTTCAAAGTGTTTAGGAACAAACCAGTCTGCCTCTCTCTTTCGTTTCCCAGCAATATAAACAGTTACAAGGTAGTTACATGTCCTTTTATATATAACTGTCCACAGCCCAGTCTAGGTGACACACGGAGTTATTTTTGTCATACACATCATCTACAAACATTATAAACAACTATGTACATGATAGAAACGTAAACAATACAACAAACAGACTTATTGATAGGGCCACGGATCTAGGCATGAAACAAGCAATTTTATTGACGAAAAATCAGAGTGACACTCTGCCCAGCTATGAACGGAACAGCCTTGCTCTGCTGGGGTTTCTTTTTCACAAAATATCTTTAACTCACTCTAACCAATCACTCACTATTTATAGGGCTGCAGCTCACTTATTACAAGAGTTATTATTAATAGCTGCAAAACAACTCAAAATTAGCACATATAACAAAAAAGTATGTAAAAAAAGTGTGAAAGAATATAAACAAAGAAGAATAGAAAGAGAAACTTTTGAGTAAATAATGGATAGTGTTTTATTCCTTATGTATATGTTTTTATTGTACAAAGTACACACACACACACAGACACATATATATATATATATATATGCATGTGAAATACTAAAAACACTCTCATCTAAACAATGTGGGACTTGTACAACTTATACCTAACTCAACACTGCCCTTTAAGCTGGAGCATACAAATTATATGCTCCTAACTTGTTACAAATGTATCCAATATGGGGACTCCTAAGGGATTTAGTTTAAATATCAGCTAACCGATCATTAGAATTGACATGGTTAGTGACAATGCTTCCAGACAAGATCTTTTCTCAAATAAAGTGAGTTGATTTTTATATGTTTAGTTCTCTCATGAAAGATCGGATTGGAAGCTATACGCAATACAGTTTAGTTATCTCAAAATAACTTTATCTATGAAGCTTCACAAAACCTTAACTTTTGAAGTAGCTGTTTCAACCAAATAAGCTCACAAGTTGCTAAGGCCATTATACAATATTCTGTTTCTACACTTAACCTAGCAACAACATCTTGCTTCTTACTCTTCTAGGATATTAAATTACCTCTAACAAGAGTACATTATCTAGAATTAGATCATTTGTTAGAAGGAGAACTTGCTCAATCAGCATTAGAATGCCAAAATAGTGTTAGAATACCCAATAACTTGGGAATAACCATGATCCTCATACAATAATCTTTTGCTTAGAGCACTTTTAATGTATTTGAGAATTTTAACAATTACATTCTAATGACTTTTACAAGGAGATCAAAGGAATTGAGGGGCAATACTGACTGCAAAGGAGATATTAGGTTGAGTGATAGTGAGACAGTTGAGTCTTCCTATCAAATGACAATATCTTTCAAGATCTTTAAAAGACTCCCCCTATCTTTATAGTAGCTTTACATTAGGATTCATAGGAAAGTTAATAGGTCTACAATTAAGCATCCTAGTCTCCTCTAGAATATCTAAAGCGTATTTTCTCTAAGAAAGGACTATATTGGAACTAGATCAAGCAATCTCTATGTAAGAAAGTACCTTAGCAAGCCAAGATCCTTAGTCTAAAAATGTTTAAAAAGATGTGCCTTCAATTGGGTAATGCAATCTTGATCATTGCTGGTAATTACAATATCATCTATATATACTATTAAGTAAGTGCATTGCCCTATGGGTGTGTGTCTATAGAAAACTAAATGATTAGATGTACTATGAACAATACCAAACTCCATAATCATAGCACTGAAATGATTAAACCAAGCATGTGGAGATTATTTCAAACCATAAAATGAGCGATAAAGTTTACACACCAAATGATGCTCTCCTTGAGCAACAAAACCAGGTGGTTGCTCCATATAATTCTCTTCCTAAAGCTTACCATGGAGAAAAGTATTTTTAATATCTAATTGGTACAAAGTCCATTGTTTCATAGTTGCAATAGAAAGAAACAATTGAATAGAGGTCATCTTAGCCACAAGAGAAAAAGTATCCTCATGATCTAAGCCATACACCCTTGTGTAACCCTTGGCAACCAAAGGTGCCTTAAGCCGATTGATTTTCCCATCTGTATTGACCTTGACAACGAAGACCCACTGACAATCAACAAGAGACTTACTAGGTGGTAAAGGAATTAGCTCTTAAGTACCATTAGCATGTAAAGTAGTCATCTCTTCTATCATGTCTTGTGTTCACCTTGGATCGAAAAGAGCTTCACTCACATTTTTAGGAATAGAAATGGAGGATAAAGATGAGAGAACAACACAATATGATGGAGACAATTGATGATAACTAAGAAGTTATAAATGGGATTGGGATTGCGAGTAGAGTGAGTACCTTTCTTGAAGGCTAAAGGTAGATCATCTTCGGGATATAGGTATATGGCAAGTGAGGACATTGGAGTGGAAGGTGAGTTAGTAGGAGCTTTTTGAGAAGGCTGGTTTCGAGAATGCTGATGGTAAACTTGCATAGGTGCAGATTTAGAGATGATAGAAGTTGATGCAGGAAGGGATAACTGAGATGGGATAGGTAAAACATCAAAGATAGGAGGACTCTTAGATGGAGATAAGGAGTAGAGCGAAGAAGTTCCAAAGAAAGTAACATGAGAAGACAAGTAGTAGCTACTAGTAGTAGGTGAATAACGCTTGTAACCTTTCTAAACTTAGGAGTAGCCAGGGAAGATACACTTGATTGAATGAGCTGAAAGTTTATCCTAACCAGGAGACATGTTATGGACAAAACATGTGCAACCAAAAGCATGGAGTGGAAGAGCATACAAGGATTAATCGGGGAATAAGGTTGAGTGAGGAATTTTGTGCTATAGAATGGAAGGAGGCTTCCGATTAATAAGCTAACATGCTGTCAGGACAGCATCAGCCCAAAAATGTAGAGGAACATGATTATGTAAAAGAAGAGTGCGAGTGGCTTCAATAAGATATCTGTTTTTATGTTTAGCAATACTATTTTGTTGAGGGGTGTAAGCACAAGAGGATTGATGTGAAATGTCATGAGAGGACATAAAGTTAGTAAATGGAGCAGAAAAATAGTCAGGAGCATTGTCACTGTGCAAAATTTAAACAGATGCCTTAAATTGGTTTTTTATTTCAACACAAAAAGATTGGAAAATGGAAAATAGCTCAGAACGACTTTTCATTAAATATAACCAAGTATATCATGAATAATCATCAATAAAGGTTGCAAAATACTTAAATCCTAAATTAGACATGACACAACTTGGTCCCTAGACATTTGAACGACACACTTGGGAAATGAAGATCTCGACTGTTTTCCAAGCTGACAAGACTCACATTCAAAAGATGATAAATGAGGAACCATTTTCTAGAACTTGGAGAGTCTAGGATGACCAAATGATTGTGAAGAAGAGCTGGAGAATCCGCAGTAGGACAAGCAGCAAAAGAAACTGGTGGGTTGTTGAGATAGTAAAGCCCTTGTAACTCACATCCTATGCCAATCGTCTGTCCCATGCCAAGGTCTTGGAGACTGATAGAGTAAGGGTCAAATTTAATATAATAGTTTAAAGTACGAGTGACCTTACTAACAGATAAAAGGTTGAAAGGACAGTTAGGGATATAAAGAACATGTTTCAAAGGAATAGAGGGCAAGGGTTGTGCATTACTTACAGCTTTGGTAATAGTGTTAAAGCCATTGGCTACAACTATGGTAGGAAAAAATGCAGATTTCAAGAAATCAAGAAACAAATGAAGATTAGCGGAGATGTGTTCAAAAGCACTAGAATCAATAACCCATAGACCTAGGCAGGAAGACCGATTGAGACAAGCAACTAAATTACCAATGGGAGCAATGGAAGCGGTAGAGGATGAAGATTACTGAGATACTTGATATTGGAGATAATTTTGGAGATAAGTTCTAGTTAAAAGTAAAGAATTCTTATTTTGTCCATTTGAAGGCAAAGAATTAACCTGTTTAGCAATTTTGGCATGAGGAGAATGACCATGTAGCTTATGGCACTTTTCCTTAGTATGTTCCCATATATGACAATAGGTACACCTGGGGCGATTCCCCCAAATACTTCCACGATCTCCAATCTGTTATTCTTTAGCATTAGCTCGAACATAAGATGCCAAAACTGAATTGTTCATAATAGAGGTCCCTTAAGTAGGCACTTGAGGAAAAGATGAAACACAAAGAAGATGAGAGATAATGCCATCCATGGAGGGTACAATTGGGCTGGTCGGTATTTGATCACAAATTGGAGCAAGATCAAGGCTAAGAGTAGCAAGAATACGGACCATGAAGAATTTGTCTCTCAAGGCCAAATCATCCATGGAGGACTATCCAGGAGGAAGAAGAGAGTTATACTCTGCCTTAATTGATGCCTATCTTCCAAGAAAATCAGTAATAGTCATTCCAGACTCTCACAAACTCATAAGTTAGACACTATAGAGTATAGACATTGAATATCATTAGTATAAAGATTTTTCGCTTGAGTCCATACATCGTAGTAATTGGAGTAATGATTGTAAATAGGGTAAAGAGAAGGATCAATTGATTGCCACAACAAACTTAATAACAAAGTATCAATTCTCAACTAATTGTCCCTATCCTCCTTCACATCACTTTGTTTAGTGGTCAAGTGATCTTGCAAGCTTTGACCAAGACACCATAATTCAACTGCCTTGGACCAAGAGATGTAATTTGAACTGCCCAGTAACTTTTCAGTGGCAATCACCAGAAATGGACATAAGAGCCTTGAAAAAAGGACCAGTTTTTGATGAGGAATGCCCTGGTCCCTTCATGTTTGAATAAAGATAGCCCTAAAATACCACAAATGAGAGATGAAACCAGCGCTTGCAGTGGTAGCAGCAATATGTATGGCGACAACAACAATAGAGGGCGATGTTTTGGGGTTTAGATAGTTGGACTCTTGGGATTAGGCACGTGTAACCAGGGATTGATTTGACAACCATAGAAAGGGTTTCTAGGGTTTCACGAGAAGGGAGGTTTCTAGGGTTTCTTAACTTCTTTGATACCATGTGAAAGAATAAAAATAATGAAGAATAGAAAGAGAAACCTTTGAGTAAATAATGGATAGTGTTTTATTCCTTGAATATTTGTTTTTTTATTGTACAAAGTACACATATATATAAATGTGAAATACTAAAAATACTTTCATCTAAACAATGTGGGACTTGTACAATTTATACCTAACTCAACAAAAATTAACTATACATTGTTATCAAGTCTTGACCACCTTCAGTATACTTGTGGTAAACTCTCATGGACTCATAGACATGGATCAATTGCCTCCCTCCTTAGAAAAGACCTTATCCCCAAGGTTGAACATGGAAAACAGGAGGAGAAAGGCATTAGAATCCATCCAAGTTGCTTCCAAAGGAGGACAACTTTCCATTACACCAAGAATTGAGGAATATCCCGACCATTTTGGTGTAAATAGCAACGACCCAAAATATGGGAAAGCTGACAAGATTACTTCGAAGTATCCAAGCAAAGATAAGAAGGTAAAGTTGTAGAAGATAGAAAAGATCCACAAGAAGGCTTTGGCAATGACACATGAATAACCAGATGTACACAGGAGTGTGGAGGCAACTTCAAACTATAAGCAACCTGGTTAGCATGCTCCATAATTTTTAAGGACCAAAATACTCTAGAGACAACTTAGAACAACCAGCAAAGTTTTCTTCTGTAAAGCAGGCCGTAGGCACAAGAAAACCGAATCACCAATCTTAAAGGAAACCTTCCACCGATGCTTATTGGCTTAAGAACAAGCCTTGAGCTGAGCTCGCTCAAGATTACCATGCAGCTGCTGCAATAGTTGATTGCATTGTTGTAATGTAGGAACTGCAACCCTTGTAACATCATGAGGAAAGAAAACCAGCAAGGAAGGAGGCTTCTAACCATATAGAAGCTCAAATGGAGTCTGTTGGGCTGAAGAGTGAGAAGAAGTGTTGTAGGAATATTCATCCCAGTGAAGCCAATCAACCTGCAGCTTAGGTTGTTGAAAGGTAAAACACCTAATATAACATTCCAAGCATCTATTTAGGACTTTTGTTTAGCCATCTGTTTGCAGATGGTATGCTATACTAAGATGCAAACGGTTACCCTGCAATTGGAATAAAGAATGCCAAAACTCACTCAAAAATAAAGGGTCTTGCTCACTCACAACATATGGGAAATACCATGTAAGCGCACCACTTCGTAAAAGGATCAGCCACTACGTGAGCTGTATAAGGATGCTGAAGAGGAAGGAAATGGGCGTATTTAGAAAGCCTATCGACAACAACTAAAATAACATCAAAGCCCCTAGACTGTGGTAACCCGGATATTAAATCCATAGGAACATCTTTCCACACATTAGAGGGAATAGGGAAGAGGACACAACCACCCTACAGGATCCATGTTTTGGGCCTTGTTACACTGACAAACAGCACAAAAACAGATTTTTCCAGAACAATAAATTCAAATAAACATCAGACATGCACACTAATTTAAGGACTCCTCTGCCTAGATTGTACACATATTTGAGGGGCACTAATTCTTGATTTAGATGTACACTTGAGCTTGTCTCATGCATTACATATCAGCAGCTCCAGATGGCTTTAAACCAAAATCCGAGATCCTTTCTTCTACATTGTACCAAATATCAAGAAGAAAAGGGCATTTGAGGAAGAGCTGGTAATGTGATTCCTACATTACATAAATAACATCTATTTTGTACTGTCATTTCCCATTGTACTAACTGGTTCATGGTAGTAAGCTTTTTAATGAGCCACCAGCCACAATAAGAAGAGAATCTTGGTGCAGCCTCCAACACCACACCAGCCATAAGAAGAAAGAGAATCTAGGGGCCAGCCTCCTATACCACACAAACCAATGCCAAAGAGGTGATGTGCCGTGTCATGGAAGAGATGCATAGGCTTCCTTGATAGAAAATTTCTTGGAATGGTTTGTTCTTCTATACTGGTTTGTCTTCACAGCTAACTCTTGGAGTAATGGTGCCCCTAAGCTCCTCCCTAACCAAGTCCCACAACTCTACAGGTGGCCAACCTCATCTGTCACTGTTTATGATACAACATAGTGTTGCTTCTTTAGGCAATCCCAATGAGTGAATTGCCCATTCATTCAACCACATAAACAAAGCACCTCTAGGATGTCACTCATTGTAACAAAGGGAGATAATATTTCCATTCCCTACTTTCCATTTGAGCAAACTTTGTGCCAGCAGTTGTAATTACAGAATTTTGCATCGAGACCAAGATGCATTGGTGTGAATTTTCATAGACCAGAAGTTTTTCCCTCTAAAAAGTTCAGTCTGCACCCAACTGGGCCAGAGGGCACAATTCTCATCATAGCACAAAAGACA
Organism: Lumnitzera littorea; assembly: GCA_024138015.1. Lineage (NCBI taxonomy): Eukaryota > Viridiplantae > Streptophyta > Magnoliopsida > Myrtales > Combretaceae > Lumnitzera > Lumnitzera littorea. Next base: position 74,474,696 of record JAMXBB010000002.1, on the reverse strand, counting down.
TATGTGCTTTAACTGCGCCACTTTGCTTTATTATTCTGATATTTCTAAATTGATCTTTTGGTGTTTGAGCCTGAATTGACATTTTGAAAAATTTCTTCAGCATTGAGTAAAGTACTCAATAAAGCAACTTCTGCCTTTTTTTGTAATTTGTTGTAAAGTGTCGGAGGACTTCCTAGGCTTTGACAACTCACCAACCTGGACCAGATGGGAATCTGGAGGCCAAGAATTCCGAGAGGACTGCCTGCCCCCATCTCATGAGAATAGCTGCCAAAACCAGCAACTACCTGAACTTGGAAGGAAGGACCGACAGAAGAGGCATGGAGGACTAAAGAAACAAAAGAGGTTAAGGTGAAGAGAAGATACAGGTTGAAGGAAAGATAACCTAGGAAAGGTGGCTTCACGGGGACAAAGTTCTAGAGAGAAGACAGAGTTTCGCTAGTAGAGCCCATTGGTTAACTTTGCATGGCATTACCTTAACTTTAAATTTGATCTAGTCACTATTTGGCTTTGGTCGTAAGAATTTTTTGTTTTCATTTTTTGACTGGATTATTGTCCAATTCCAATGAGTTATCTCATCAGTGAAATCAGCTACTGATGTGCTGTTGGTTTAATTTTAACACCTTTTCACATGATTAATTTAGGCAAAGAGCATCAAGTCTTAAATAAAATTAGATAAAACTAACAATATTTAATTTTGAATGATTCAGGTGGAAAAAGAGTTGCTGGAGGCAACTGGCTATCTGTGAGTCAGGGAATTGCAGAGGATACATCTGACATGGTCTCTGGCTTTCCTACTATAGGTGATGGCTTAAGTGAGTCTATGGATTACCCCAATGAATATTGGGATTCTGATGAATATGAAGACGATGATGATGTTGGATACGTGAGACAGCCTATTGTAGATGAGGCATGGTTTCTGGCACACGAACTTGATTATCCAAGTGATAATGAAAAGGGAATTGCTCATGGGTGTGCTCTGGACCCAGGAGAGCAAAGTTCAATCAGGGACGATAATGATGATCAATCATTTGCAGAGGACTCTTTTTATTCAGGTCAACAGTATATACTCTCCAAAAACGTAGAAGTAGTTGCAAGTTCCGGCCGTCCAGTGGGACACTCTGTGACTGAAGTACACGAGAGGCCTGGCAAAAGTCAGTTAATTTCTCATGAGGACAGACAATTGATGGATAAAGAACTCAATTTGACATTTGCTGGACCTGTATGGCAAGGATTTATCACACAGACAGATGAACTTAGAATGTTGGAAAAAGAAAAGCTTCTTCCAGGTGACTGTAGGAGGCCACAGCCTGATGATTTATGTATTAATGATGATCAACAAGGTTCTGTTAGATCAATTGGTGTCGGGATTAGCAGTGATGCTGCTGATGTTGGCAGTGAAATACGGGAAAGTTTGATGGGTGGTAGCAGTGAAGGGGATTTGGAGTATTTACATGATAGTGGTGTTGGAAATATAGTGCCAAGGATTTCCCTACATGATGTGGAAAAGAAACGAATTGAAGGGTGGAAGAAAGATCTTACAAGAGTTGAGACACGTGAGTCTAGTAAGAATGTGACTGATGACAGCACACATATTCTATCAAATGTCAAAAGTCAAGCTGATGGGGGTTTCTCATTTCCTCATCCATTACCCGATGGCCAACTAACTCCATTAAGATCCAGTAAGTCCTTGTGGTCAAACAACTTAAATGCTATTTTTGATGATGAAACAAAGGATTCTAGGAACATTTATATGGGCACTGATGACACATTTGCAACATGGAGGCAAAAAAGCAGTGGCTCATCAAGTAGAAGTTCAAGAGATGAAAATGATAAGAATGCTGAAGGATCAGCAAATTCGTCTTCCTCCTCCCTTTTAAATTATGAGTGCACAGAAAGAACACATTCTAAGGAAGGAGATGTTGAGAGGGTTAGTCACGTCAGGGTAGAACCCTTGTCATCACCTGAGGATGAAGAAGCAGCTGCTGTACAGGAGCAAGTAAGGCAAATTAAGGCTCAAGAGGAGGAATTTGAGACCTTCAATCTTAAGATTGTCCACCGAAAGAATAGGCATGTCTTTTGCTTGGTTTTCATTTGTTTTCTGTTTCGTTTTTTAACTTGTTTCTAATGTGAACTTGAATCCTTTTGTTGCTCAGAACTGGGTTTGAAGAGGACAAGAATTTCCACATTGTCTTAAATTCAGTTATAGCTGGGAGATACCATGTCACCGAGTATTTAGGGTCTGCTGCATTTAGCAAGGCTGTGCAAGCGCATGACCTGCATACTGGCATGGATGTCTGCGTAAAGATAATCAAAAACAACAAAGACTTCTTTGATCAGAGCCTTGATGAGATTAAGCTTTTAAAGTATGTCAACAAGCATGATCCAGCTGACAGGTTCCACCTTCTAAGGTTGTATGACTACTTCTATTACCGAGTGAGTACTATAAAGCACTTCATGGCTTCTTCTCTTTTGTTATTCTCATGTTTCATCCAACTTAATACTTCTGTATGTTTTTGTACCTTTTATATATCCTTTTTGTTTGCTTGGGACAGAGGAGGAGATTCTGTCTTTTGTTGGCTCTTACCAAGCTTTAGTTGATTGCTGATCCCTTCAAATTATCCAACATAAACTAAATGGGCTTAACTTTAGGGAATGGTTCTAGTTGGTTATATTAGTGACTAGAGTTGGAGGTAAGATGGGGAATCTACTTGGGATGCTGAAAGTTCAATAATTATGACTTGGTTAGTCAATTTGATGGAGTCTAGGATTAGACGTACATAACTCTTGTTTGAGACCACTAAAGTTATATAAGAAGTGGTCAATAACTATCCCTACAGCTTTACAACCTGTGATAAATAGACGAGTTAACATCTGAATATAGCATAGTCACATCATGGGAATAATACAATGCAACATTCTCATTATCGAATCAAGCATAGTGCATAGTTTGATGCATATATGCTATGATTGTGCACATGACTTGAGTGGTATTAGTAACCTATTGAGCAAACTGTATGACAAATGAGTCCAAACTGAGCCAGTAGTAGTGCAGCTCAGGGATGAAATCCGCTTAACCAAGCCAGATGTATTTGAAGACCACAGCTGATAGACTGAGCAGAGCTTTAATGTTACCTTAGGGCAGGATCCCATTAAACCAAGTATCATATGAGAATATTAATATGCAGAATACTGGGAATTTGCCAGGCATAAACAGGTTTCGGAAATCTTGACTTGGAGGTCTTTCTTCGTGCCATTCTACGTCATGAATACACTTCAAGTATTAATTAAAAGATTAAGTTGACTATGTGGTCAACAAATTAACCAAGCAATATGTTGAGCATAAGTAGTCATGTTGTAACATAACATTGCATATCAGGTGCTAGTATATGAATATACTATTGAGTAATATACCTGGCCATCTGTGAGTTTGTTAGTACGAAACACACAAACAAAACCAAGCATAACGAGTCTTCATCTATCTGGATGTTTGAGTTGGCTTATAGAGAGGAAAATCCTCTTGTACTCCATTCAAAATAGTATTTGAGGCTACCCTCATGCCTTTTAGCACTGTCCAGGTGAAACTAAGGTTGAAGTAGTAGAGAAAATATTTTTGGAGTGGGATTAGTTCTGGAAGGATTTGAGACAACGCTTATTACAAGCACAAGCAATAATAAGAGAGAGGTATGATTGAAAGCATTGGGAAGTTGAATTTCCAGTGAGAGACTATGTTCTACTTAAATTACAACTATATAGGCAGTCTACAGTTGCTAGAAGAGCTAATCAGAAGCTTGCCAATAAATTTTGCGGGCCTTTCCAAGTTGCAGCCAGAGTAGAAACTGTGGCATACTGACTGCACTTACTGCTACAAGCCAAGATTCATCTCGTATTTCATGTGTCATCTCTTAGAAAGTATGAAGGCCATGTCACAGCAGCACCAACTATTTTAGAAGTGCAGTATGGACTACTGGTGCCCACTCAGTAGGCCATTTTGGATACTTGGATGGTTTTGGTTCATTGGGAGGGCTACTAGCTGGCTGATGCCCCTTGGAAGAAGCCACTATGATGATACAATGCTATGCAGCTTTTGCGCCGAGGTCAGGCACCATCTTCAAGGGAGGATTAATGTTACACGTGAGTCAATTTCAAGCAAACAGGGACAAGTTACACCATTTGTGCATGTTTATACATGGAAGAAAAAGAAGAATGTTAGCTACAGTCAGTCTTTATGTGTCATGGTTCAAGTGCTGTATGCTCAAGCAAACAGGAACAAGTTACACCATTTGCGTGTTTTTATACATGCAAGAAAAAGAAGAATGTTAGCTAGTCAATCTTTATGTATCACAGTCCAAGTGTTGTATGCTTATGTGTTTATACAATGTAATTATATGTTGGTTGTATTTTTATTCCTTAGTCCTGCTGCAGGTGTATCGTGTAATGTTTGTGGGGTGTGCTGTCAGTGTTATTTGTGTCAATGTTGTGTGCTAATGTGTACTTCTGGTTATGGTAGCGAGCAGTCAAAGTGTACACATGTCAGCTAGTGGGTTGTGGAGTTTTAGGATTGCAGTTGAATGTAAGCACCCCCCTGCTCTATAGGTTCTAAAGGGAAGTCAGTCCCTGGAATGAAGATTATCCAGTTATTCTCTCAAACACTCTGTTTTTACTAAATCGAGGTTTGTCAGGTTCTCTCTGACGAGACCCAAACTTAAATTCATCATAGGAAAATGAGGTAAGAGAACATTTAGTGTGTTAAGTGAACCAGAGATTGTAATTAACTGGCCGAATACAAGGAGTTATACTTGATCCTGTATCACTGTTTGGAGTTGACAAAAGATTCTCCATGCAAGGCAAAGAGCCAAGAGTCTATTAGGTTGGAAGATTGGTGCATATCTCTATGGTGTGAGAATTGGCATAGTAGATTGGATTGGTGAAAGGAGGATTTTTGAAGCTGGGTGGCACAAGGAAATAAGACCCTGCTCTATAATTCAAGGAAACCAGTGATTGGGGCCAGGTGACCTATGGGAATATATACAAAGTTAGACTCCCTTGTCCTCCTTGCCTTCATCTGATGCTAGGGATTCCTAGCTTGGAAGGACAATCCTAGCAGCTCTTTGTCCATTGAGTAAGCTTATTGTCAGACCTGTCCCCATACTACTAAAATTCCTTGGATTTCCTTCATTCTGTTTCAAGGCTATGTACTAAGACACTCCTTTATACTTTGGTTAATGGTACAACAAAATCACCTTGGACAAAAATTGTTCTTAGAGCTCCTATGTTTTCTATAAGAGCAATAAAGAATAATGATGATCTGTTCTTCTCTTGTGCCTCTGCAGGGTCAGTTCAGGGTAGCATGACAAAAGAACTTAAGTGGACTGTCACATTTAGGTAGCGCAAAGGATTTTCATTCATTCTTTGGGTTCCAAAACAAAGGGCTTAGTTCAGCTACAAGGAGAGCTAATGCAGCAATTATTTACTATATTTTTCTTAAAGGAATACTGGAAGACTAGAGAATCTAATAAGTTCTTTTTGAGACATTGTTAGAAAGGTTTTGGGCACATTCAGACATATAGATCTATGCTTTTTGTGCGAGCATCCTTTTAGAGGGGTGTATTCTATTTTTTGTTCTCTTTGAGGATTTATATCTTAGTTTCCAGAGCTTATATGATCCTTAGGTCAGAAAATGAATATCTCCTAGAGATCAAATTTGACATCCTTTTTGTTTTTAGCTTGCGACCCTTGTGCTCTTTTGTATGTAGATATATACGTTGAGTATCAAAAAAGATAGTTTCAGAATTTTCTCAATGCATGGCTCCACGGCATCAATTAAAAGCAGGAACGTTATCAAGAGTTTATTTTGAGTACTATAGAAGCAGTTGAAAGTAATTTATGAGATCGGAAATTCTCTCTAATAAGCCCTCAAGTTGAAATCTGGAATAGGTTCCACCTAGATAGGCAAATCCCTTCTCATTAGACAAGTTTGCTATCAAACGTCCCTTGACTAGATTCCAAACCTGGACCTCTAAAGATGTTGTGCAGCCTCAATTCTTTCATGTTTCTGGTTTAGCACCATCAAATCCTGGAAACACAATTTCGCAAGGATGATATCTTCAGTTGGAGCCTATTTCTGAATTGTTTAGAACATTGACGTAGGACCTTTTTCTTATAAATAGATACTTGTTGAGAACCTTCTAAAGACACATGATTGGGGGATACCTTTTACTGGTGTGGTTAGCATGCCAATAATGGTAATATGGAATGCCCCTAGAAGCTTGCATGGCATTGATATCCCTAACTTGCATAAGCAGTGTAATGAACACTTTCAATTCCCAAGAAGCAACTGCCTGCATGACTCCTCTATTGGTAATATATTCTACAGAGCTTTCCATCTGTTTTGTCTCTTCAGTTTCTATTTTTCATTTTCCTTGTCATTGGTTGTATGGGCAGAAATTTTGAAGTGAGGAGTAAATGTGTTTATGTTTGTTGTGCACTTATGCTCTTGTATTCTTTCAAAAGGCTTTTGCAATGGAGCCCTTCATAATATGTGTAGATATGTCTAAAGCTATAAATTATAACATCTTAAATCAGTTTGTGATGATCATTAAGGCATTAATTTCTCTGTTTGAATGATTTTATAATGGTTGCAGATAAATAACAGCTGTTTTGGTTTCTTCTGGTAGGAGCATCTTTTAATAGTGTGTGAACTTCTTAAGGCAAATCTTTATGAGTTTCAGAAGTTTAACAGAGAATCTGGAGGGGAAGTTTACTTCACAATGCCAAGAATACAGGTCAGGATACCCTTTTTTTGCTTGGGTCATATGTAGATGAATTGATAACGTCTTACAACTTTTTTTGCTATTCATTGTGCAGTCAATAACTGTCCAATGTCTTGAGGCACTTCAGTTTTTGCACGGCCTTGGCCTTGTACATTGTGATTTGAAACCTGAAAACATACTGGTGAAAAGTTATAGCAGATCTGAAATTAAAGTCATTGATCTTGGGAGCAGTTGTTTTGAGACAGACCATCTTTGCTCCTATGTACAATCAAGGTCATATCGTGCTCCTGAAGTTATCTTGGGCCTTCCATACGGTCAGAAGATTGATATATGGTCACTTGGCTGCATATTGGCTGAACTGTGTACTGGCAATGTAAGTTTTGACTTCTCCCATGTTTTAGTTTCAGTTCTTGTTTATGATCATGCCATTGCCTTTGTTTCTTTAGATTTTTTTATATTATTGCTAATCACTATATGATTATTACTAATGAAGTGTGATGGGCTTTGGAAACTATCTTAAACATGCATGAATTTTGTCTTCCTGAAACTACTAAGATATTTAAGTTTTTCAAATGCTGTTAGAGGCTGTAGTGGCTGAATTTTCTTAGTATTTTTGTTCTTTTGGTACATAATACATTATATTTCGATGCTGAATTTCATTATGGAAAGATGCTGGCTTTTTAAAAGTTGCTTGTAGCACCACTAAACCTTTTGTTGTGACTGGGATCAGAAGAGATAGGGTTTCATGTTTATTTTGGAATTTCCGAGTAATTTATTTGTAGGTTGCTGTGACTGCACGGACCATATAAAGTCTTCAGAGACAATATAAGCTCTTTGTAGCTTCAAGGCTGATGTTTGCAAAAATGTTGTTGGTTTGCGGGTGGAATAGTTTTTGATAAATCTATGCCTTGATGTAGGTGCTCTTTCAAAATGATTCACCAGCAACATTACTTGCACGGGTGATTGGGATTATTGGCATGATAGATCAAGGGATGCTTGCCAGAGGTTGTGATACATATAAATACTTTACAAAGAATTATATGCTCTATGAAAGGAATCAGGTAAAGATTGCTTCTGTTTGTGACATTTAATAGTATTGTTTTTATTGGCTACTAAGTCAGCCTCATCTTGTTATTAATATAATGAAGCTCTAAAAAGACATGTTTTTGTATGTTGGTGTGTGCTCATAAGGGTGCAGTCCTTTGCTTGTGCTGTGTTTGCTTGGTTTTGTAATATACTGGACAATAGACCCATTATTGTACAAATAGCAGTCTGAACTGTTAGATTTGGCAATCAGTTTTAGCAGATTGGCTATAACTATTTTAATTGATAAGATTACTTCATTTGGGCATTCTGGGATGGGAAGATTGCAATCTTTTGCATGACTCACTATGAGCGGAGATCAAACTGCTGGCAGCAACTTTTTACCCTTTTCGAACCTGAAATCAAAGATATTCCGAACAATATATATCTAATTGTCTTCAGGTTTTCTTCATATTCTGTTGGATGTGTCTTGTCATATCTCTCTGACTATCATTCGCATTAATTGGAGATCTGGCTTTGTTTATTTTTGGATTTGTCTTTAAGAAAATAGTCAGTGTTGTTATGTACCCTACAATATGACATATTACTTGTGTTTATATTAGGAGGTATGGTGGTCCCAGGTTTGGTACTTCTAGGGCAGAGCAGTAGTGGTAACAGTACTTGGTGTTTCTATTGTTTCTATTTTACTTGTATGCTTTTATTGGTTGTTTTGCACTATTAGCTGTTATTTTGTTAGATAATAGATAGTTCCAGAATCTTCTAGAAGAGTTTAGTTAGTAGTGGTAGATAATAGATTGAAGAGCAGGAATTACTTGCTGAAACCCTAGCAGTGCTGCAAATTGATTTAACTAGCCTTCATAATTAAAGACTGAGTAAATTGATTGATTTTGTATAAATAGAATAGCTTGTTGTTCCTTATCTATGTCCCTAGATCTAAAGGCTGCTTATGCAACTACTCCTGAACCTTAGCTGTCAAAGCAGCTAAATTGCTTTCAATTGATAGGTAGTTGTGTTTCATCTCAGAAATATTACACTGCAACTCCTCTAACAACTCTCAAACTGACTTCTCCAAAGTATTCACCCAATTTTCCACCTTGTTAATCTCCTGTGATTCACAGATGGCATCAATTGTTTTATCTAAGGACTTGGATGGAGAACAATAGGCTATTTTATTAATAAGAAATCAATCAATCTACAATCTACAGAGTCTCTAGCTATGAAGCCTAGTGAGCTCAATTTTCAGCTCTGCTAGGGTTTTAACTTATAGTTTCTATTCTACTAGTATCTATAGAAACTACCACTACTTCTAGACTATTTTAAAAGATTTTAGAACTATCTATTATTTGACCAAACTGACAGCTAATAGTAGAAACAATTAATAAAGGAATACAGTATATAAGTAAATAAAGAGATACAATTAGAAACATTATGTACTGCTACTGCTACCATGCCACCCTCTTATACTAAGCCTGTGACTGCTGTGCCTCCTAGTATAGGTACAAGTAATGTGCGGTGTTATAGGGTACATAACTAATGCGGTCTCTCTAACTCATTCATGGAAGCTTGCCTACATGGTGTAGATGCCTTGATCAATTCTCTTTTTTAACCTTTCAAAAATCACATTGGACAAATCTTTTGCCATCGGATAATACTTGATTCTAGCATTTGATAATACATGGTTTAGAATTCAATTATGTTCATTGTTTAGGGTTATAGGATTCTCATTTATCCTTGGACATGCTTTGTTGTAAAATCCATTTTTGAACATTTTTGTCTATAGGTCTCCTCTGTAATATGATCTTCTGCAGCTGTGTTCTCGTGTATTCTCCCTATTGCAAGCTTACTGGTGGATCCCTTAGTTTCCTAGCTCCTTTTGTCTTGTCAATAATGCAAAGACAGCAATTTTAAAGTTATTCAAAGTACATATGCACCTTTTTCTTTTTTTTCTTTTTCAGTGATTTCTGTGTTGCATTTTGTTTTGGAAGAACAATTGTTTTTTTATGCTTCACGTCTTATAGTCTTTGATTATTTAACTAGCGATTATTTACAGTCCCAAGATATCATAATTTTACATCAGAGGTGCTTGTGCCCATTACTCCAGGAAACCAGTAAGCTAGAATGTCTGATACCAAAAAAGTCATCCTTGCAATACCGTCTACCTATGGGAGACCAGGGCTTCATCAATTTTGTTTCGTATCTTCTTGAAGTCAACCCAGATAAACGCCCTACTGCTGCTGAGGCTCTAAGACACCCTTGGCTGTCATATCCTTACGAGCCTATATCATCACAAGATGCGAAAGAAAGGTCTATAGTATATCATCACGAGATGCGAAAGAAAGGTCTATAGAAAGAGATGCAAACTGCCCTATCTTGTGTGAGATCTCAACTGGATACGGACAAGTAGAAAGGGTTTCATGCTAATGGCTGTCATAGGACTGCCTGCTGCCTTGCATGCCTTCTCAAAACGTGCACCTAAAAGGCATGTCATTGTCTCAGTGATTCTTGTTCAACATCATCCCAGGTTTTACCATTTCGTATATCAAAACGTAATTTCAAGTGCATTGTATTTATGGTTTTTTTTTCCTTTTTTTTTTTTTTCATTACCTTGGAATCTGATGGAAAGGGGAAATCTCATTCTGTTGTACATGATGTGCAATAATTCTTTTTAGATTATCTAGTAATACGATCTGAACTAGCTGCTTCCACAACTTTGATCAGTCAGTTCAATTTTGAGGGATGACATTCTCAACGACTTTTAGGCATCTTTTTACTTGCCACTTTTCTCAGGCAATCTTGGCAGATTTGCCTCTGGGGCTAAAATTGGGATGTGGAGCAAACAAGGTAGCAATTTTTTAATGAAGTGTGATTGAGGAACTGAGTTCCATTTTCATTTCACGTTCAATTATTTCTGGTTGCTCTTCTAACTATTTTCCATGTGTTTATTTTCATTGTAAATGTCTTCTGAATCTTAAATCAGAAAAGAAATATTGATTTTTGAAGCTTGCTGTTTGCAAAGTTATGGCTTCTGGTAGATCGGTTACTTGCATGCATGTTTCTATGTGAATTCTCATAGAGCGGAGGAAAATATTGTCAGCATGATGAGGTGCTTCCCTACGCTATTTGTCTCTTGAAAATACAAAAGAGAAAAAGAATGTGGCTCGTGGTGCCAAGTCGGCCAACCAATCATGAATAAGCTAATCGTGGATTAGTTAGGCTAAGGCAAGAACACTCGATAATTGCTACGTTCACCCAATTCAATGATCTTTTGTTTGGGTGGCTTCATCTCTACCTAAGCGGCACTTTAACTTGCTCTTTCAAAGCACTTGCATCCTTGAAAAACAAGCAGCTTCGTTTGGCTAATGTTCTAGTAACTAGCCTAGTGTCTTAGGCTAACTACTAGAGTAAAGGTGTAGGATTCATAACTTATGGCTACTTTCTTGCCTAGTGGCACTGCATTTGGGTAACCAAATTGAAAATCTCTACCATGGTATTCTCCTCGTCGCTTGACAAATGAAAGTCAAAATCTTTTTCTTGTTACACTTTGATTGGCCGATGGCCTAGTGCCTTAACGGTATATCCCTTCTTTGCCTATGGAATAGAAAGGGGATAGAAAATTCATGCCTTTAGAATGACTATTATAAGGATTAGGCTAAAACTTTTTATTTCAATGTTTACTTTGTGTAAATTTTTATTTTAGGAAATATTTATTATAGTGTTTACTTTATCTTATTAATTACAGTATTAATTAGAACATAGTCGAACCATTTGAATTTTTTATTTTTTTTTGGGAAAAAATTGCGTTTTTTCTTGCTACCAACTATTCCTAAGGAGTGAGAATAAATTTTTCCTTGAGAATTGGAATTTTTTTACTCATTTTTCAAGTCAACAAGGTAATAAGAAAAATGTGTATTCCCTCTTTATTTCTTCCGAGTAAAAGGGTTATAAGTTTCTCCGTGCTAGCCTAAACATAGGAAATTTCATTGACGAAGATCACCAACCGTGTAGGAAATACCCCTAGAGAGAGTACAACAAGAAATTGAATATAAAGAAAGTAATAGGAGATGAGATGGGAAGTAACCATCAATCCAAAGGGCACATCATCTTTTTAGTAAATCCAATTGTCTAGTAAGCTATTCTATTAGCATTTCTAAAATGTGTGTAAAGTTAATCATTTTAAAGATATGAATAAATTTAATATTCCTAAAACGTACTATAAATAGAATATGAAGAAAGTAATCTTAGATGAGAGGGTATAACTATTAATCCAAAGGGCATATCCTTTTTTTTTTTTAGAAAAAAAAAATCCAATTGTCTACTTAGTTATTCCATTAGCATTTCTAAAGTATGTGCAAACTCAATCTTTTCAAAAATATGTATAAACGTAATGTTCCTAAAACCTACTGCAATTTTTTTTATTTCCTTTATTGAGGCCTATTACTCCAATGAACGTGAGGACTAGGCTTATTCAAGGACTAGACTTTAGATGTCATGTTTGGCTCCAAAATTACATCTTGCCATCATTCTTCTTGGGCTCAAACTTGGTCGTGTTTAATAGCTAAGCAATCCAATTTTTAGCATTAAGCCTACAAATATTTAAAGAGATTCCATCCAAATTATTTCTAGTGTAGTACAATACCCTATCTTAACCCCCTATTCTCTCTCGTCAAATTCCATTGATTGGGTGAACTTGTTGGCTTCTTGTTTAATTCAGTCAAAATTCTATAGATTCCCTTAATCAAATCATTGCCAGCAATCAACTCGTAACTTTTAGCATCAAAGGGTAAGTCTTTTTCTTTTCTTATTTGAAAACATTCTTTATTATTTTTGAAGAAAGACTCAAACTATGGCATTTAATCTAACCAACCCTTTAGATGGTAAGGCTTACCTTTCAGAACTTGATTACCTGATAAATGTATGAGGTACTCATCACTTATTGATGCCACCTTCCTCATACAAATAAGGTTTGAATTTCAAAAACTACCTTGCTTTATCTACTATTCTAGATAACCTAATAACACATGGTAGATGACACCTCCATCTCCTTTCTCTCTTTGACTTAAACCCTAAACATTACTTCCTTCCACGAACATAAGCAATCAACTTTTTCTTTGTCTACCTTTTATTCCATCATACCAAATCATACGTAGGCTACCAATAGGCACAAGATGAGAGCATATTCTAGCGTTTCTCCTTCCTCATAAAATAAGCAACAAGGGTAAGGTGATACATATGGTTAAAGAGGTCAGTATTCTCTACTAAAGAACTTGTCATGGCCTTCTATAAAAAGTTCTTAATTTTTGTTGAATGTTGAAGAACCAAATGATCTTCCACTTTAAACTTGGTAGCTCTAAGGAAGAAGAAGCCTTGTAGTGGAAGAAGCATTTGATGGGGTTTATGGAAATAATATGGTTATCTAATCGTGCAAATACCCATATGGTCAAAAGCAAAACCAAGAGGCCATTTTAGGCTTTGAATGGTAAATGTATATTCTTATTTACCTCTATTCAAAATTAGGACTTACTGCAGGCGGTGAGAAACCAAATGGATCCTTAAAAATATTGAAAAAAAATAGAGTGAGAAGGTCGACAAATGGGGTACAATAGCTAACGTGAAGTTGCTCAAAGGATGTGACTCACTAACAAACATAATACAACTTGACACTTCATTTAATATAACACACAAGCTAATGTTAAGGTCTATCTCCTCCTAATCTTGAGCTACTTAGCAAGATTAGATAAGAGTAAGAAAATAGACTTGGAGAGGGTTGTTTCACAAGAATAAGTATATTCAATGTCTAGAGTTAATGTCATAATTTTGGCTATTAAGAGGCTGGACTGTTTATAGTAAGTCTCTAGGATAACATTATAATTAAGGAAAATTACAAAAAGGCATACATAAAAAGGGATTCCTAATACATATAAAAAAGGATAAATAGGAAAAATAGTATAGTGTTAAATGAGATGGACATATGGCGGTACAACATTGGTTTCATACAAAAGATTCTCTAGTTACAGCAGTTGAGTGGAATCGAGATGTTACGGTAATAAGGATGTCGTGACAAGAAAGGGATGTCATAAGAATTGGTAGGAGGTTGGGAGAGAAGTACTTGACTAGTAGGAGGCTATCTCTTGTTACCCGGTAGGAAGGCCTCGGCAATTGAAGATCTTATCACTCAGCCTAAGAATAGTGGGCATTGGTATAAGAAAGAGAACAGAGCATGGTATAACCATCCGGAGTTCTTAGGGAATTCAATTACCTTCTTTCTGTGTATAGTTTCTTGTTATCGATCGGTTGATGAGAGAAAATTCTTCAGATGAGGGATTGGAGGCCTTTCAGGTGTATGCGAGTAAGTGGGTTAGAGGTTGGTAACCCATTAGCTCCCTAGGGTTATTGGAGATTTGTCCTCAAATCATGATCTTCATCAATGTCTAGCACATAGGGAGTCAAGTCGGCGATGTTAAATGTGGTAGACATGCTATACTCCTCAAGTAGCTTAACCTTATAGGCATTATCATTAATTCACCTAAGGATCTTATAAGGTCTATCTACTCTAGGAGATAGATTGTTCATCCTCTTACCAAGGAAGCGATCCTTGTTATGATGGACCTAGACAAGGTCTTCGAGAGTATAAACAACTTATCTCCTTCCTTGACTTCCTTGTTCCTTCTATCAGGCTACAATTTTGGCTAGTTGCTCAGCAACCCTCTAATGCAGCTTCTGGAATTCCTCGGCTTGTTGCAGGCTAAGTTGGCTTTTCTCTCGTGTAGTTGGACTGATAATTAAATCTAAGGGTAAGTTTGGGTTAAGTCCATAAATAACCTTAAACGGTGATTTCCTTGTCAAGATGTAAGTTGAGTGATTGTAGGCAAACTCAATGATAGGTAGGCATAAATCCTAGTCATGCAAATTCTTCCCAATAGATGCTTGTAGGAGGTTGCCGATTGTCTTACTCACAACTTCAGTTTGGCCATTTATCTAGAGGTAGCAAGAAGTATTGAACATGAGCTTAGTGTTGAGCTTCTTCCATAAGGTCCTCCAAAAGAAGCTCGTGAACTTTGAGTCACGGTTGAACACAATACTTTTAGGCACTCCATGCAGTTGTACAATTTTTTGCAAAAAGAGGTTAACGATGAATAAAGCATCATTAGTTCTGTGATAGGGAATGAAGTAGCTCATCTTATTGAACCGATCAATGACCACCACCATAATTGAATCATGTCTTCTTGATGTTCAAGGAAGGCTGAGCATGAAATCCATGCTCAACTTAGTCTATGGCCGCTCGGGTATTGGCAGGGGTGTATACTCTCTATACTGCTCTCTCCTTCCCTCTTTATGTTTATACACTTCGTGCCTCTCAAGAATTCGGTACACATCCTTCATTATCCCAAGCTAGTAAAAGTGTTCATTCAATATCTCAGTTGTCCTCTTTTCTCCAAAATGACTAGTTAAGCCCCTAGCATGAGCTTCTTGAAAGAGTAGTTCTCTTATCGAACCACTTGGCACGCAAACCTACTTGCCCTTCATCAGGAAACTCTAACTTAAGTAAAATCCATCTGCAGCTCCTCTAACACTGCAATTGGCTACTAGGGGCTTAAAATGTAGATCATGCTCAAACTAATCAAGTGAAGTGCCAAATCCAAGTACCTTGACTTGCAATGTTGCAATGAGGGTATGATGATCAGAAAGAGTGTCAGCCATGGTGTTTGTCCTTCCCTTCTTATATTTGATGACGTTGCAAAAGGTCTCTAAGAACTCGACCCATTTGGCATGACGTTGAGAAAGTTTCTGTTGTCCTCGGAGGTGCTTAAAAAATTCATGATCGAAGTAGATGATAAATTCTCTTAGTAATAGGTAATGCTGCCAGTTTTGTAGTATTTGGACAAAGGTGTAGAACTCCTTGTCATAGGTTGAGTAATTCAAGGCAACTCCTCTGAGTTTCTCACTGAAGTAAGCAATTGGTTAACATTCTTACATAAGGATAGCACCAATGCTGACTCTAGATGCGTTACATTCAACCTTAAAAACTTTCGCAAAATCGGATAAGACGAGTATTAGGGTAGACGTTAATTTAGACTTTACATCTTCAAAAATCTTCTGAGCTTTCTCCGACCACTTGAACTTAAAGTGCTTCTTGGTTAGCTTAGTTAATGGCGTCGTTATAAAATTGAAGTTTCGAATGAATCTCCAATAGAACGAAGCAAGACCATGGAAACTCTTCACTTCAGTAGCATGAGTTAGTATGGGCCACTTAAGAATAGCTTTGACTTTTTCATCATTAACTCAGAGTCCTTCCTTTGAAACAACATACCCGAGGAATACAACCTTTCTTTAGTAGAATATGCATTTTTTCAGATTACCAAATAATCTCTCGATAGGGAGGATGTCGAATACCAATCTTAAATGCTTAACATGGGTGATGAGGTTGGTGTTGTAAACTAAAATGTCATTGAAATAAACCACAATACATTTGCCAATTAGTGCTCTTAGTACATGATTCATGAGCTACATAAAAGTACTCGACACATTTGTCAGGCTAAATGGCATCACCATTCATTCGAACAGACCATCCCTTGTCTTGAAGGCCATCTTCCATTCATTTTCAGGTCTCATTCGTATTTGGTGGTAGCCACTCTTTAGATCAATCTTTGAAAAGATGTAAGCACCATGTAACTCATCGAGCATATCATCCAAATGTGGGATTGGATATCGATACTTAATGGTAATTTAGTTGATGGCACTATTGTCAATGCACATCCTCTATGACCCATCTTTCTTCAGTACTAGCATGGCTGGTATGGAACATGAGCTCATGCTCTCTTAGACATATCTGCGATCTACTAACTCATCTACTTGTTTCTTCAACTCGGGATTAAGCCTATAAGTAGGTTGGTTTAGTAGGGCAGCTCTAGACTAAAGATCAATGCAATGTTCAATGCCTCTTAAGGGTTTTAAACCTTTTAGCATCTCATCAAGGAATAAATCAGCATACTCCTATAGTAGTGTTAGCACCTTAGCAGGTAAGCTCTTAGCTTCTTTCAATTCCAGAAGTTTCCTGACTAAAAGGAGCACACATACTTCTTCTTCAGTTTCTTGGTAAAATTAAGTATGAGAAATCACTAGGGATTTTCGTTGCATAGATCGGGCAATCTTCTCTTAAGACTCATATACTTCCTTAGGGCTCATATGAGTCAAAATAACTCTCTTTCCATCTTTTAGGAACATGCAAGTATTCTTATACTAATCATATAATACCCTCAAGGAAAACAGCCAGGGTTGGTGGAGTAAGATGTGCAAAGTGCATATAGGTAGGATGTCACACAATACCTCATCCTTGTACTTATCACTAATTGGCAATTGATACTCTAACTTACTTGGCAATGGGTAAACCTCTTTTCTTATTCAGCCAGTGAATCTTATACAGCTTAGGTTATGGAAGGGTTGGCAACTTCATGGCCTTCTTTATGCCCTGTGCTATAATATTAGTACAGCTTCCTTTGTCAATGATCAAAGCGCATAGTTTGCCATTCACTCAACAACTCGTGTAGAAGAGATTCTCCATTTGTGCATTCTTGTCAACTACAAAAGTGCTAAGGGATCGATGCACAAAAAAATAGGATTCGGCTCCTACTTTAGGAGGTGTAAGGGCATCGAGGTCTTCTTGAAACTCCTCTAGTGTTGGGCCAACTTCAACCCCTTCTCCTTCACTAGTACTCTCCACTTTGAATTGGGGCTTATGTCCCTTGATTGTCATGACACGTCAATTTGGACATTGACTAGCCACATGTCCATGGTTAAGACTTTTAAAGTATTTGATCTCTCGGGTCTTCCTTCCAAAGCTCTAACCTTAGTCTCTTCGGATGTTAGGTTCCTCATCCTTACCTTTACCTTGACTTTCTTCTAGTCGGCTCAACACTTATCCTCGATGATCCACCTCGAAACTGTTCAATGCATAGCCATATTCTAATTGACTCAGCAATCTTAGTTGGCTAGGCTAGCTTCATCTTTGCCTCTTAACCCTTTACGCCACTCAAATGGTCTCATTTAGACTTCCCAATCTCTGTAATTCCACAATATGACCAATCTCAATCCTCAGTCTAGAAATGAACCTTGCTATAGTTTATGTCTTGGGTTTGTTAACATCACATCTGATCATGAGTGACTAAAACTCTAAAACATAGTCGTCCACCGACCTGTTACCCTGTCTCAAGTGTTGAAGATGTTGGAAAGTGTCTTGCTCATAGTGTTTGGGAACGAACTTACTTTTCATAACTCTCTTTATCTCATTCCATGTTTGGATTTTGTGTTAGGCCCTCAGGTGAACATTTTGTAGCTTCTTCCACTACATTGCCGCATATCCAAAAAATTCCAATGCGGCCACTTGGATACAGATAACATCTTCATAATAGTAAAAGTCGAATATCTTTTCGATCTTCTCCTCCCAATCCAAGTAGTCATCAGCACTACCAGACCCATTGAAGCTCAAAATTTGTACTTTGAGGTGTTCGGCTCTCCTAGCAGCTTTAAACTCATGCTCGTTAATTTCAACATACTGCTCCTCTTCTTCTTCATACTCCTCCACTTCATCTAACTCCAACCTCCTTTTCGCGACTTTATCAGCATGACAGGGTGGTACTTAATTCATAGGAAGGGGCTTTGGTGCTTGCGGTTCATTCATCTACCTTCTTAGCCTATCCTTTATTTCTCGGCCCTATCCAGTGGCAATCCTATCTTGCGGTCCCATCTCTAAGATTCTTTGCATTGAGATAGCTAGATTGGTTACAATAGCGGTGAGGTCTTGTATCTACTCATCAGTAGTACGTGGTATCTGTTGGATCACATAACCATGTCCTTGAGCATTACTCTCAGCATAATTAATTTCTCCTTGAATGTTAGGACTTGACATTGTCAAAAAGAATAAGCTTCAGAACACACTCTTCACGTAGGAAATTACCACATAGAGAAAATACTAATCTAATAGTGAACTATGGACTTACTCTGTTCTTCCAGATGAAAACAAAGTATAATAAACAACAGACCAATAGGAACTAGTGCAATACAACTCTCGATCACAACCTTAAGCTTTAATACTAGGATGATACGCTTAAGAGCTCGGTTATCACTAAGGCTTACTACAGGTAATAAAAAACCAATAGGTCCTTTGAAATATCGAAGAAAATAGACTATGAAGGTTGACAAATGGGGTGTAGTAACTAACATGAAGCTGCTTGAAGGATATGACCCACCAATGAACACAACATGACTTAATACTTCACTTGATATGACACACAAGATAATGTTAAGATCTATCCACTACTAATCTTGAGTTACTCGGTAATATTAGATAAGAGTAAGAAAATGGACTTAGGAGGGGGTTGTCTCATAAGAATAAGTATATTCAATGTCTAGAATTAATGTCATAATTTTGGCTACAAAGAGAAGAGATTATTTATAGTAAGTCCTTAGGAGAACGTTACAATTAAGGAAAATTACAAAAAGGCATACATAAAAAGGGGTTCCTAGTACATATGAAAAGGGTAAATAAGGAAAATTACAAAAAGGGAAAAACAGTACAATGTTAAATGAGATGAATAGGTGGCAGTGTAGCATTGGTTTTATATAAAAGATTCACTAGTTACAACAGTTGAGTGGAATCAAGATGTTGTAGTAATAAGGATGTCGTGATGAGAATAGGATGCTGTAAGAATTGGTAGGAGGTCGGGAGAGAAGTACTCGGCTAGTAGGAGGCTATCTCTCATTACTCGATAAGAAGCTCTTGGCAATTGAAGGTCTGATCATTTGGTATATAGGCCTTGCTTAGAGAATAGTGGGCATTAGTACAAGAAAGAGAATAGAGTATGGTAGAACCATTCGGAGCTCTCAAGAAATTCAACTACCCTCCTGCTGTGTACAGTTTCTTGTCATCAGCAAATTAGTGAGAGAGAATTCTTCGGGTGAGAGACTGGAGGCCTCTTAAGCATACGTGAGTAAGTAAGCCATAGATCGGTAACCCATCATCAGTATCGAGTTCACCTAGGTGAACATCTTAAGAGATGTAGTTAATTCCTAGATTCTTTTCCAAGATATCCTAGATTCTAGCAAATGTCACATATGCATTCATCAGCATCAACATAACAACCAAGTTTAATGTCATGTCACTATTCAATCATCAACAATTATAACAGGTAGCTCCAAATGGTTCATCGAATAGCACATTAACTTGAAATCAAATTTAGCTAAGTCAAAACATCACAAAGCACATAAAGTTAAGAGAAGACATAAAACTACTTAAGCACACACAAATATCCACTTACTTGGCTAGTGGTACATTCTTAATCTTACTGGTTAACATAAACTTCTTCTTCCATGAATTCACCTAGCAATCAATTACAGGTCATGAATATATATATTTACATATATTAGTTAAATACTCACTTGTTGGTAATTAGTTTGTTACCATTTAGTTTCTGATTTAGTCTCTAAGTTTGATTCTGAGTTAGCTTTTGATCAAGAATTTCCAACAAACCCTATATTAACTCCCGTATCAATAGTGTTTCTAACAATTATAATCAATTAGATAATCATAATCGAAATCACAGAAATTGCAATCATGAATCATCCATACATCTATAAATCCTATAACATGAATACAATTCTCATCTTAGCTATCTAAGGTTTCATCAATTCCCACAAATAAAACTTAGCTAGCCATGGGAATTAAAATAAAAGCATAGATAACAAGTGAATTCACAAAGAAGTTCATAATTAGTAGTGAGAATAAATCACAGAATTGCATGAACATAAATAGAATAGAGATCACCAATTCTGTAATTATAATAAGTAAACTTCAATTGCAACTCCAAGGTTAATCTCTACAGCAAAAGTGAAGTCTTCTCAACGATCCAAGAAATTCTAAAGAAAACTCTTCAAAACTATCTACTAATTGCTTCTAAGACTCTTTAACTTTAAAGAAGATGAAAAAGTCCCTAAACTATCAATCACATGTCTATTTATAGAGAAAACTAGGGTTAGCTTTCGAATGGTTTTATCCTCATAAAGGTCGGTGGTGTAGTGTTTAAGGCCAACAGTGTAGAGTATAGGCCGGCCCAAGGTTGGTTGCCTTCAATTCCAAAGTGTCGTAGATTGATTCAAGCTTTGTTCGTTTGCGTAAAACTCTTCTAAATTAATCGTATTTCCACTCTGAATCCTCTAATACTTAAAAATGTCCAAATGAAAATACTTAAGTATCAATTCTTAATGATTTCTATAAAGTCAATAATAATTTTATCTAATTCGATTAAAACATGAATAAAATATGCTTTTATCAACTTCCTCACACTTGAACTTTTGTTTGTCCTCAAGCAAAATAAACAGAACTAAAGAAATCTATCATTGAAAATAAAAATTTTCCAATTGCAAATCCAAGCATATGATATTTTATACTTTCAAACTCACCATTTTATAATGCCCACTGCTCTAACCAAATCAAAATATGTGATTAAAGTACTGCAATTGAAATTAATTAGCCACTCTAAAGAAAACAAACTTTAATCCAAGCGTTTAGCCTAAGATTTCTATTTCAAAAGTAGATACTCATTCTTAAAAGGAAAAATACTCATTTAAACTTCACAGCTATTAGCAAGCATATTATCTCTCTAATTATCCCAACAAACAAGTTAACAAAGTAGTGAAAGCATCTGATATCTGCTTTATCCCTAGGTTTTCTTCCTTTTTATTATAAGCCTTAATTCATTTCTTGAATTGCATTCAAATTTTCCATGTTTCATTCCCATTTTTTCATTTTTTTTTCTTTCTTTTTAGTTCAAATACTAAACTTTGCCTTTTTGCCCTTCTTGTTATAGTGAATGTATTGAGTTGGCATATCCTAGGCTTATTACCCAAGTGACTAGGTTTTAAAGGGACCCCGATATACTCTTCCTCACTCTAACATTCAAGTTAGGATACTCTTAGCTCAATTACTTATGTTATTGGAGTAAAGGCTCTAATTTCATAACTTTTTTAAATGCTTATTAAAATTTTTCAGACTTCTTTTATAGGAATTACTAAGTACAAAGCTTTCCTTAATTTTTTCACTAAGTGTTAAAGCACCGTTAGAATAACTAAAAAAAAAAAATGATATATTAACTAACCTTGTATAAAAGTGAACCTGTTTACTTTTCATTTAAGGACTCGACTACTCCTATATTTCAAATTCTAAGGCTAAAAACTAGGTAAATTAGGTTCTTAAAGATTTGATTAATTAATTTTAACTAAGTACAAAAATTATAATAATGGTGAGTAGAGTATTTTAGTAAGTCAATTATTCAAGCTAATCATAATCAGATACTATCAACAGTTTTTCTTTGTACAATCTCTAGATTCCAAACAAGAAACTCAAAATTTTGAAAAAAATTAGCCTAAAAATTGCTAAATATTTAAGAACAAATGAAGTTCAAGTTAATAAGGAAGTATAACCATTTATAAACAAAAACTGGCATAAAATATCATGATATTTAATTCAATTCAAAATTCATTTCCTATATTTCCTTCCCCCCACTTTAGAATAGACATTATCCACATTGTCTCCAATTCAATGTACAAGAGGAAATAAAATAAAATAAAAATTTGCAATAATAAGAAATGAAAAACTAGTACTTCCCTAGATTCAAATTTTCAGCAACAAGGAAAATTCCAATTATGATATCATTAAGAAGGGCTTTTAATTTAGATCAGACTTATCTTATCAAACACGAAGAAACATGAAAGAGTAAATATAGGATAAAAGTGTACTCAAAAGTACGTATGTTTTTCTTATATATATATATAAATAAAATTAAAAAAATAAATAAAAATAATAATTTAGTTAAACATGAGTTGCCTCCCATGAAGTGCTTAGTTTATAGTTGCTAGCTTGACTTTTTTGGTCCTTACAACGAGTTTACGCCCACTACAATAGTGACATCACTGCCCATGTTTCCCCCTTTAAAATAGTGTTTGAGGAGATGACCATTTACCTTAAAAGTGTGATTGTCTCTTGCCTTTAATTCAACTGTACCATAAGGAAAAAAATTAGCTATTTCAAATGGGCTAGACCATCGAAATTTTAACTTACCTGGGAACAACTTCAATCGAGAGTTGTATAATAACACATTTTGACCAGGCACAAACTCTCGCTATTAGATGTTCTTATCATGCCATCGTTTGGCTCTCTCTCCTTGTATATCCTTGTGTTTTCATATGTTTCTTCTCTAAACTCATCTAGTTGGTTCAGTTGGAGCAATCGCTTTTCACCTGTAGCCTGTAAATCAAAGTTAAGGTATTTTATGGCTAGTAGGCCTTGTGCTCAAGCTCTACTACAGGTAGGTGACATGATTTACTAAAAACGATTTTGTATGGGGACATTCCTATAGGGGTTTTAAAAGCTATCCTATAAGCTTACCATACATCATCAAGTTTTAAAGACCAATCTTTATGCATTGATAGTCTTCTTTATGATACGCTTTATTTCCTTATTGGATACCTCAACTTGTCTACATGTTTGTAGATGATATGGGGTAGCAATTTTATTAGTGACTCCATATTTTGATAACAGTTTTTCAAATTGTCGATTGCAAAAATGCAATCTTCCATCACTTATAATAGCTTTGGGTACTACAAACTTGGAAAATATGTTCTTTTTATAAAATTTAATTACAACCCTAGCATCGTTAGTTTGTAGAGCAATTGCTTCTAGCCATTTCGACACATAATCTACAGCTAGAAGTATATATTTGTTTAAAAAAGATAAGGGGAAAGGATCCATGAAGTATATTCCCCATACATAAAAAAGTGCAATTACTAGAATGCTATTTTGTGGTAATTCATGTCTCCTAGAAATATTTTCAGTCCTTTGGCATTGAGTACACAACATAATATAATTCCTGCAATCATTAAAGAAAATGGGCTAGTAAAATCTACAAGATAAAATCTTAGTTGCAGTTCTTTCCACACCAAAGTGGCCTCTTGTTTCTTTATAACGACAATGCTGAATTATGCTAAGCTGTTCAGTTTCAGGTACACAACGTCTAATTACTTGGTTAGCATAACATTTAAATAGATACGGTTCATCCCAGAAATAATAATTCACATCATGTAAGAACTTCTTTTTCTTTTGAAATGAGAAACCATATGGTATGACTTTGCTAACCAAGTAATTAACTATATCAGCATACCAAGGTAATCCTTGAATCTCTACTGCATATTACTATTCATCAAGGAACTTTTCACTAATGGGTAGCTCTAAACAGTTAGATTCTAAACGAGATAAATGATCTGCAATCATGTTTTCAGTTCCCTTTTTATCTTTGATTTCAAGGTCAAATTCTTGCAATAGTAAGATCCAACGAATAAGCTTAGGTTTAGCATCAGCTTTAACAAACAAATATTTTAGAGTAGCATGGTTTGTGTATACTATATTCTTAGAACCTATTAGGTAAGGCCTAAACTTGTCACATGCAAATATAACTGCTAAAAGCTCTTTTTCTGTTATGGCATAGTTTCTCTAGGCTTCGTTCAAGGTTTTACTAGCATAGTATATGACATGAAATAACTTACCCCTCTTCTGCCAAAGTATTACTCCTACAGCATAGTCGCTGGCATCATACATCAACTCAAAAAGAAGCTCCTAATTAAGTGCAACGATCACGAGAGCTGAAATAAGCTTCTCCATCAGTAGATTAAATGCCTAGAAATAACTATCATAAAAAACAAAGGTAGAATCTTTTTCAAGTAATTACAAAAAGTTCTAGAGATTTTAGAGAAGTCCTTGATAAATCTCTTGTAGAAGTTAGCATGCCCTAGGAGGCTCTTCACTCTTTTGACTGAAGTGGGTGGTGGCAGCTTCTCTATTATCTCTAATTTTGCTCTGTCAACTTCAATCCCCTTTTTCGATACCTTGTGACCTAAGACTATTCCCTCTTTTACCATAAAATGGCATTTTTGCTAGTTCAGAAGTAAATTAGTCTCCTTACATCTTTTAAGTACATAGCCTAAATTAGTCAGGCATGAGTCAAATGACTTCCCAAAGACTGAGAAATCATCCATAAATCTTTCAATGAGATCTTCTAACATATTAGAAAATATAGACATCATGCATCTTTGAAAGTAATGGGTACATTACAGAGACTAAAGGGCATTCTCCTAAAGGAAAAAGTGCTATAAGGACATGTAAAGATGGTTTTCTCCTGGTCTTCGAGTGCTATATGAATTCGATTATAACCAGAATAACCATTTAAAGAGCAATAATAGTCATGCCCTAAAAGTTTTTCTAACATCTGATCTATGAAAGGGAAGGGGAAGTGGTCTTTATGGGTGGTATCATTCAATTTTATATAATCTATACAAACTCTCCACCCAGTCATGGTGCAAGTAGGGATTTACTCATTAGCCTCATTTTTAACCACAATCATGCTACCTTTTTTTGGCACTACCTGAACAGGACTAATCCGCTTACTATTTGAAATAGGGTAGATAATATTTACATCCAGCAATGTGAGTACCTCTTTCTTTACTACCTCCTTAAGAGTTGGGTTAAGTCATTTTTGTGGTTGTATTGTGGGTTTGCATAACCTCTAACAATATCTTGTGAGTGCAAATTAAGAGACTAAACCCCTTGATATCAGCAATGGTCCACCTAATGGCTTCTTTATGCTCTCTTAGAACTCCTAGAAGTTGTTTCTCCTAATCACCTATCAAAGAAGAGGAGATAAATATTAGGAAAGTATTATTTGTTCCAAGATAAGCATATTTTAAATGACTAGGTAAAGGTTTAAGTTCAAGCACTGGGGGTTGTGTTAATGATGGGATTGGCTTCTTCTCACTGGTGCTTAGCTCTTCATAGTATTGAGCTTTGATTTTTGACACTTGTTCCTTACCTTTTTCTATAGGCTCACCATCATCGCTCTAATCATCTAGATCCCTAAGAACTGATTCCATGGTATCCAATCTTGCTTTCTCTTCTATAGACTTACAGGTAATCTCATCAATAATATCAATAATGTAATAGGATTTACACTCATCAAATTGCTCTATGGCTTCATAAACATTAAAAGTTACTTGATCATCCATAACTCTTAAAGTAAGCTTACCTTATTCCAAGACTATCAATGCCTTACCTGTTGTAAGAAACGGTTTGCCAAGGATCATGGGTACCTATTTGTCCTCTTCTATCTCTATGACTATAAAGTCAACTGGGAAGATACAATTGTCTACCTTTACTGAGACATTCTCTACAATACCCCTTGCGTATTTGATACTCCTATCAGCTAGTTGTAAGGTGACATGAGTCTTCTTGCAATCTCCAAGTCCTAGCTTCTTGAAAATAGACAAAGGCATTAAATTTATGCTTGCACTTGAATCAATAAAAACTTTATCAAAATGAAAATTTCCTATAGTGCAAGGAACAATAAAACTCTCCTAATCTCTTTGTTTTCTTAGCAGGTAGGATAGATTTTTCTAGAGGATCATAAAGTACTCCCCTATAAGTATCACATGTTTGTTCCCATCAATCTTTCTCTTCTTAGTAAGCAAATCCTTTATGAATTTGGCATAGGAAGATATCTACTGAAGTGCCTCTGTAAAAGGAATGTTGATCTGTAGCTTCTTGAAAACATCTAAGAATTTAGCAAATTGGGCTTTTAGCTACTGTTGCTTCAGTCCTCCTAGGAAAGGGATAGGAGGAACACACGGTTTCACTTTTGATGGCTTCTGCTTTAGTTCCTCTGCCACTTACTTCCCTTTTCCTTTCTTTAGATTCTACTCCTTTTCTTCAACTCATCTATTAACTGTTTCAACTTCCTTTCCACTCCTTAACATAATAGCAATGACACCTTTAGGATCCTCTTTGGTATTGCTAAGTAAAGACCTTGATGGTCTATTACTCAACTATTGATAGATCTGACTAATCTGATTCTCTAAATTCCGAATAGTGGCTTATTGATTCTACAACATGATGTTAGTCATTGGCATATAACTCAACATGAGCTCTTCCATTCTAGACTAATTTTGCTGAGGTGGAGCATTCTAAGTAAGACCCTGCTTTTGGAATCCAGTTAGTGGTTTAAATGCATTATTCTCATTCCTTCATGAGAAATTTAGATGATTGTGCCACCTTGGATTGTATATATTCAAATATGGACCTTGATTACCTCATTGGAAATTGTTGACAAAGTTCATCTACTCTCCACTAGCTGAAGTCGAGGGATTCCCAGATAGGCACTCAAGAGTCGAATGTAGTCCTGAATATAACTTACAAAAAGCAATAAGATTAGCATGAAAAGACTGTGCTGAGGTGAGTTTATTTACTTGGGTAGTGAGAGTTGAAATTTGAGCTATTAATTGAGACATAGTGTCACTGTCATTGACCGATGCCACTCTTGAGTTGCTTCTTCTTTTGGCTAGTTATGTGCACTAGAGGCCATCTCTTCTATCAATGCACTTGCTTCATCATGCCATTAGAACACCTCTAGCTTAAGTACCTCCAACTATAGCACCTACTAAGGACCTCAGTGTCTCATCTAAACTGAGATAGAAAATCTCAATTGGGAGATTATTTGACAAGCCATGATGTAGGCATTTTATGATCACCTCATTGAATCTCTCCCAAGCCTTATAAATTGACTCACCACTAAACTTGGTAAAGTTGGTGATGTCGTTCCTCAGTTTTGCGGTCTTGGCTAGTGGGAAAAATCTCCTTAGAAACTTTGATGAAAGATTAGCCTAGGTGGTAATAGACTCTTATGGCAGTGAATGAAACTAAGCTCTGGCTTTATCCCTTAGTGAAAAGGGAAAGAGCTGTAATTTGATAACCTCGTCTGTAACATTGTTCATCTTCACTGAATTGCAGCATTGGAGGAATCCTGCAATATTCTCATTAGGACATTCATTAGGATAACCTCGTTTGTAACATTGTTCATCTTCACTGTATTGTAGCATTGGAGGAATCCTGTAATATTCTCATTAGGACATTTATTAGGATATCCTCTAAACTGATTTGTTTGAACCATCTAAATGAGGGAAGGTTTTAACTCAAAGTTGTTGGCTTGAATGGTAGGCCTCCTTATGGCAAAACCTATAATCATAGGTACTGTATAGTCCCGAAGTGCTTGCGGGAATCCCTATATCTGATTATTATCATTGTTACTTGCCATCTCAACTTCTTGCACTTCTCTCCTTCTTTTGTTCTCTCTCCTTAACTAATGCAAAGTGCGCTTTATTTTAGAATCTATTGATAGAATTTTAGAACTTCTACTCTTGTGCATAAAACACCTACAAAGAGAACAAGAAATAACATACGTCGTTAAGTGTGCCTAAATTACCAATAGAACTAAAAGGTTTAATATCTTTGGTCTCCGGCAATGGCGCCAAAAACTTGATCTGCTTAAACTACATATATAAAAATATTGTGAATACTCCAATAAGTATATTGGGTTGGAATCAAGTAATAAAGAGTGAGCAAGGCAGTTGATCCTTCAAGGACTAAAAAAGTACTAATCCTATGATAGCTCTTATTAATATTTAGGCAATAAAAATTGAATTGTAGATTAACTAATCTAACAATTACCCTAAAACTGTCAAAAAGAAAATTATGATAAAATATTTAAAACTAAGCAATCAATTGAGAATGCGGGAAAAATAGAATCCACCCTAATTGTGAGAATATAGATTAATAACTATATGGTCATTCAAGTGAAATTATCATGCCTTAAAATTAAGGCTTCAAAATCTCTAATTAATTAGTCAGCTCCTACATCTCCAATTAATAGTGAGCTCTAAATTATAATCATACATCTCCCAATGCTTTGATCGTTTAATGCCCTAAATCAGTTATCCCTAATGTCTTAGTGAATAATCAACTCGAAACATTGCATTAATCCCTAGATAATTTCAACTAATCTAATTAATGCCGCTCCCGCATTAGGTAATTAGTTTAATCAAGAATTTCCAACAAACCCTATATTAACTCCCGTATCAATAGTGTTTCTAACAATTATAATCAATTAGATAATTATAATTGAAATCATAAATCACCCATACATCTATAAATCCTATAACATAAATACAATTCTCATCTTAGGTACCTAGAGTTTCATCAATTCCTACAAATAAAACTTAACCAGCTATGGAAATTAAAATAAAAGCACAGATAACAAGTGAATTCGCAAAGATTCATAATTAGTAATAAGAATAAATCATAGAATTGAAAACGATTTTAAAAAATAAGTCACCAATTGATCAAAATCAAGAAAAGAGTGAAATTAAGACTCATCAATAGATAAGCCTTAATTTCAGCTAGTAGCCTTTGGTGCTTTAAAAGCATTTTAGAAAATAGAAAATAGAAAGCAAATGGGCTTAGGGGATATCTTATTAAAATCTAAACGGTTTCTACAAAAGAAGTTCATAAAGTAATTAAATGGGGCTTTGGTTTTAAAAGAGAACTTTTTAAGTGAAAAAAGGCTTTAGACCTAATTTATTAGAAAGCTTGAAAAGATTTGAAAAAGAGGGAAAAATGGGTTTTTTTTTATTTATTTATTTGTGCCTTTTCTATTTCTTATTTTTCCATGATTTTTACTGATCGAAAAGTAGGTGAAATTGGGTCAAAAAATAAGGGTACAAGTTGCCATTTTTGAAACAAACTCAAAGCTTAAGCCTTGATGCATTTTGTTTAAGTAACAAAGGGAAGAAAGAGAAGGATTGGTCAAAGGTCAAATGAGGGTAGCACGTAGCACAACATATTGTTGCTACGTATCGTGTAAGTGGAGTGCTACGTGGTGTCCTACCAAAAGTGCTATGTATTACCTCCAATCGAGTGATATGTGGCATTCCCTACTATTGACAAATGGCACATGAGGAGCTGCGATGTGTCATCTCTTATTTCATTTTTTCCTATTTCTTTTTTCTTAATTTCTCATTTCCGTTGCTGATTCTTCTTTTACTTTCTAGATTTTTCCTTCTTTTCTAAAACCCTTAAAAAAGATCTAATTAGCTATCTGACTTCTCAAAAATTTACTTTCCTCTTTAATCTATTATGGAGTCTAATAATCATATGTTCAAAATATTTTAAAAAATTATCTAATTTGTTGAAATCAGGAACCTGATTTTACCACATTAGGCTTTTAAAATTGAGATACCCATAAAATGACAATTTTAAATCCGATTAGGGCATGTTTTAAGGCCATGGTCTCTTGAAAATATGTATTTCAAAATATTTTAATATGAGTTGTCCAAACATAAGCTAGACAAATTAATTTTTAATAAATGTCCCTTTCTATTTGGAATCCTTAATTTGATCAAATCGCATATATTTATCTAGATACACGTTTTTTTTAATTATTTTTTATTTTTTATTTTAGATTTTTAGTTTCTCTTTTTTCTTTGAATTTTTTTTCTCGTTTTTGGAATTTTGGATTTTTTTTTTCAATTTTTACATGTTTCCATATTTTCTATTTTTTATACTTTTCTTTTTTCCTATTTTTCTATCTTTTTTAGATTTTTCAATTCTTTGGTACATTTCATTCTTTTCACTTTTTTTTATATGTTTTTCATATTTTTCAATTTTTTTTTGTATTTTCCATCTTTTTGGCCTTTTTTGAAAAGTAGGGGTTTTTAAACTAGAAAGAAAATGGAAGTGAGCAAAAAGAAAGTTTTCAAAACTTCGTAGGTAGCTGTATTAAAGCTGTGCAAACCTTGCATTGATGCTCCAGCTGAAACGTATCTCTAACTTTAAAGAGTTAGCACGAGCGTTTCTTTTACACTTTATCTTTAACAAATAGCCCAAGAAGGATGCATTATCCTTAGCAATAATTTGTTAACGTCCTAACGAGACGCTTTAGAAAATATATGGCTTTATCAACCACCACCATGATCTAGATCTAGAACCTTGATGTGAACATTGCACTCAATGTTGCTATCAAGGGAATAAAAGATCGTTGTCAATTCTTTTATTCCATCAATAAGAAGAGGCCTCAAGACTTCACCTAATACTAAGCCTGTATGACTACGTACATTAATTAGGAAGATAATATCCTGCAAGAAAATTGTCTAAGCAATAGCCCTTGGAGAAAAGAGAAAAATGAGAGGGACTAGGCATTCACCATGGATTCGCTCCACCCTTGCCTCATCAATAATAGGCCAACCTAGCCCAACGATTGCAACACACCTATGAATAAAGTCAATATTTCACTTTATAAGGAGCATCATCAACTTCTACAACCATAAGATAGATCCTATTAGAAGTTAGAGATCAAGGCATTCTCACTTAGCCTAAAAAGAAGTATAATAACTCAGCTTACAAGCATTCTAATAGGTAACATGCCTCTTAATGAGACATGGGCACAATACTACCGATTGTGCACAACTTAAGAATGCCTTCAAAGATGCCGTTTGACTTTGCTATGTTTAGGATATGTTAACTTCAACTAACCCCCAAAATAAGGGTGCACCAAAGATGACATAAGGTTCTTAAGGAATAATGCTCATGTAACTTGGGGTATCATTAGCAGATACATTTTTACTACGAGCAGTACCGAATAGACCATAAGTGGAAATTCCAAAACATAATGCTCTTGACACTATAACTAAGTAAAAAAGTGTTAAGTCAAAATAAAAGAAGGGAACTCTACTATTATGATTATAATGCCCTCTCAAACACATATTGAACTTATCTTGGTCCCATCTGTTATTAGATCAGCTACTCTTTAATGATACTCAAGCAAAACATGACTAAACATACCTTAGTTTGACTCTTTAGCTCAATCGCTCTTTAGTGACTTGCAAGCTAGACCAAAATAACCTTAATCCTCACCTGCTCAGTTGCTCCTTAACAACTTACTAGCCATTTTTGTCTCTATCTTATTTTAGGAAGTTGAGGTAGCCTTAGCCTACTAATGGACAAAAGGAGGCTATCCTAACCTTTTCATAGGACCCATTTCTTATTAATCGAGCAACTCCAAATTATTTTAGCCTCCACCTTATGATAGGTAGCTAAGGTGACCTTTACCTTGTAACAAGCGAAATAAGGCCATCCTAGACCTTTTCCATAGGTCTATGAGGTTGTCTTACATTTTAATAGGCATAAGGATGAAGTTAATCTAATTTACTTAATGTTTAATGAGGAACTCATTGGTTGCGCTTGTATCCTATTCTCCTGACCATTCTATTGGCCTAATCTTAATTCTTTTGGAAAGTAAACTAATATCTTCAGTGCTACTTTCCCCTTTGTAGACATTGCCACTTTTTACATTAAAAAGCAAAAATATATAGCAACTACCCCTTTAGTTGCAACTTAAGGTATATGACCTTAAGAATCTCCTAAATCAAAATTATTAAAGGAAAAAGAAGACACCGATTTCATACTTAGTCAAACATTGAAGAAAAGGTCTAAAAAACAATAGAAGTTTGGAAAGCCTTTCTAAAGAAGAAAAATTTTGCAAAATGGAAGGCTATAATAAGTGAAATAAGGAAATGCACTATGGTGATCCTCCTTTTATAGAGGAAGAGAGCCTTGAAAAGTCAAACATGCAAGATGGCATGATCTAAGTGTCAATCTCACGAATAACCATATACGAGGAACCATAAGTATTAAGAACCTAAGTTACTAGCAATTTACCCTAAAATTTTCAATTATCTAACTTAACAGTATAGGGATAATTGTGATCAAATAGGAAAGATGAATAAGGGATAATAACTAAAGTAAGAAAAGTAAAATAAATAAGAATAGAACTAAATGAACAAAACTAAAATAAAACAAGAATGATTTGATTAAAAGAAATAGCACATGAAAGCAAATTGTTGTTATCTACTATTAGGTTCTATGTAACAATTCAATCTCAATTATTCCTTGGACAATAGAGATGACTAATATGAATTTATACAACTTGTGTCTCTAGCCTCTTCCTAATTCTGAGACCCTCTCTAAATTGTTTCTAAATAGAGTGCCACACAATCATATTAAGAGCTTAGATCTCGCTATTAGGTTGGTAACCTAGATTACCCTAAGTTAGAGAAATTGGTACCTAATCTCTTAGCGTACTCAATTCCTTGTAATTACACTTGTCCATTCAACAGTAGGACTCATGTCTCTATAGCAAACTCACACATCAAATTAACAATCATGGTAAATACTAATTGACAATAATAAGATCTGTGTAATTAGATCTTCAAAGAAAAAAATCATAGATTAAATAAAAAATTGTTGTGATACGAACTAAGATTTGGTAACAATTTACTAAGAATATTTAAAAGAACAACATAATAATGAAATTAAAAGAAGAAGTAATTGAGAGACCTCCAATACAATTATAGCCTACAACTCTATCTAAGGGGGGGCTTTCTTCGCCAGCTTAAGCCTAAGTGTCTATATATAGGAAGTGAACTTAGGTTTATAAAAAAAACCTAACAAAAATAGAACATTCATGCATCATAGCATGTCTACGGGCAAGGTACATAGCTGTAGAGTGTGGGTGTGCACTTGCACTTTGTCCGAAATCTTCAAAATTGATGGAAATTGAATGAAAAAGGAATATGGGCAGGAACCATAGCTATGGCCCTTTACTGTGGTCTTTATTAGACTTCTTTTCTTACTTACAATTCGTTTGCTTTACTCTTTGATCAATGCTTTTATTCAATTTAGCTCCAAATCTTGATAAAAGTCTTTGTAATTCACTAAATACCACTCGAAGTCCATGAAAATAATATTTAAACTAATTAAGCTCAAAATTTCATAAAATTAACTAGAAATATATAAAATAGCACAAATTAACCGTATAAAATATATGTTAAATTCATGTTATCAAATGCCCAACACTTGAGCTTTTACTTGTCCTCAAGTAAAACAATACAAGTTTGAAGTAAGCATATCTTAAAGGCAAGATGATTATAAATAGTTCTCAGAAAAGTGATCCCTCAAATTTTACATAGCTTAGCAAAAATTCTTCTAAATCACCCTTTTCTTGAATTTCATAATGCCTTTAGAATACTTAGATAATAACAACTTAAGAATTAATGAATTTCAGTGATCATTCCAAATAATTTAGAGTTAGCCACATCACTTAAATATAAACTAAACTAGAGATTAAAATAAATATAAACCAATTAATAAAGAATTATAGAGATTTCCCTACTTTAACTTAAGATGAGAGAAATCTTTCTTAATTATTATTTTTAACTTGAAAAATTAGACCGGATATATATTACATCAATTCATCCTTTGATTGTCTCTCTACTTTTATCAATTTTAATTAGGAGGCTTTTTAAACTCAAATTGATTTTCTTTATTAAAGTTTGATTAGCATTAGGAAAGTACCTCGCTCTTTTAAGGGAAAAAGGTTGATCCTTGCTAATTTAGCTCATTTAATTATTTTATTAGTTGTCAATGGGAAGGTACCTCACTCTTTTCAAGGACCGAGGCCAATCCTTAATAGCTTAAATTGATTTGACTTTTGCGATAGGTGGCAAGAATGAATCTTGTTCTTTTGAGGGATCAAGATCAATCATTATCAATCTTTAGCAATTATTTTAATTCAACTAATTCAATTAGTATCTCCAACTACTTTGATTTTGTCAAGTGACTTTCAAAGGACAAATCTCCTTTAGCATTAAGCTTAGAAATCAAAATAACTAGTCCTTAACCCATTCATATCTATTTGAATATCAAGTCCAAGTTTAAACTTAAGTAATGGGAAACTCTAAATCATAAAGATTTAACCACTTAAACTTAGTAAAGTGTCTTAAATTCATAAAGGATTTAGAAAATTCAAAAAATTTTATTTACTTACTTAGTATATAGGAGGTACAAATTTCTAAGATTTTTAAGAATAGTTATCAAAGGCTTAAGTGAGTGAAAATTAATATACATAATCTATCCTTCCCGGCTACACGTAAGTTGTTACTTGTCTACAATGCACATAATAACATTGAAATTCAATAATCAAAAGTGGGAGAAAAATAACAATAACACAAGAAGAAGAATTGGGACTTCTTGGGTTTTAGCATTGATCCTTAAGAAAAACTAAAGTCTGGGATCTGAATTCCATTAAACCATTTAAGCGCATGGTTTTCTTTTTCTACTAACAAAATAAACTAACTAGAAAATAAAGGAAGAAGTTAAACTAAACTAAATAAAACTACTGATAATCCAAGTATCAAACCGTTAGTGTCTTGCAAAACTTGCAAAACATAGAAAGTTAAAAATAGTTATCCTAGAAAGTGCAACATAAAATAGGTTAGGAATATAGTTATAAAAAAAAAAATTAAATTGAGTCTTTAAAAATAGAAAGAAAAGTGTTAAGCAAACTCCTTCTTCATCCTCTTCCTCGTCTTCATCTTCTTCCATCTCATCCCCTTCTAATTGCTTGTCTAAGTTAGGCTCTAACTAGATGGTTGTGGTGGTGGCTCGATTCCTTAGTGGGAAAAAATTGTGTCCTATCTAACCATAGCATGATTGACCTTCTACATTAGCACTCTTTGCTTCTTCTATATTTTTCTCATGAACTTCTTAATGACATCATTCACTAAAGAAGAAGATGATGATGAAGTAGCCTCACCAGTTGGCTTAAGGGGTGGACCTTTAGGTGCTAGAGGGAGTTTCATAGATTTGTTGGCATCAAAGGTTAGAGGAGTAAGGGAATCCAACTCTCACATGCGAGGTATACCTTGATAGTAGCAGAGGTTTCTTACTAGGCAAGTGATAAAAGGATCTATAAAAATACATTTTGAACAACCCTCAATAGCTTGGTTCTTAAGGAACCAAGCCATCCTAACTCCTAAATTGAGGGGTTTTTAGTTAGCAATACTGTGTAAATATAATATATATCTTTCATTAACAACATCTTAGTTATACCCTCTACTAGCAAATTGCCTGGTCAAAATAGAGTGGACCAATCTAAGAGTAGGATTAATTAAGTTGGAAAATTTAGACCTCCCTTGGGTCATAAGCTCCTTCTCATCCTCTAGTCAAATCCATCTAAATAAAGGACTTATATACACTCTAGGATAGGTTACATGGCAAATCCATATATATTTTTAGTCATTGCATAATTAACTAAATATAAACCCATATGCATAGCTAGATCATCAAATGACATGGTTACTTCAGTGCCATTACACCCAAAGTAAAGGGTATCTTGCCTACCATTAGCAAGGTTGTTGAATGCTAACCTTAAAGTGCTCAACAACTTTAGTGTTAGCTCCTTATAATTGGTTCATTGATGGTTAGGAGCTTATCTTAGCCTCTAAACTCTATCAATTGCTTGACCTTGACATCATAGCCAGCTTAGGCAAAGTGCTTCCTAATTTAGGTACGTAGTTTGACTAAATTCTTTCTTTGATAAGTTTTGTTGCCGTGTATGGTGGAATGTCAAGAGTAGATGTGTAAAGATAGTGCCTGAGCTCTTGACTGCGTTGTGCTTTTCTCTAGGCATGATCTATAATCATAAAGAAAAGAGAAGTTCAAATTTGGAGGAAGAAAAGGAAACAATTCATGTTACATAGACAATGGTTAATTCAAAAATTAAACTTAATTGT
Source organism: Lumnitzera littorea (assembly GCA_024138015.1). Lineage (NCBI taxonomy): Eukaryota > Viridiplantae > Streptophyta > Magnoliopsida > Myrtales > Combretaceae > Lumnitzera > Lumnitzera littorea. The sequence goes on along the minus strand of JAMXBB010000002.1, from coordinate 74,438,328 downwards.
CATTACTTGTTCATTCAACTAAGCAACTTAGGCAATGATTGAATTAAGAAAGAGATTGTATATTATAATGTTAATTTTATGAATATCATGGATTAATGGACTTATAGGATTGATTTCAAAATTTAATCCTAGTTTTATACATGATATTGACATGAGTAATAGCATTGAATATATAAGTCCTAAAAAAAAATTCGTGGAGTAGCATATATTGTATATTGAATTGCTAATTTCTAAATACATGTATTAATGAAATCATAGGTTAATATGATGTTAATTTTTTTGATCTTTGTAACCTACTAACTTCATAATCTCAATAGTCATGAGCATTAGCATTCAACATACAATTAATTGAAAACTTGTTCATGGCAATTGTTTATGCACAATTATTCATAGCAAATCTCCTAATTCTAATAATGAATTGAGGACATGCTAAAATAAACCCATATCAACAATTCTAGAAAATATTAAGAAATCCATGGAATTCTCTAATTGCATAAGGATTTCCTAACACAATAAGTTTCTCAATTTTCAACATGAATTAGACATGTCATATTGCAAGAATAACATCAATATCATGTTTTCTATCATATTACCCCACCTTCCTTCACTTTCTCTCTCTTTCTTATAGTTTCTATCTATTTCCTTTACTTTCCTTTGTCATGGAAAATCATCTGCACATTCAATCCTAACAAGTATGCGTTCTTCATGCGATTTCTAGTAGATAATGAATAGATAACACTTTTCATTGCATTATCTATATTAAATCACTACTAAAAGCTCAAATCTCTATACATACATGTTAAAGCACTCTCTTGAAACCCTAACTAAAAATTCAATTTTTATATAAACTAATGATAAATATAATAAAGTAAATAGAGAGAGGAAATGTATGTACTTTAGATTTGTAGTGTACTTAGTTAGATCATGAAGTTTTGTGAAGATTTAGGGAGTACATAAAGAGAAATGACAGAAACTTTGATTTTAGAGAGAGAATGTGTGTTTAGAATGGGTTGGGAAGACAAATGCTTGTGGTCTTTGAATTCATAAGAGACTACGGGCAAGGTCCATGGTTGTGTACTTCATCCATAGTCCTTGCTTTTTCATAATTTTGGCATACCTAGTAAGACTACAGTTAAGGACAACATGTGTGGTTTTGACTGTTGACCTCTCGTCCATTTTTTTTTTTTTTTTGAAATTCCTCTCGAAATACTTTTATTAGAAGAACATGGGCCAAGTCTACAAGCATGAATTGTGGCCACGTTCTATTATAGTTCTTGAATTCATATAGCTTTGATTCTCTTTACTCAATTCCTGCAATTGCCTTAGAAAACTCAAGGTTAAAATGAATTGAAGCTCAAAAGTAGATCAAATAACACCTTAATTAGATGATAAATTTAATTTTATTGTTGTATAAACAAATTCAATAACTGTTTTTAATGAAAATAAATTGTTCCAGTAGGAAAATACTAACTAATGTTTTTAAAACTTGATACTCGAATAAACTTAAAAAAGACACAAAACAATCGAACAGACTAACAAAATAATCGAAATCCAACAAACTAAACTTAAGTTGTACCTTAGGGAGTGCTGTTGTTTTATATAGTTAGCTCGATGGTTGAATTCTATCCTTAATGCAATTCTTTGGCTAATATTTACACACTTAACCAATTAAAAAGCATGCTAATAAAGAAAGGTCACCAAAAGAACTGTAGGAAGGATTATTATGAAAATGTAAAAATAGCTGCAAATTAGGACTTTTGTTAATATCCTACAAGGTTATCCTTTTGGTTTTTTGGTCACGACGCCAAAAATTTGATTAGATTTAGGTAAGTGTACCTAGTCAAGTTATAGTATAAATAAAATAGATGCGAGTTTGAATGTCAATCCTACAAGGAACCATATGTATGAGAGCCCTAAGTTACTAGCAATTTACCATAAAGTTTCCAATTATCTAACTTAACTGTAATACCCTAAGGTTCAAATCGATACAATAACCTTAAGTTTCGAGCTCCAAAATTTAAGGCATCGAGCAACGGTATCTATTTTAATTCAAACTTCACAATAAGGTTAGAAAAGTTAGAAAAAGTATTCTAATAAAGTCAATTTCTCAAAATAAGCTATATACAAGGATTAATTTAAGAAAGCTATTAATTTATCAATAAAGTTGATAATTATCGAAAACGTGAAGTGGAATTATATATAATATATATGTATTTACATAGAATATACATTATATGTATTAAATATATACATATAATAATAATAAATTATCAAAATAAGGTAAACTAATATAAAATAATGGAAAATTATTTTAAAAAATAGTTTGGAGAGTCATCAAATAATGTGGTAGCTTGAGAATCACTTGGAGTAATGAGTCATTACCTAAATAACAAGGAAATGATACATAGCACTTAGTCAACACTTAGAAAAATGGAAAAATGACATGACATACACATGTCCAATTTTTATTAAATCAAATTAACTTGAAAACCTATAAAAAGGACCCCAACCCTCATTTACAACATTTTTGAACAATGAAAATATAAGAACACAATTTAGGAAAATTAGAAAAAAATAAAATATAAATAGAACAAAAAATAGGGTCGGAGCTAATATAGGATAGTTTGTATACCAAACCACAACTTGACTTGGAGCGGCTTGGGAGTCCAATAGAGGGTGGCATAGCCAGTCTTTCCAATAAGGTGTGGTGGCTAGAGGGAGGCCGAAGGCAACTAGTTTAGGTGAATTAATTTTCTACTCGTATCTTGTCTAATTTTCTAAAAATATTAAATGAGCTTAAAAAATCTAGAAAAACGTTTTATAGGTTTATTTTATATGTAGATTGATATAGTAATCTTATTTTAATTAAATAGTAAGTGGAAATATGGGATACTTAAGAAAATGCCTTATTTGGGTGAATTTTTATTTAATTTTTAGAAATATTAGATGATATTGTTTCAAGATCAATTTTTGTATATAATACACTTATTATATATATATATATAATTATGGTAACAAGAATTTTTGAAATTAAGCATGCTTACTATTTTTTATAACTATTTTAGATAAAATTGCCAATTTTATTGCCACTTTTATCGAATTGTTAAAATAATTAGTTTTTGACAAAATTAATGAATGGATCCTACATGTTTTGACTTCTGGAGGTTTATAAAGATATTTTGAACACTTAGGTTTTATCTCACACATAAATTTTCTTATTTCCCTTGATTTTCTATAATTTCTAGCTAAAATTGTTATGTTGGTAAAAATAAGATAATAGCTAATTTAGTGTAATTCTTGGTCAATAATTAAACTACATATTTTTGTGAGTCTATAATATTTTTCATGGACTTAATTGAGTTTGTATACTATTTATTGTGTATTTTACCAATAATAACTTATATATTAGCTTAATATGTAATATAGTAATTAGTACTAGTAAAATATTTGTCAAATTCATATAAAATGAACACTTTTGGGTATATTAAGGAATTACTGGTCAAGTTTGGAAAGTATGATTTTTAAGGCTTTTAGTTTAAAACTAAAGATTATTTGGGTTAATTACGAAGTTATGATAACATACAATCAAGTTAGTAGCAAAAAAGGGTATTTTCGAGCTTGTAATCATATTTACCAATCTTGTTTCTTAAGGTATATTAATAGTACTCGAGATAATGATTGTAATGATATAAAGTTTACTAAAATCAAATAAGAAATATACCATCCAATGAAGTTTAAAATCGCAGAAGTAAAAGCTTATGAGTTCGAGTTTGATCCATAGGTGATTTAGAGATTGTGTTTATATTTTACTAGGTACAATAAGTAAGGATGGACCATGTTACAAAGTTTAAGATTTTGCACTAATGTTAAGGCTAGGTAAGTGAATCTAATCTATGGTTGGACTAGATATATTACTACTCATAACACTGTATGCTATTTGATACTGTGTTGATTGGATATGACTATATCTTGGTTGAACTAATATGCTACTATAGTGGATGTTGATGTGGTGATTTTGAATGATGGTAACTATATCTTGGTTAAATTGTTATGCTACCATGTTGAATGTTGATGTGGTGTTTATGAATGATTTCACTAACTTGGAGAGTTAAGTGATTGCTAACCCAATCTTTTAGGTGTTCGCCTAAGTGAACCCTAAGTGAGATATTAGTTTTCCGTTAGGGTAAGATTAAAAACTAGACTTAGAGAGCTAGGTTGAATAAAACCTGAAAACTAGTTGTGTTGAATGATATACCTAAGTGTTATTACATAGCATGGCATGGCATAAAAAGGGATCTACGGGTCAGAATTTTCAAAATAAGGATTCTAAGTAATCTAGAAAAATCATGGCTTTATGAACTTAGTTTTTGGAAGCATATAGATTCTCATTGCTTAAGCAACTTGACTATTTTGATAGTTTGATTGGGTAGATTATAATGTGTAGTCTAATTTGGCAAAACAAAGTTAGAGGTCCTACTCTTAAGCAGCTCCTTGTTACCACTTTGATTTGTTAGACTATAGTATGTAGTCCAACTTGGTAAAACAAAGTTGCGGGTCTTATTCCCAAGTAGCTCCTTATTGCTTTAGGTTCCTAAAAGTTGTATCTGAATGCTTAGGTATGTCTACTAACAAGATGAGTATACTAAAAGGGTATAGGATATCGGTACCAATGTATGCCAATGAGCATAGCATGTTACATTGCTAGCAATAAATGCTTAGTTAGGCTAATGTATTTGTGAAACTAAACTTATCTGTTATGATTGAAATGTTTTAGTTGTGATATTGTCTATATTGTATTGTTTGTTATCTACTCTCACTCAGCTTCAGTAGTTGAGGGGATAAAATAATTTGTCATTAGGTTAGCAGAATTATGAAGGGTCCAACACCAGATGAGATGTATTTTGAGAGCGTTAGTTGGAGTCAATAACTTTTGGATAGAACTTGTACTAAGTCAGAATTCCTCCTATTTTAAAGATAAAAGAAGAAAAGAGAGATGGTTCATGTTTTAATGTAAATATTAGGCTATACATATAAGTTGTAACCAAATGTCCAGTTGAACTCTAATGTAGCAACCCCATTATCATATAAATAAAGTTTTCTTTTGATGAGTGAGCAGGTTAAGTTAGTTTTAAATAGGTATTTCTGTATGATGGTGTATTCTGTGCTAAGCTAGGATGTGACTTCCTTTAGGTGGTATTAGAGCATTAATTAGAGACCATAAACTTTAAGCACGCGTAAGATGTGTAAGGTAGTTAGGTTATAAAGAGTCATAACTTAGTAAAAAACTATAGTAGTTATCAATAGAGTTTTATGTGATGTTTATTTAGAAAGGTAATTTGTAAGGAATGCGGACGATCACCATGAGCAGGGTATTTGAGGAGTAAAGAGAGGAATTACAACAATAACCTCAACTTAACCTTGAGTAACCATGATATATGGAGGAATTGGCACAACAATTTATGGCTGCAGTAGTAAGAGTTGGTAGAGATAGAGTTAGGTTAGTTCGGGTACAATCAATAGTGAAACATTTGATGGAGAGAACACTGATCCTTTGGAGGTAGAAGAATGGATTGATTCATTGGAGAAAGCCTTTGAAGTTCATGAGGTTGAGGAAAATAAGAAAGTTGGGATAGCTACTATTCTATTAGACGTAGGTGCAAATAATTAGTGGGAGGCAAGGAGATAGAATTTACTAGAGCCTATTAATTGGGTTGCATTCAGAGACACTTTTCTAGATCACTATTTTCCTAAGTGTGTACGAGAACAAATGTGCGAAGAATACTATAAGCTAAGGCAGTGGGATAGGATAATTGAAGAGTATGAGAGGGAATTCAATAGGTTACTGAAGTTTGCTCTTGAAGCTATAAGGAGCAATGAGGTCTCTAAAGTTAAGTGGTTCAAGGCCGACCTTGATCTTTATTACCAAGTAGAGCTGAAGAGGAGTAGGGTGGAAAGATATACTGATGTTGTCAATGAAACTCATTTGATTGAACAAGTTTGTAATCTTCGATGGGTTGCAGATGAGATTGAGAATAAGAAAAGGAAATTGGGTGTTGGTTTTAGCAGCAAAAGTAATCTAGCTAAAGGAAAGAAGTTCATTCGATTTGCCAAGGGAAACAAAAGGCCCCTACCAAAAATACAACCTTGTTGGAAGTGTAATAGTAAGCATTGAGCTTAAGAATGCCCAAAATTGAGGAGGAAGTGTTATAGGTGTGGTGAAATTGGGCATTTGGCTAAGCAATGTAAAAAGCTTGATCTAAGAGGTACATCTTGTTACTAATGCCATCAATGAGGGCATATTGCTCAATATTATGTAGGACAACAACAGGAGAGATTAGTTTGGCAACAAAACCAAGCTAATAGACCAAGACCGGCTAATAGGAATGAACCACCTAGAAGGGAAGAACCTAGGCCTAGGGTGTAAGGTAAGGTACATGCTTACGTTGTTTAGCAAGACGAAGTTAGAAATGACTATGGTATGGTAGGTATGGCCACTAAACTTGATAACGTAAAGTGTTCGTATAACCGGTAGCTAATAGTTGATAAATAAGAAATACTCAAAAGTAGTAGTATAATTATCATAAAATGTTTTAGGATTGGTATGTATAGGAGATAGTTATGCCTATGCATATATTCTATTTAATATTAGGGAAATTCACTTGTGTATTTCAAAAGAATACGTTGATAGAAATAAACTTTTTATAGAAGCTTTAGAATTAATAATTACTATCCTTACTGAAGAAGAACAAGTAGTGAATCATAAATTGAATGATGGGGATTGTGGATCTAAATACTCATGAGATGATTGTAGAGTTGGTTGTCTCGGATACAAAAGGATTGGATGTAATACTGGAGATGATCATGGAGCAAATGTTGACTATAAGGAAAAGATAGTAGCATTTTAGTGGCCTAATAAGAGGGGAATTATAGAAGATTTATAGAAACTTAAGTGTTGAGAAAGTTATCAAAAGAAAAAGAACTTGTAGAAGAGGAGTTGAAAGTAGGCATTTAAGAGTAGATTTTGAGGATGATATGCATGTTGTGTGAGGCAGGCCAAAGTTGTTATTGGAATGAATGGATTAATAAGAAATGTTAAAGGTAGATGATTAGGAGCGAGTTCCGATAATAAATCAAAACTTTTATTGGAAGTATAATCAAAGACTAATTCAGAAATTGATCTTGCATAGAATGAGATTGTAATTCATGAGATAGTAGATAATTATAAGATTAAGGAGTCAAAAGATGATAAAGTATGTGAAGTTAATAAGGAATATGACTATAACAGCACAAGAATATACCTTTCATGTAACCTTGGCATACATGATAAGTAAGAATAGTATGGAAAATCTATAACTTTCATGACTCTTTTGTCAAGACTCATGTCTATAGGGAGATATGAGATTTCCATTAGGGAGAGATTGAAAACTAGACTTAGATAGTTAGGTTGAATAAAACTTAGAGACTAGTTATGTTAAATGATATACTTGAGTAGAATGGCATGGCATAGCCTGGCATAAAAAGGGACTTACGAGTCAAAATTTTCAAAATGAGGCTTTCAAATGATCAAGAAAAATCATGGCTTTATGAACTCAGTTTTTGGAAGCATATAGACTCTTATTGCTTAAGCAACCTAACTAATTTAATAGTTTGATTTGGTAGACTATAGTATGAAGTCTAATTTAGTAAAATAAAGTTAGGGGTCTTACTCCCAAGTAGCTCCTTGTTACCTTTCTGATTTAGTAGACTACAACGTGTTGTCTAATTTAGTAAAACAAAGTTGGTGGTCTTACACTCAGGCAGTTTCTTGTTGTCCTAGGTTCTTAGAAGTTGTATCCAGATGCTTGAGTATGTCAACTAACTAGATGAGTATATTAAAAGGGCATAGGATATCGATATCGATACATAGCACGTCTATGAGCATAGCATGTTGCATTGCTAGTAATAAACACCTAGTTGGGCATTATGTTGGAATGTTTCAATTGTGATATTACTCATATTGTATTGTTTGTTATTCAATCTCACTCAATTTCAGTAGTTGAGGGAATAAAATGTTTTATTCATAGGTTAGTAGCATTGTGAAGGGCCTAACACTAGGGGAGATGTATTCTATAAGCATTAGTTAGAGTTAGCAACTTTTGGATAGAACTTATACTAAGTTAGAAGTCCTACTATTTTAAAGATTAAAAAAAAACAAGAAGAAGAAGAGAGTGATGGTTCATGTTTTGATGTAAATTTTAGTTATACATATAAGTTGTAACCAAATGTCTAGTTGAACTCTAATGTAGCAACCCCATTATGATATGAATAAAGTTTTCTTTTGATGAATAAGCAGGTTGAGTTAGTTTTTAACATGTATTCCTCTGTGATGATGCATTATGTGCTAAGTCGGGATGTGACATTAACAAAATAAGGATAATTGTGATCAAACAGAAAAGATGAATAAGGGATAATGATTAAAGTAAGAACTATAAAATAAACAAGAATAGAACTAAATAAACAAAACTAAAATAAAACAAGCATGATTTGATTAAAAGAAATAGCACATGATCCTTAGTAAATTGTTGTTATCTACTACCTAACTTTATGTAACCATTCAATCTCAGTTATTCCTTAGACAATAGAGATGCCTAATATGAATTAATTGGACTCGTGTCTTTAGCCCTTTTTTAATCTTGAGACCCTCTCTATCTGAATTGCTTCTAAATAGAGCATCATAGGATCGCATTAAGAACTTGGATCCCGTTGTTAGATTAGCCATATAGGTTACACTAATTTGAAGAAATCGGTACCTAATCTCTTAGCATACTCAATTCCTTGTAATTACACTTGTTTGTTCAATTGTAGGAGTCATGTCTCTATAGCAAATTCGCATATCAAATTAACAACTCGAGTAAATACTATTTGATGACAATAAGATATGAGTAATTAGATCTCCAAAGAACAAAATCATTGATATGAACTAACATTCGAAAGCAATTTACTAATAATATTCAAAAGAACAACATAATAATTAAATTAAAAGAAGAAGTAATGGAGAGACCCTTGATACAATTCCAGCCTATAACTCTGTCCAAAGGGGCTATCTTTACAAACCTAAGCCTAAGTGTCTATATATAGGGAATGGACTTAGGTTTACAACGAAAACCTAACAAAAGTAGAAGATTCGTACATCATAGCATGTCTACATGTAAGGTACATGGCTGTAGAGTGTGGGCATGTACTTGCACTTTATTCAAGATCTTCAAAATTGATGGAAATTGAATGGCGAAAAGAACATGGGTAGGGACCACGCCATGGTCCCTAACTGTAGTCTTTATTGGATTTCTTTTCTTGCTTGCAATGTGTCCACTCTGCTCCTTAATCAATGCTTTTGTTTATTTTAGCTTTGAAACTTGATAAAAATCTTTTTAATTCACAAGAATCACTCAAAGTCCCTAAAAATGAAATTTAAACTAATTATGCTCAAAATATCATAAAATTAACTAGATTGATATCTAAAATAACACAAATTAACCATAGAAAAAGCATGAATTCATGCTATCAAAATCGAGCTTAGTTTTTCACCCTCTTAGTTTTTTTTATAAAATAGAGCTTCTTTAAACCGATTAGTATTAAACCCTACCTATTTAATACTAGCCTTCAACTAAGGTTTAAATAAAACCGTTTCTTTTTATTTTGAAAACAACTTTAGAGTTATTACTCGATTGGAGTCGGGAAAAACAGTTAAGTTATAATTAATTGGGTGGATTGATTATAACTTAGCCATTAGTCTAACTATTAAAACCAATTTTGTGAAAACAATTTTTGAAAACCAGAAATTTAGGTTCAGGGGTTAGGAATTTTATATTCTTACAGGTACCATTGGATTTTCAAAATTAGAATTAAACTTAAAAATTACCTTTTAATTTTGAAAGACAAAAATTGGTTATTGATTACTTTAATTAGATAAACAAAACTATCTAAACTAAAGAAAAAGGGAAATTATTTATTTATTTATTTTTATTATCGCCCTGTTGGTGTTTATGTATCTGCTATTCGAGATCAAACGTATGTAGTTTTTTTACCGAAAATATAGTGAGTTGATTAATTTTAATTTTTGAAAAAAAACAGCCGGGTTTATATTTTTTCCCATTTTGATTTATTTGAAGAAATTTTCTAAGGGTCTTAAATTGAATTTTATTCTTGAAAATTCTAAATGACTTAATTTGAAAAATGGTTGATTTATTTTTATTTCATTTTTCCAAAATCAATTTTCTAAATGATAAGACAATTTTATTATTTATTCGTCTACTTTTTATTATTATTATTATTATTATTCTTGTTGTTGTTGTTGTTGTTGAAATTAGAAAACAAAAATAAAACACTCATTTTTTTCTTTTTTTTTCTTTTCCTTCTTTTTTTGGTTTTTCTTATTTTTTTTATTTCTTTTTCCTTTTTTTTTATTACATTTACTTTATAAACAAGTAAATAAATAAAAAAAAAATCAATCTGAAAAAGAATCGAACCAAGAAGGGATCTTGGACGTGCGGGTTGGGTTAGATGTGAGTCAGTTCGAGTGCCAAATTGGGTCTCGGATCGAGTCATAAGTTAAATCTCTGAGTCGGGTAGGATCTTTGGGTTACTCTTCAATAGCTGCAGCAAGGTACACTTCAGGCCGATCCATACACTCAATTAAGCAAGAAAAGGCATTTTCATGAATATTTTATTGGGTTTGGAGGTGTTTGTTCAATGCTGTGGTGAATGGAGGTGGCTTGGAGGGTGGTAAGAGGTGGTGGTTGTGGCGATGTTTAGGTGGCGCAGTCGAAGGTTACTTAGTATGAGTGGGGTGATGGGTCTAGGGTTAAGGAGTGTAAGGAGCTTCGCTGTAGGGTTAGTTTAGAGTGGGAAGTAGCGGCGATGGTGGTTTGAGAGAGGGGAGTACAATGGTTAGGTTTTTTGGTAGTGGTTGTTCGTAATCAATGCTATGGGCCATGGTGGAGGTCAAAAGAGATTAGGTTGGGGATCTTGAGCTATAGGAAACTTAGCCATGGGGGTGGTTTGGCTCGGGATCGGTTAGAGAGAAGGATTCGAAGAGAGTGAGAGGGAGATAGGTTAGACAGAGAAAGAGGCCGTAAGAGAGAGAGAGAGAGCTTAGGAGTTGATTTTGAAGCTCATGTGTGTGATTGTGTGAGCGCCCCTAACACTCTTTTATATACGAATCCGACCTAGAAACTTTGGAAAGCTAGAATCGGCTTTGAATGTAAAAGCTAAAGTTGCAATTTTTTCTAACTTAGGAGCTTGATTTGATTGTGTCAATGGACGAATCTAGTCCAGTTCTTTGGTTCAATTCAAAATAGGCCATGTCTAGTTTGCAATTTCACCATTAATTTGGCAAAATTGCAGTTCAAAAGGGGTAAAAAATGATGAAGAAGAGGGCTGATCGGTTGTGTTCAAGGTGAGAAAGCCTAGGGAAAAAGAAGGAAAATGCGGGAAAGGGGAGAGAAAAAGAGGGAAAGTATTGACGTGGCGCCATGTCAGTCAACCCCGACCTATTACAGCGTATCACATATCAACACGTAACACATGACTGTTTGGCGCCATGTCAACAAGGTTGTCCAATCTGAAGATTCCACGTGTCATGACACGTAGCGTAGTGAGACCCTAATACGTGGTGTAGTGAGACCCTAACAAGTGGCAGCATGCTAGTTAACAAAAAATAAAAAAAGGATCTCCCTACCTTTGTTGAGATTTGTACCCAAGACCTCATGCTCAATACCCAAACCAAGTCCATGTGCTTAACCATTAAGCCATTGGCTTATGCCTTGTCTATATGTACAATTAAGTTGTACATATGGATTCAGTTAGCTTAGGCTAGACTTAAATCTACGCCTAACTTCAACAGCTTAATTTCTTAATCAAATTAAAAAATAAAAAATCTACCTTAATGAAATGTTATTTTAAAAAATATTTCATCATTTCAAGTTTTCTAATTTTTTCCATTTTCTAAACTTTTTATCTTTTAAGGTTTCTTTCTAAAATTTCTTATTTTTTTGTGCTTTTTGTTAATTTTAAATTTTTTGTATTTTTCTATAATTGTTATTGTTTCTAACTTTCTTTATTTTTTGGGTTTTCTTTAAATTTCCTATTTTTTGTGTTTTCTTTTTCTAATTTAGGGCTTAATGAGAAAAGAAATAATAAAAAAAATAAAAATAAAGAGGGTAAAAATTAGATGTTTACAGCTGTCCCTCTTTGCGGCGAAGTTTGAACAAAACTTTGCCACAAAGACAAAAAGACACTATTTTTGCCCTCAAAGGACTCTAAAACAACTATAACTATCTTAAAATTGATTTAGATGAAGAAAAGAAACCTGGTTATATATCCTTAGGCTCACTAACTTAGGTTAGAATGTCTTTAAGGGATAAGCAATCTTATGTTGGGATTGGTCTAAAGCCTAGTTATGCCTTGTAAGGCTCATTAACTTAGGCAGGAGCATCTCTCGGGGACTAGCAACCCAAAATTGGGATCGATCTAAAACCTAGTTATGCCTCACAAGGCTCACTAACCTAGGTAGGAGCATCTCTTGGGGACTAGCAAACCTAATGTGGGATCGATCTAAAACCTGGTCATACCTCATTAAGCTCATTAACTTAGGTGAGAGTGTCTCTTGGGGATTAGAACCCTAATGTGGGATCAATCTAAAACTTAGTCGTACCTCATTAAGCTCGCTAACTTAGGCGGGAGTATCTCTCAAGGACTAGCAACCTTAATGTAGGATCGATCTAAAACCTGGTTGTGCCTCACTAGGCTTATTAACCTAGGCGGGAGCGTCTCTTAGGGATTAGCAACCTTAATATGGGATCGATCTAAAACTTAGTTATGCCTCACAAGGCTTACTAACTTAGGTGAGAGCATCTCTCGGGGACTAGCAACCTTAATATAGGATCGATCTAAAACCTAGTCGTGCCTCACAAGGCTTACTAACCTAGGCGAGGGCATCTCTCGAAGACTAACAACTCTAATGTGTGATTGATCTAAAACCTGGTCACACCTCATAAAGCTCACTAACCTAAGTAGGAGCATTTTTTTCGGGACTAGCAACCCTAATGTAGGATTGATCTAAAACTTGGTCGTGCCTCACTAAGCTTACTTACTTAGGCAGGAGCATCTCTCAGGGACTAGTAACCCTAAATTTGGTATTAATGTTGTACCCTATGTGAATATTAGGAAGGAGAGTTCCTTAAGGGCTCATTAAGAAGAATGTGATGAAGGGAATTACCCTACGAGCTTGCTAAGAGAAACTTGGTGAAGGGAAGTGCTCTATGGGCTTGGTAAATAGAGGGGAAATGCCCTATGGGCTTACTTGAGAGAAGCTTTGTAAATAGAAGGGAAGTGTCTTATAGGTTTACTTGAGAGAAACTTTGTAAATAGAGGGGAACTGCCTTATGGGCTTACTTGAGAGAAACTTTATGAATAGAGGGGCCTGTTGGCTTACCAAACAAAATTAAGTATCCTATGGCCTTGCTAAAAGATCTTGATGACTTGAAGGGCCTTATAGGCACGTTAAAGGGAATTGAGGAATAGAAGTACCCTAAGGGTTTGCTAAAGACCTTGAAGAGAGATGAGTGGATGGAAGGTAGGATAACCCAATTGAGAGCTTATTCAAAATGTTACCTGATTTTGAGGAAAATATTTATAGAAAAACTCTTTTTGTGGAGATCACTTATGTTGAAATAAACATTAGGGATAGTTTCCTTTGTTGAGAAGAATGAGAAAAGCCCTGACTCTTAACCTTGCTTTTTTTTTTTTTAGAATGGATTGAAAACTTGGCTACTTGAGCCGACATGGAATTAAAATACTTTCTCTCTCTTTTTCTTTTTCTTCCTTTTTTTTCTTTTTATTACTTTTTTTTTTTAGTTTGCTAATAGGTAAAGAAACCCTTCTTTAATAATCACATGGGGCCTCTCACGTTCCCCTTAACTTGGATCCAAAGCCATTTAGTGGGGCCTTGTGATTTCAAACATCTTGAAAAGATAACTCATGACTAATTTAGTTGAAGAGAACGCCCTTGCAAACTCTCAGCCCATATTATACTCTTGACTACAGTCCCAAAATTGTCATCCATTTTGAGTATGATACGCTTTAATAAATCCATTAGGTCTTTTTTGGTTTAATATTATGAATTTAGGCTTTTGGTCTAACGGTTTCAAAAAGAACTAACGAAAAAGCCTATTTTGATATATTAATCCCGGGTGTGTAAGTCGAGAACCTTAGTCACAATTAGAAATATACTTGCCCCAGCTTAAAAAACAACTTTTATTAAAGATAAATTATCTTTAAAGATTGGAAGAGCTTTTACTTGTGTAAGGGTGGTATTATGGGTAGGAAGGCCAAGTGTTATAGAGGCTTCAAAGTGGATATAAAGATTTTGGGTTTTTGAGCTTGGATCGTGATTTAGAGCTTTACATCTTTGGGGCTATTTAGGCTTTGACTTTTGATTTGATTGCCCCTACTAGGATATGATATGGCTTTCGCTTGGCTCTTAGCTTATACTTAAGCCCAATTTTCCTCATCTTTTCCTTTTTTTATTTCGTTATTACTTTGCCCTATTGTTCTTTTGTTGTTCTATCTTTTTCTTTTGGCCTTAAGTCTCCATTGCTAAGTTTTTACCTCTTAAGCGATTTAGGGTCCTAAATTCATTGATTTCTATTGTATGGGCTCGGGTGAGGTAAGTAAAAGCTCAAAATGTTTAAAAAGGATGTAGCTTTTCCTTATTTCAAAAAACATGACTTATTAGAAATAAAATTTGCTTTTGAATTTAATGTTACTAAAGTAAGTACAAACCAATTTTAATCCCTCTCTCCTTATCAATGACCCTAACCTCTAAATTGCCCCATTGTAGGGTGGTTCTCGACAGGGTTTAAATTCGAAAAATTCTTCAAATAGGTTTAACGGGGTAAACAAGAGATGATTGTGTTTAGGATTCAAGAAATGAATGCCTAATTTTATTTTAATCTGTATATCATATTCAAAGTAGACCTCCTTTAAAGAATGAGTCCAAAGTATCCTCACCTTTGTGTCGTTTAACCTCTCAAAGTGTTTTAGGTTAGTGTATGGAAAATAGTTTTCCTCTTTTCATTCTAAACCTTTTTAAAAGTGAGTTACCAATTTATTGAGGAGGAATTTATTTGCCCAAATAACATTGCAATTAATTTTTGAAAAGGCAATTGTATTATTCTAGCTATTACAAACTTGATTGAAAACAACTTTCTTTGCCCCTATCTTAACAATCACCTAATTACTTAAAATAACCCTTGAGTTTATCAAAAGGCATAGGCAAGCTCAAAAGAAAAGGAGCTTTAGGTAACTCGATTAGACTATCCTCATGACTTGAAGAAAGAACGTCTTGTTGTAGCTCTATTTGAATGACTTTTGCATCAATTAGGGTTTGAATCTTGTTTTTCAATCCCTAACATTTTTCAGTGGAGTGCCCCTTTTGACCCATATGATAGTTGCATCTTGCTTCTGGGTTAAAGTTGTGTGGTTTGTAATATGGATTAGGGGCTTCACAAGCTATAACCCTTACTGCTTTCAAATGATAAAAGAGTTGGGTGCTTGACATCTTCAGTTGAGTGAATTGTCTCCTCTAAGTCCCTTGGGTTTGTTCTTTCTCATTTGTCCTCGGCTTCTTTTTGCTTAGGGTTACTGGCATTTGATCAGTACCGAACATCGGGTGTTGGAATCTTTTAAGCATGGGGCCTATTGTTGTTTCTAGGTTTGTAATGCTCTTTTATATTGTACTTACCTGTTCTTCCAAATTCGAGAGTCTCCTTTTCAAGTTGGAATCTTGGGTTATTTAGAGAGTGGTAATTATTGGGAACAAAACTTACCATTGTTGGGTCATCTGATGCATCATCCTTTCTAGGGAAGCGAGTTTATCATCGGCCATGCAAACCTGGTTGGAAGAATTCTTTACCCATTAGTAACTTTTCTTTTTTTTTTTTCTTTTTTTTAGAGAGAGAAAGATAAAGCCTTATTTTATAGAAACCAAATAAAAATGATGAATTTTTTATTTTTAAAATAATTTTTAAAAATTTTTTTAGTTGCATTTCCTTGAGTGAGAGATTGAATGGTTAGATAAACTCTATTGAAGGACTACCTACAAAAAAGGAAAGAATAAAGAATGATAGGATAAAGAGAAAAAATTTATTTTGGAAAGATCAAAGTATAGAGAAAAGGAAACTTAACAATTATTTGAAACTTAAAATTTATTGAAAGGCCTTCAACTCCATATATAGTTTCTAATCTAACTCTTGCAATTGAGCCTTAATCTTGTTCAACATTTCTAAAGCCCAATTTATGGTTCCTTCGCTTTTTTCAACTAGAGCTAACAAAGCCCTGTTAGAGGCCTCAACATGCCTAGCCTTTTGCTTCCAATAGGTAGCTTCAACTTGTAGTAGCTGCTCATGGATTCCTAGGGCAACTGGTAGTCTTTGATTGTTCTCTTGTTGGTTATCCACTATTCTTAAGTCTACATATTTCATGGACAACAATTAGTCATCAATGTAGAAGAAGAAAAGACATGGAAATATGCAGGTGTTGGGATTGTTTGGGATAATACATTACTCCCTTAAGTTGTAGCTCTACTATTATTTTCAATAGTTTTCTTGCATGAAAATTCTTGAATGATCAAAAGGGTTGCAATTTCTTAGGGGTAGTGTACTAACTCAAGGAGGGGAGTATATGCAATTAGGGTAGGTTTTGAAAAGGTCCTTAAGCCTTATTATCTCACTTGTTAAAGAATACTTTCATTGATCATATTAAGCTTAAGTAAGGTGGCCTAATCAACCCCGAGCGGTGGTTACACTACAGCACCTGGAGCTTACACAATGACCCCTCTCCTAGGGTCCTAAGACGGCTTAGGTTTGATCGTATCTACCCTGCATCTTTGATGCAACAGATCATCCCCCATATCCTTATATGTGTGATACAAAAGCTAAGAGTGAACTTTAGAAAAGAAGTTTTAAGTTTGTCTTTTCTTTTTCTATTTTGTAACAATGCCGCCCTATTAGCTATTTACTAGACCCTAAAGAATGTATGCAAGAAGGGTGGGTTCTAAAGGTCCTTAAACTCTATAACCTCACGCGTTTATGAAAAAATGGTTCCTTGGTCACATTGAAGTTTAAGTAGTAGAGCCTAATTAGCCCCGAACGGTGGTTGCCCTATTATGCTCGAAACTTACACAATGGCTCCCAGTCCTAAGGTCCTAAGATGGTCTAGGTTCGATCGTATCTATCATGCATTTATGATACATAAAATAAATTCTTCCTAAATTAAATAAATAAAAGTAAACCTACAAAGAAAATGTTAATACAATTATCATATAAAAAAAGGACGAATAAGTTAATAAATTACACAAAGGTGGTTTTTAGGGATTAATTTTAATTTTGGAAAGTCAAATGGTTAACCTTCTTGATATCCCTAGTAGAGTCACCAAGTTGTCAAGCTGGTTTTTTACCCTCTTGGTTCTTTTTGTAAAATAGGCTTTCTTTAAATTGACCAATATTAAACTATACCCATTTAATATTAGCCTTTGAATAGGGTTTAAAGAAAATCATTTTTTTTTATTTTGAAAACAACTTTGGAGTTGCCACCTGACTGGAATTAGGAAAAATAATTAAGTTATAATCAATTGAGTGGATTGATTATAACTTAGCCACTAGTTTAATGATTAAAATCAATTTTGTGAAAATGGTTTTTGAAAACTAGAGATTTAGGTTCAGACGTTAGGAATTTTAAACTCTTATGAATACTATTGACTTTCTAAAATTAGAATTAAACTTAAAAATTACCTTTTAATTTTGGTAATTTTAGAAGATAGAAATTGGTTATTGATTGCTCTAATTAGATAAACAAAACATTCTAAACTAAAGAAAAGGGGAAATTAGTTTTTTATTTTATTTTATTTTTATCGTTGCCCCGTAGATACCTACGTACCCGCCATTCAGGATTAGACATATGTAGTTCTTTTATCGAAAATATATTGGGTTGATTAATGTTAATTTTTGAAAAAAAAAAATAGCCGAGTTGAAAAACGACCTAATTTGAAAAATGGGTCATGGGTCATAAATTGAATTTTATTCTTAGAAATTCTAAATGACCTAATTTGAAAAATGGTTGATTTATTTTTATTTTATTTTTCAAAAATAAATTTTCTAGGTGATATAACAATTTTTTTATTTATTCCTCTACTTTTTATTTTTATTATTATTTTTTGTTGAAATTAAAAAAATAAAATAAAACACTCCTTTTTTTCTTTTCCTTCTTTTTTAGTTTTTCTTCTTCTTTTTTTTTCTTTTTCTTTTTTTTTATTACATTTACATTATAAACAAGTAAATAAATAAATAAAAAATCAATCCAAAAAAGAATCTGACTAAGAAGGGATCTTAGACATATGGGTCGGGTTGTAGATAGAATCTTTAGGTCGAGTTAGATCTTTGGGTTCCTCTTCACCAGTTGCAGCAAGGTACGCTTCAAGCTTATCCATACACTAAATTAAGTGGGGGAAGGCGTTTTCATGAACTTTTTATTGGGTTTAGAGGTGTTTGTTTGATGTTGTGGTGAATGGAGGTGGCTTGGAGGGTAGTGCAAGGAGGTGGTTGTAGCGCTTTTCAAGTGGTGCAGTCAAAGGTTGCCTGGTGTGAGTAGGGTGATGGGTTTAGGCTTAAGGAGCATGGGGAGCTTTGCTATAGGGTTAGTTTAGAGTGGGAAGTAACGACGATGGTGGTTCGAGAGAGGAGAGTACGGTGGTTAGGTTTTTCGATAGTGGTTATTCGTAGCCAATGCTATGAGCCACAGTGGAGGTCGAAAGAGATTGGGTTGGGGAGCTTGAGTTATAGGAAACTCGGCCGTAGGGGTGGTTTGGCTCGGGATTGGCTAGAGAGAGGGATTTAAAGAGAGTGAGAGAGAGATATGTTAGACAGAGAAAGAGGTCGCAAGAGAGAGAGAGAGAGAGAGTTTAGGAGTTGATTCTGAAGCTTGTGTGAGCACCCCCAACACTCTTTTATACACGAATTTGACCTAAAAACTTTGGAAAGCTAGAATCGGCCTTGAATGTAAATGCCGAAATAACAATTTCTTTCCCAACTTGGGTGCTTGATTTAACTGTACTGATGGATGAATCTAGTCTAGTTATTTAGTTCAATTCAAAATAGGTTGTGTCTAGTTTGCAATTTCATCATTAATTTAGCTTAATTGTAGTTCAAAAGGGGTAGAAAATGATGAAGAAGAGGGCCGACCAGCTATGTTCAGTGCAAGAAAGCCTAGGTAAAAAGAAGGAAACTGCGAGAAAGGGGGGAGAAAAAGAGGGAAAGTGTTGATGTAGCGCCACGTCAACCAACCCCGACCTATCACAACATGCTACGTGTCAACACGTGATACGTGATTATTGACGTAGCACACCATGTAGCGCCACGTCAATAAGGCCGTCTAATTCGAGGATGCTATGTGTCATGACATGTGGTACAGTGAGACCTTAACATGTGACAGCATGCTAGTTAACAAAAAATAAAAAAAAAAAGATCTCCCTGCCTTTGCTAAGATTCGTACCTAAGACCTCACACTTAATACCCAAACTAAGTCTATATGCTCAACTATTAGCCCGTTAGCTTGTGCCTTGTCCATATGTGCAATTAAGTTGTACATATAAACTTGGTCAGCCTAAGCTAAATTTAAATTTAAACTTAAGTTTAATGGCCTAATTTCTTAATCTAATTAAAAAATAAAAAATCTACCCTAATGAAATGTTATTTTCAAAAATATTTCATTTTTTCAACTTTTCTAATTTTTTTGTAATTTTTTCAATTTTCTAAACTTTTTATCTTTTAGGGTTTCTTTTTAGAATTTCATATTTTTTAGTGCTTTTTCTTAATTTTGAATTTTTTGTATTTTTCTATAATTCTTATTTTTTCTAAATTTCTTAATTTTTTGGGCTTCTTTAAATTTCCTATTTTTTGTGTTTTTTTTTTCTAATTTAGGGCGTAATGTGAAAAGAAATAAATATAAATAAATGGGGCAAAAATTATGTATCTATAATCAATATCTCACATTTGATACTTGTGCAAGCTTATTTCATGAGCATGAATTATATTATAGGCGAAAGCACCACCTCACCAAGGATTCACAATTAACAATCGTTTTATTGCATCATTGTAATATCTTCTTGTATTACTCGCAAATTTAGCTGCATTTGTTCTTTTGACCTTATGTTAACCTAATCAAAGTCTCACCAGCTACTTGGTCTTAGCTCTTACAGTTCTAGTAAGTTGATATTAGGGGATCTCAAAGGTAGGCTCTTCATTTAGTACACAATCAAAGAAATTTTGAGCTTGTATAGCCATCTTCTAATGTTCAAAGTAAACGCAACAAAATAGTTACATTATTATCTCTAGCATGATTATGACATATGTCTAGCAATATCCATAAATATGAGCATCTATATCTCATGAATGTAAACTTTAAATGGAATATCTTATGTCAAAGGAAAAATAATAAATTAAGTAATTTGAGTTAAGGATAAAAGTGAATTTTCAAATATCTTGATTAATTATCAATAACACAACTTAATATTATAACCTTTGTCCTTAATAGATAAATAGTGGTAGTTTAGTCATTTTGGACCTAAGGCATTTCTAGTAGGTTAATATAATTTTTATTAAAAAACATTTATCCTTCAATTAGTGTAAGAGGGGCCCTTAGGTAATTTAATCTATCTGAATGTAATGGAGGATATTTAGAATATAGTGGTCTATCTCTCTCTCTCTCACGCACACACATACATACATACACACACACATACACACAAAATCCCACTCATAAGGAAATTATGGCAACATTTCCAATCCAATTCTAACCATTTAAGGTCATTTGAGGTGGATTCAAATAATTTTGGAAGCTCTCGTCAACTATCTAATGAGGCATTAACTTAGCATACTTAAATTCAATGGCTTAGTTAAATGTCTAAATCACTAACTCTAAGCTCTTAATTATAAAGAACTTAAATAATTTGTAGAGGATTGTCAAGCTTGATTTTTTCCTGGTTTCTATATATTTTCTTTAAGTCAATTAATATTAAACCCTAACTCATTTAATACTAACTATCAATTAAAAGTTAAGAAAAACTTGGATTTTGTTATGCTTTAAAACTTAGAGTCATCACCTAGCTAAGGTCGAGAAAAGAATGGATCAGGTTAAATTGATTGGGTGGACCAACTTAACTTAGCCACTAGTCTACTTGGAAAATTGATTTTTCTAAAAGAAAAGGTTTTTGATAAACCAGAGACCGAGATTGAGGGCTAATCTCTTAAACCCTTATGGTACCACTACTAACTTTCCAAATTTAGTTTAAAATACATGTTAAAAGTAATATTCTAATCATATGCAACTAAGTAAATTGAGATGGATCAATAAAAACAAGGAAAAATTGAGTAATTATTTACCAAAGGTGGAAATTTATTTTTTTTCATATTTTAAGTCACCCCATATTTGCATACTAATGTCTATGTATCCCTTATTTGGGATTAGACTTCCATAGTTCATTTGGGAAAACGTTAGCGGATTGGTTTATTTTAAATTTGAAAAGTGGTTAAGTTTAGATCTCTTAGCCATTTCATTTTACTTGGGAAAAATTCTAGGAAAGGTCCTAAATTTGTGTTTTCTTTTTTTCTTTTTTTTTTTTAGAAAATTCTAAGATGTGTCCTAATTTTGACATAGGGGGTTGATTAATGTGATTTAGTTGGAAAATGGTTTCTTTAAGTGAAAAAAATGATTTGATTTTTTTATCTTTATTTTATTTTATTTCTATTAATTATTTATATATTTTTTTATGCTTTAACTGAGAGAATAAATAAAAAAAAAAAAGAAAAACTAACTCCCTATGTTTCTCTTCTTTCTTTTTTTTTTTATTTGTTCTTTTTCTTTCTTTGATTCTTCTTCTTTTATTTTTTTCCTTTCTTGGTTACAATTACAATATAAGATATTGAAATAAAAAACAAAACAACAAAAGAAAGAAAAAAAAAACACTTTAAAAAACAAAAGGTCGAACTAGCTGGATCAGGGAGTGCAGGTTAGTTAGCGGATTAGGCTTGGTCGACTATGGGTCAAACTAACCTGACACATGCTTTGTACGTGAGTGGCAAGGGATGAAGAAGTGCAACTGGCGGGGTGTTCTAGAGGTGCTTCCAAGCAATGTTAGAAGTAGGTAAACCTACTTTCATGGGTATTATATTAGAGATAAGGGGTTTAGTGTAGAGTAGTTGTTTGGTGGTTGTTACAAAGTAGTGGCTGGTGGTGGTATTGATTGATACACATATGGTGTCGTTAGGTGCGGGAAGGAAGGTTAGTTAAGGGTTTTCAACCACCATGAGCATAGCCGTAGTGGTAGTTTTATATGGGAGTAGTTAGCGGTACAACCTCGAAAATAGAGGAAGTTGGCGGTTAAGGTTTAGTCTCTAGGTGGTGGTTGAGGGTGTTAGAGATTACGGCGAGGAATAGGATTAGTGTCTTTGGGAAGCTTTGAGTGTGGGGAACACCATTACATGAGTAAATTAGCTCGAAAAGCTTTGAGCTCTCATGAATCCTGGAGAGAGAGAAGGACAACATCATAGAAAGAGAGGGAACATAGGAGATTGGGAGCATTTTTGAATGTCTTTGATTCTCCATGTTTGAAAAAAACTTCCCCCACCCCCTACTTATATTAACTAAAGGAGGACTAAGCTCAGAAAGTTTTGAATTCAAAAATTAATCCAAGCATTTGATTAAGCTTTGATTTTGCAACTTTGAGTAAATCTTTAGTTAAATAGGTATTATTCATGTCTAAACATTTTAGAAAAACTTAAAGGAAGCTTCTAAAACAATTAATGGAGCTTGAATCATGCTTGGTCAACTCGGCGTTAAATGTGGGATCTCGAGTTTTTTTCATTTTTCCCTTTCGATTTTGACCATCGTAATGCTTGAATTTGGATAACTTTTTGGACTTCAATTGAAGTAGGCTATGTGGAGAATAGGAATCATTCATAAATTGGTGTATTTATGCATGGAAATTGCATGAGAAATGAGGCCAAAGTAGGGGGTAAGAATTGGTTTTGTTGGGGAAAAGGAGGGAAAGGGAAAGAAAGAGAGAGAGAGGGTGCTGACGTGATAGTACGTTAGTTGTGCGATCCAATAACATCATACCACATGTCTTTGATGAGACATGTGACCGATCTAATGTGTTGTTGTGCTACATGTCTTCACACATGGCATGATATGTATTACGAAGGTGCATACATGGCACCACATCAACTGCGATCAATCAAAGCAGCACCACATGTTCATAGTAAACATGTGACCTAATGCTATCTTAGCATGTAGTAATGTGTTTTATGGAGAAAAATAAAAGGCACTTTATGCCTTTAGTGAGATTCGAACCTAGGATCTCCAAGTTATATGCAATGGGATGCTAAAGCGTAGAACCACCAAGTCATTAGGTTGTACATTATTTATATATGCAATAAAATTGCATATATGAACTAAGTTGACCTGGGTTAGATTTAAATCTAAATCTAAGCTTAATATTCCTCTTCTCTTTTAATTATTTAAGGCCCTAAAAATACTAAGGCTAAATTAAAAAATCTTATTCTATTTAAACTATCTAAAAATTTCCTACATTTTGTGATATTTTCTAAATTTTCTATTTTTTGTGATTTTTTTAAAATTTTATATTTTTTGTACTTTTTTTCCTAAATTAGGACCCTTTACCCTAATCCAAAAATAAATAAATAAACAAACTCTGAAATTAAAGGGGAAAAAAACGAGATGTCTATAGCTACTCATTGCAAAGACAAAAGAGACATCATTTTTGCCATAAGGATGAATTTGCCCTAAGAAGCATTATAACTAACTAACTATCCTAGATTTAATCCATTAGGAATTTCCAAAGATTAGGAAAGGGGATAGCGCTCTATGGGCAGGCTATCTTTGAAAAGGGAATATAATTACTACTCTTTAGGAAGGAATGGTTATACCTCAAAAGGTGGGTTTATACCTTAAGACTTAATTAAGATGAGAAGACCTAATGTGCTTTAAGAGCAGGCTTATACTAGGTAGGCATACTTCAAGTGCAACCAAAATTTAAAGAGGGGAAAAGAATCAAGATAATGCTATAAGAGCATGCGGTCCAAAGGTTTCACGTTGCGTTAAGATAGCACTTTAAGAGCATGCAATCTGAGGGTTTTAACTTGAGTCATGATAATGCTTCGAGAGCATGCGATCCAAGGGTTTTAACTTAGGCTAAGATAGTGCTTTGAGAGCATACGATATAAGGGGTTTAACTTGGGTCAAGATAGCGCTCAGAGAGCATTTGATCCGAAGGTTTCAACTTGGGTGAGGATAACACTCTAAGAGCATGCGATCCAAGGGTTTCAACTTAGGTTAGGATAGTGCTCTAAGAGCATGCGATCCAAGGGTTTCAACTTAGGTTAGGATAGCACTTCGAGAGCATTCGATTTGAGGGTTTTAACTTATGTCAGGATAGTGCTTCGAAAGCATGCGATCCTAAGGTTTCAACTTAGGCTAAGATAGCACTCTAAGAGCATACAATCTGCGGGTTTTGACTTAGGTCAAGATAGCATTCTGAGAGCATGTAATATAAGGGTTTTGAATTAGGTCAAGATAATGCTCCAAGAACATGCAATCCGAAGGTTTTGACTTAGGTTAAGATAGCGCTTCGAGAGCATGCAATATTAAGGTTTCGAGTTTGGTTAGGATAGCACTTTTAGAGCATGTGATCCGAGGGTTTTAACTTAAGTCAAGATAGCACTCTAAGAGCATGCAATTTGAGGATTTTAATTTGGTCAATATAGTGCTCTGAGAGCATGTGATCTAAGAGTTTCAACTTAGGTCAAGATAGTGCTTCAAGAGGATGCAATCCGAAGGTTTCCACTTAGTCTAGGATAGCGCTCTGAGAGCTTGCAATTCGAGGGTTTCGACTTAGGTTAGGATAGTGCTCTAAGAGCATGTGATCTAAGGGTTTCAACTTGGGTTAGGATAACGCTCTGAGAGCATATGATTCAAAGGTTTTAACTTGAGCTAAGATAGCACTTTGAGAGCATCTGATCCAAGGTTTAAAAGTCAACACAACGCTCTAAGAGCAAGTGATCACTTATCATTTTTACTAAATGGACAATACTCTAAAGAGCAAATGATCTACAGGGACCAAAACAAAAGAGCTTATGTAAATGGTTTTGTTAATTGGGAGCCATCTAGGGTGGAGTAGATGTTAGGGACAAAGTCCTTCAATACATAGGAACTGGATGACAACAACCATGAGGGTGATCATGTTAAAGAGGATGATTCTAGCCTCTAAGGCCAACTTAGGAGCTATTTTTGATGTAGGAGTAGATCTCTAAACTTAGACAATAGGAAGTAAACCCCTTTGAAATTAATAGTTGTTGGGGTGACCACATTTGAATGATGGAAGCATACCATTAGGGTTAACTTTGGAGAAGATAACTTTAAAAATGATTGAGGACTCTTGTCTTGAATTGTTGAAAACCTGGACTATTAGGGTGACATGGGAAAAGAATCTTACTAATAGGTTTAGATTCTTCATAGGTTTTAAGAGTGTATGCTTTTCAACAACATAACAACTTGATCTTCTAGGCCACCTTTGTCCGAGAGAGCCCTTTCCCATCTTGAGGGTCTTTGCATTTCTTTAGGGGCAAATGGCTTTCCATGCTATTAGGCATGGCTTCTTCAAATTTCTTCTTAATTGGAATATATCTCATTAAAGATAGGTTTAGTTTGAAAGGCCTTCCTCGTACTTTTAGTTTAAATTTCTCTCTTTTGACTTCGATTCCAAAAATTATGGTCCATCTTGTAAGCGATATACTTATTTAATCCATTATGTCTTTTTGGACTGTAGTATAATAAAGGCTTTTGGTATTCAATTTCAAAATAGATATTAATGAAATGGTTTTTGATGAAAGAATCACTATTCAATCCGGGTTTATAAGTCAAGAACCTTGTAGGTAAAACTAAAATTAAGCTTGCCCCAATTTCAATTTAATTTTTACTAAGGATAAGTTATTTCCTTTAACCAAAAGGGCCTTTGGAATGAGTGAAATCATAGGCGAGCCTTAGTTTACACAAGGAGTACATTTACCCCTACTCTTTTGGGTTTTTATTTTTAGGGATGGAGCTTACTTTGGAAAAGGCCTTATGAGGTACTTTGGGTTTGATCACCTTGTTTTTTTTGTAAATTTCTCTCTTTTTTATTTTCTCATTTTTCCTTATGCCCCCTTTTTCTTTCTCTTTTTCTCTTTTTTTTTTCCCTTTCATTTTGACTCTAGATAAATGTGATCATTCCTTTTTTTGGCTCGTAGTTTAAAGTGCATAGTGTTTAAGATATACGTACTTTTTCATTTCAAAGAAAATAAGTTATTAATGATGAAAATTACAGTTGATGACTAAAGTAAGCATAAATTAGTTTTAACCTTTTCTCCTAATTAATACTCCTAACCTTCTATTTCGTCCATCGTGGGGTGGTTCTTAACAAGGTTTAATTTTGAAAATACTTCATTCAAAAGGCTTAATGGGGTTGATAAAGGATTTTGCGTTTAAGATTTTGAAAATGAATGCCTGACTTCATTTTGATTTGTATATCAAATTCAAAATGAACCTCCTTTAAGGAATGAGTTCAATAGGCTCTTGATGATGTTACTCAACTCTTAAAGTGTCTCAAGATTGGTGTTTAGGATTTAGCTTGCCTCTTTTCATTCGAAACCTTTTAACTAATGAGATATCTTGATTATCATTTCAACTACCCTTATAAATAAGAGAAAAGCAAAAAAGAAAAAAAGAAAAAAAAAAGAAAAAGAAAATGAACTTTATTTTAATTACTTTGACTTTTACAAACTTTGTAAAGGTTATTGAAAGATCTACCCCTATCCTTGAATTGAATCTAATTGGATCGCCCCTCCATCTATTAGGTCTTGAACTCTATTTTTTAATTCCTAACAGTTGTTAATAGAATGCTCCTATTGACCTATATAGTATTCACATTGTGCATTTAGGTCATATTTCTTTGGCTTGTATCTTAGTATTGGGGCTTTCTATTACAATAAGCCTTCTTTTCTTAATTGGTCAAAGAGTTAAGATAACAAGGTAGGGATTTGAGCCAACTTTCTTCTGGTTATTTTTAGGCCTTTTTAGCTTGGTGTAGGTTCTAACATTATAGTATTTATATATGCCCTTAAGTCTGGTAGGGTTGGTCTTTGTCCTGTTAGCTTCCCTATTCAATTTGGCTTTTAGTAAGTACAAAATCCGTAAAATTGGCTGTTGTATTTCCTAACGAGTTCTCATAATATGGTTCTACCAATGAGTCAATAAAGACAGATATTAATTCATTTTCAAGGAGAGGAGGAATGATTCTAGCTACCATAACCCTCAATCTTTGGGCTTATTCCCTAAAGGACTTATTTTTCTTCTTGCTTATTATGTACAAGTCCTAAATTGAAGGAGTTGTCTCAATGTTGAACTTGTACTGCTCAAGGAATGCCCGAGCCAATTTTTCCCAAGTATTGATTTAGCTAAGATTAAGCTACACATACTAGGTTAATGTAGGTCCTATTAGACTATCTCGAAAAGTTTCTATCATGAGTTAATTATTTTGAACATATATGCTCATCTTGCAGACGTATAATCTAGTATATAGCTTTGGGCATCCGATCCCATCGTACTTCTCAAACTCTAGTACTTTGAATTTTTTTAGGTAAGCCCTAACATCATATGCGGAAAAGTTAGTGATCCTAGCCTACTCAAATTCATCATCATTCCTAAGTGCTCACATCTTTTCAATTATCTTTTGAGTTAGCTTCCTTTCCAGCACTTTGATACTTTCTTGACTTAGCTTTGGGTCAATTAGGAAAGAATAAGTCTTAGGTTGAAAAACTAGATGTATCTTCACTTCTATTTCAAGAAGAGATGCTTCAACAGATTTCCCTCGTCGAGCTTCCGAGTGCTTTAAGTAAGATGATGTAGTCAACCAAAAAATTCATTTGTGTAATTTTTTCCCCACCATTTGCTCTAATGAGAGAAACCTCACTTCTATAGGATTAGTACCATCAAGTTTGTTGTTATTTCCATTATTAACCATTACTCTTGATAAGAATCCTCACTTGTTAGCAACTTCCCAATTTTATTTTCTTTTTTGAAATAAACACTTTTCTTTTTAAGAGAGAGAAAAGGACTTATTTAAAAAGTGGAATACAAGGATAAGGCTTATTTATAGGTTGTGAGAAAAGAAATAGAAAAACATTTCTAAGGGTTCAAGAGCCTAAATATTTACAATTAATCATTGATAACCTATAAGTATTTAAAAGGTAACCCATAGAAAACATAATCCTAAGGATGTGTAAGTGAGAAAAGATTAGAAAGAGTTAGAGTGGAAGGCATTAAGAAAATGACATGTAAAAGAAATCAAATATTTACAATTAGAAGCTTAAGGACATAACTCTCATGAGTCTACTCAGAAAAATTTTCCTTTTTATTATATATATATATATATATATTTTTTTTTCCTTTACAAATTTATTCAAACATAATCTAATGAATATTTATAGGTAAAGAGAAATTAGAAATGCAATATGAGGGCATGTAGATGCAGAAAGGGGAACTAGTAAACTAACTTTGATGTGGCAAGAAAAAGATTTTTATTGCATCTTTGAAGTTTCCATTACATTATTCAAAAATTTATTAAAAATATCCCTAAAGTCTAGATCCTCTTTTTCTTATGGTGTCATGACTTGTTTTCTATCTACTTTCTCTTCTTCAACTCAGCTTCTTTGATCCATCTAGCAACCTAGGAGATATCTTAATTATGGAACTTTTGGAAATCTCTAACTCAGTAATAAGTAGCAATATCTTTAGGGAGTTCAATGACAACAACAAACGCATCAATAGGTTTCATCTTCTAGATGTCTTTCTTATGAAGGAAGTTAAGTTTATGGCTCTGAGCATGGCTAATAAACCAAACCATGAGTAAGGCTATATTGGTATTTGATTCTCTATTCTGCTCTTATTAAAGACAATTGAGTGATTTGGCTTGTGCCGCTAGCAACCTCAGGATGTAAGACTTCCCTTCTAAAAATCGGGTCGTTAGTTCTACAATTCTGTGATGTTTGCAAAATTCTCTATTTGGAATTAAAATAGTCCCAAATGTTACTAAGATATAAGTATTGATCTTATGTTGCTGCCAATCTTTAAGGCTGTTACAAAAGAGTTTCTTATTGTAGCTAGATAGGGTTGTGAACCAAGTGAAGAGATCATCTACCTTAATGATTCTCCCATGAGGGTTTGCTCATATTTTACATATTTCTAATTCACGAAGGCCTAGGAGTCTATTAAAAATCTTTGTAGGCCTAGCTGTGATATTTTGAATATACCCTTTACTTTCGATAGAGGGGACTCCTAATAGATATGAGTATTCTTTAATAGTGGGGCTTAGTCGACTTGGGCTAAAACAAAAAGATTGACTTTGAGGGTCCTAAAAGTGAACCAAAGCCTATACTATAGTGATATTAGTTTGAACTTTGAGCAGTGAGAGGACAGGCTTAATCTTGTCTTTAATGACTTTCTGTTGGTTTGGATTGAAAAATTGAAACCATCTTTCAAGTATTCCCTTAAGCTCTAGAGGCTTGTGAATATAGACTTATTTAAAAAGGGCCAGTGTAAGAGAGGACCTAACCATTTTCTATAAAAAAGATGAAAATAAACTTATATAAAAACTATCCTATTTACACGTAAATTACATTCATATTCTAAAGAAAAGAAAACATTTACAGGGAAAATATTAGGAAACTTCACAATTTAATCTTTTTTTTTTTTTTTGGTTTGCAACATCGTGTCAATTTGCCAATCTTGGGAAAAGGGTTTATGAATGCAATTAGGGTAAGTTCTAAAGGTCTTTAAGCTCTATGACCATATATGCTTCTAAAGAAACAGTTTGTTGGTCACATTGAAGCTTAAGTGGAGTAGCTTAATCAACCTCGAGTGATGGTTACACCACGACACTTGGAGCCTACACAATAGCCCCCTTGTCCTAAAGTCCCAATGCGATCCAGGTTTGACCGTGCCTACCATATATTCATGATGCATAAAACAAATTGCCCCCCAAATACCTAAAGACTAAATGAAGTTTAACCTTGCAAAATCAAAAGTTAATACAAAAACATGCAAAACAATAACAAATAAATAAATTACATTTAGTAAGGTGATTTCAAAAATAAATTCTAAATTCGGAAGGTTAGGTGGTGAGCCTTCTTAACATCTCGAGTGGAGTTACCAAGTTGTCAAGCTTGATTTTTTCCTAGTTTTTACATATTTTCCTTAATCTGATTAGTATTAAACCCTAACCTGTTTAATACTAACCCTCGATTGAGAGTTAAGAAAAACTTAGTTTTTTATTCTTTAAAACTTGGAGTCACCACCCAATTGAGGTCAAGAAAAGAACGAATAGGTTAATTGATTAGATAGATTGATTTAATGTAGCTACTAGTTTGCTTGGAAAATCAATTTTTTGAAAAAAAAAAAATAGGTTTCAAAACTAAAGATCAAGACTAAGTGTTAATCTTTTAAACCCTTATGGATACTATTACTAACTTTCCGAATTTAGTTTTTTTAAAATACTTGTTAAAAGTAATATTCTAATTACATGTGACTAAGTAAATTGAGATGGATCTAACAAAAAAAAAAAGAGAAGATAAATTGAATAACTATTTACAAAAGGTGGAAAAACAAAATTTTTCATATTTTAAGTCGCTTCGTATTTGTGTATGAGTGTCTACGTACTTGCTATTCAAAATCAAACTTCCATTGTTCATTTGAGCAAATGTTAGCGGGTTGGTTTATTTTAAATTTGGAAGATAGTTGAGTTTACATCTTTTAGCTATTTCATTTTACTTAAGAAAAATTATAGGGAAGGGTCCTAAATTGGTGTTGTTTATTTTTGGAAAATTCTAAAATATATCCTAATTTTGAAAAAGGAGTTGATTTATGTGATTTAGTTGGAAAATGGTTTCTCTAAGTAACAACAATGATTTGATTTTTTTTTTATCTTTACTTTATTTTAGTTCTATTATTTATTTATATATATATTTTTTGTTTTATGCTTTAATCGAGAAAATAAATAAAAAATAAAAGAAACTAAACTCCTTACATTTCTCTTCTTTTGTTTTTTTGTTTTGTTCTTTTTCTTTCTTTGGTTCTTCTTTTTTTATTTTCTTTTTTGGTTACAATTACAATAGAAGATATCAAAAAAAAAAAAAAAAACAACAACAAAAGAAAGAAAAAACAATATAACCCTTAAAAAGAAGAAAGTTGAACCAGGTTGATTAGGGAGTGTGGGTTGGGTTGGCTACGGGTCAAACCCACTTGACATGTGCTCTACACATGAGTGGTGAGGGATGAAGAAGAATGGTCGGCGGGGTGTTCTTGAGGTGCTTCTAGCAACATTTGAAGTAGGTAAACCCACTTTCATGGGTTTTATATTGGAGATAAGGGGTTTGGTAGTGGTGCTTCAATGTGTTGTGGCTGTTTAGTGTTTGTTGCAAAGTACTGGCCAAAGGTGGTATTGGGTGACACACATATGATGTTGCCGGGTATGGGCAGGAAGGTTGGTTAGGGGTTTTCAACCACCATGAGCACAACCATAGTGGTGGTTTTATATGGGAGTGGTTAGCAGTAGAGCCTTGAAGGTAGAGGAAGGTGGTGGTTAGGGTTTAGTCTCTAGGTAGTGGTTGAGGGTATTGGAGATTACGGTGAGGAATGGGATTGTTGTCTTTAGGAAGCTCAAGTATAGGGAACACCACTATGTGAGTGGATTAGCTCGAAAAGCTTCGAGCTCTCATGAATCCTAGAAAGAGAGAAGGACGATGCCGTAGAGAGAGAGGGAACTTGAATAGGACATTGGGAGTGTTTTTAAATGTCTTCGATTCTCTATGTTTGACAAAAAATTCTCCCATCCCTTACTTATACTAATGGAAGGAGGACCAAGCTTAGAAAGTTTTGAATTCGAAAATTAATTCAAGCTTTTGACTGAGGTCAGATTTTGCGACTTTGAGTAAATCTCTAGTTAAATAGGTGTTATTCGTGTCTAAACATTTCAAAAAAACTCAAAGGAAGCTTCTAAAACAATTAATGGAACTTGAATCATGCTTGGTCAACTCAATGTTAAATGTAGGAACTTGAGTTTTTTTCATTTTTCCCTTCCGATTTTGATTACCTTAATGCTTGAATCTGGACAACTTTTTGGACTCCAATCAAAGTAGGCTATGTGGAGAATAGGAATCATCCATAAATCAGTGTATTTACACATGGAAATTATGTAAGAAATGAAGCCAAAGTCAGGGGTGAGAATTGGTTTTGCTGAGGAAAAGGAGGGAAAGGGAAAGAAAGAGAGAGAAAGGGTGCTAACGTGGCGACATGTTAGCCACGTGATCCAATAACATTGTACTATATGTCTTTAACAAGACATGTAGTCAATTACATAAAAAGAGATAACGTATCGTTGTGCTATGTATCTTGACACATGGCATGACACGTGTTACGAAGGTGCTGACGTAGCTCTACGTCAGTTGCAATCGATCGAGGCAACACCATGTGTCCATAGTGGATACATGGCCCAATGCTATCTTAGCACATGGTAGTGTGTTTTATGGAGAAAAATAAAAGGCACTTTGTATCTGTGGTGAGATTCGAACCTAGGATATCTAAGTTATATGTAATGTGAAGTTAGAGTATAAAACCATCAGGTTGTTAACCCATGCCTTGTTCATATATATAATCAAATTACATCTATGGATTAGGTTGGTTTATATTAGATTTAAATCTAAGCTCAGGCCCAATATTGCTCTTCTCTTTTAATTATTTAAGACCCTAAAAATACTAAGGCTAAATTAAAAATCCTATTGTACTTAAACTATATAAAAATTTGTTCTTTTTTTTATGATTATTTTTTTTTTCTTTTTCTCTCTTTTTTTTTTATTTTCTTCTATTTTTTTATTTTTCCTAAATTTTCTTCTTTTTATGATTTTTTTTTTCTAAATTTTCTATTTTTTGTGATTTTTGGTAAATTTTCTTTTTTTTTTTTGTATTTTTTCTAATTTTTAAAAATTTTTTGTACTTCCCCCCCCTAAATTAGGACCCTTTACCCTATTCTAAAAATAAATAATTAAATAAACTCTAAAATTATAGGAGGGAAAAATGGGGTGTCAACAAGGATTAGGTGGGGAATCAGGAGTGCAAAATAAGTGGCATGGAGCTCCATATAGTAGTTAAGTTCAATTCTAATTTTTAAGCTTAGATTTAGGGAGGATGAAGTAGAGAGTTAGGAATGCATAGTAAGTAGCCTAGAGCTCTATTGATAGGAACCAAACTATAGGTCCCTTGACCCGAACCTAAGTACAAGGACTTGAAGGCTTAATAAGGCACATTCTCCTTTCCTAACCTACATTCGAGGAATCTAAGTTGTTTCTATTTGTCAACCTACTGTCATTTCTAAGTCGAGTTCTCCCATACCTATTAATTGTCCCTAAATGCCGACTTTAGGAGCACTTAGTTGACTGCTCATCTCTATCACCTACCAGCTCAACTAACCCTCTTCCAAGTTGCCTATAGTGCATTTAAGTTGAAATCACCTTGGAAGAATTTCCAACTTAGCTCAACATTAACTAACCTAACCATACTCTTTTTTTTGTTTCACCAAAAGTTGCCTCTAATCGCCAACCATGTGTCTAAGCAACCATGTGACGAAATCTATTGGCCAAATCACCTACTTTTTCTAATTTCTCTTTTGTACCCTTTTTCATTATTTGTATTTTACCTCTTTTGGACATTACCTTTTAGTTTTTTCCACTTTTGGCAAGTTACTCTAGATTTGTGAGTATAAAAATACCCTTGTTATATATAGCCGTAAGGATGATCTTCATTATCTTTTGGTTAAATATACTGAGTTTTTCCTTTTCCTAGAAGCTTACTCCCTTTTACTCTTATCTTAACTCTTAAGTAAGGATAGGTGATGAGTGATCTCATTAAATTAGCTCATGTATCATATTAAGCTAGTTCATGAGTCCATAAAGGTCCTTAGTGCATCATATTCTTGGATTTGTTTGTGGGTTTAGCTTGTTTTATGCGTTTCCCTCTCATTTTCAAGCTTTTTAGTAGCTTGGACCTATCCTTTGGATATAGCCAACCTTATCTATTCTTAGCATGGCATATCATCTTGGTATTAGAACGAAAGTTCTTGTTGGGTAAGTTACTATTTTATTGTGAGATTGTTGTGTTGTGGTGGTTGCCATTTGTATCCGAGTGTGTTAAGTAGTGAAGTAGCTATTGGGATTATGTGCAAGTTAATTATTAGTATTTGAGTGAGTAGTAAAAGTGGTGGTTTTACATTATTATGTGGTTGGTGTACGGCACTTTGCCATACTCTACTTCAAGTTGTGAAAAATAGAGTGGGTAATAGTTAGATTTTTTTATGTTAGATTCTATGAAGTTAGTAGTGGTGTTAGATTTCTATAGAAAGGCTTAGTTGAATTGTTGGTTTGGTTATTATGTAGTTAGTAAGTTGATAGATTAGAAGTGATTGTATACTATTTTTGGGTGATACCAGTATTACTTATTGTTGAGAGCACAGGATTGAGTGAAGAATGACTGACTTAAGTGTTAATATTGGTATTAGAGACGACAATACTGGTGTTGTTCACTATAGTCAACAAAACACCCCTAGAAGCTCAAACGTGTAATTTGATGAAATGGCCAACTTGATAGTAGATTTGACCCAAGTTGTACATGCATTGGCCTCTTAACCTATTGAGGTAATTCAAAATACTCCCCAAGTTGCTCTTAAAGTTAGGGGAATTCCTTAACATTCTTGACATGTGTCAAGACAACTTCCAGCTTGGCAAGACCGAAGTAGAGGAGTATGAGGACATGTATGAAGCAGAATAGATTTAGGTGAAGTATACGAGGAGGAAAGAGATGAGAATTATAAAGCAAAGGAAAGAACTTGTGCATTGTAAGCTACTGACCGTATAAAACTCCATATTTTAAGCTTCAATGGCTTTTGAATTGTTGATAATTATATGGATTGGGAGGAAAAAGTTGGAGCGAATTTTTTAATACTACCAGTAGAGGACTATGGTAAGGTATGTTTTGCTGTTGTAGAATTTTCAAGTTATGCTGCAATGTAGTGGAGAAACTTTCAATCCATGAGAAGACGAGATGGGTATTATAGAGAGATTAGTACTTAGCCTAAAATGAATAGAGTCTTTGGAGCCAAATTTGTGCAAGACACTTACTTACAAGATACTTTTGCTTAGCTCTAAGAACTATGGCAAGGAAATTGCATTGTTAATGAGTATGTATAAGAGTTTCAAGTACTTATGATTAGATGAAAGGCCAATGAACCTTTAGCTTTACTAGTATCCAGATTCTTAATTGGATTGAGGATAAATATTAGGGATGTAGTGGAATTGCAAAAGTTTATCACTTTAGATGAGGCTATAAAGATTTCTCAGTAAGTAGAGAGACAAAGGAGGATTAGGTTGATCCAACCTCAATTGAACCGACCTCCTTAAGGTAACTGACCTACCTATGTTGGTAACCAAGCTTAATGTAGTATTGAGCTTAGTAGGAGGACTGAAGTCATGTTCGAGTAGAAGAACCACACTACTAAACAGGAGGTGTCAAAGAGGACTTATGAAAAAGGTTAAGGATCAAGATGGAATATGAGTCAAATCAAGTGTTTCAAGTGTCAGGGTTTTGGTCACATGGCCGCCCCTGTACCCTAATCGATATACCATGGTTATTAAAGGAAAAGTCCCTATCATTGAAGTAGATAGTACTAATAAAGAACTAGAAGAGAAGACTGGTCTAAAAGAGGAAATCAAGGCGTGTGGAGAAGAGCTAGACGAGTAAATTGTGTATGCTGACAACCTAGACAAGCTGACTCTAGTTGTTCAGCGAGCTCTTAAGTATTAAACCATCTATTGAGGAGGAGCAATGAGAAGACTTGTTTCATATCACATGTAAGGTGAACAAGCAAGTATATGTGCTCATAGTAGACTGTAGAAGCTGTACAAATGTAGCATCAGCTAAACTGGTTTGGAACCTTAAGTTACCAAATTTGTCACATCCAAGGCCATATAAGTTACAATGGCTAAATGAGAAGGGAGCATTACATGTCACACAACAAGTACTGTTGCTGATCTCAATTGGAAATTATTTTGATGAGATCCTTTGTGATATACTACTCATGTGTGCATCACATGTGTTGTTGAGTCGACCGTAGCTATTTGATTGAAGGATTACTCATGATAGGTTCAGGAACACTTATACCTTTGAGAAGGATGGGAGGAAGATTACCTTAAACCTCATGACCCTAAGCTAAGTGAGCAAATTGCAGGCTAAGTTACCTCAAGGATCCAAGAAGACATTAATGCTACGCCGATAAGAGCTCCAAGAGGCCATTAAATCTAATGCGCTGACCTTTTTACTGATTAGAAGATTATTAGAGTTGAAGGAGCAAGTTGTGCTACCTAAAAAGATTTGAGAATTGTTGGAAGAGTATGTTGACTTGTTTCCTAAGTAATTGCTTGAAGGACTACCCCCTTTTCGAAGGATTGAGCACTGCATTGACTTGATACCTAGTACCACTCTACCAAATAAGCCTGCTTATCGAATGGATCCTAAGTAAGCTATTGAGCTCTAAAACAAGTCAACGAACTATTGGAGAAAGGATACATAAGAGAGAGTCTTGGCCCCTATGTTGTACTTACATTACTTGTGCCAAAGAAGGATGGTGCTTAGCATATGAATATAGATAGTAGAGTAGTGAATAAGATAGCGATCGAGTACAGATACCTTATCCCAAGATTAGATGATATGCTTGACGAATTGAATGTAACTAGAATCTTCAATAAGATCAACTTGAATCTAGTTATCATCAAATTCATATGAGGTAAGGAGATGAATGGAAGATTGTTTTTAAGATATGACATGGTCTATATGAATGGATGGTGATGCCCTTTGGCTTATCAAATGCCTCGAGCACTTTCTTGATATTGATGAATCATGTGTTGAGAGATTTGATTAGAAAGTGTGTTGTAGTCTACTTTGATGACATCCTTGTGTACAGTGCTGACCTAACGAGTCATGCTAAGCATCCTTGAACTATGTTTGATGTACTCCAAGCTGAAAGGCTCTTTGGAAACTTGAAGCATTGTTGTTTCTGTCAAGAAGATGTGGTCTTCTTTAGATAAGTTGTGAGTAAAGGAGGCCTATCGTAGATACTGAGAAGACCTAAGCTATTGTCAAATGGTCAACCCTAACCACATGTGCCAAGGTGACAAGCTTCCATGGACTAGCTTCTTTTTCCTATCGCTTTATAAAAAATTTTAGTATCATTGTTGCACCTCTCATCGAGCTGATAAGGAAGAACATGGACTTTAAGTAGGAAGAGAAGCAAGAAAGAAGCTTTGTTAAAGTAAAGGAGAGATTGACTCATGCACCCATATTAGCCTTACTTGACTTCAAAGAGATATTTGAGCTTGAATGTGATGCATCAAGTGTTGGTATAGGAGCTGTACTCATGAAAGAAGGCTGAGTTATAGCCTACTATAGTAAGAAGTTGAGAGGACCACAATTAAATTATTCTATATACGACAAAGAACTCCTTGAACTAATCCAAGCTCCTTAAGTATGGCAACATTACCTTTTACCAAGGGACTTTGTCATTTACATTAACCACAAGGCCTTAAGATATCTTCGAAGCCAAACCAAACTTTTAAAGTGGTTAGCTCGATGGGTTGAATTTCTAGAAAGATTTAATTTTGTAATCAAGTATAAACAAGGAAAAACCAATGTGGTTGTCGATGCCTTGTCAAGAAGACACCTTCAAGCATCAAGGAACAATATTCTTAAAACCTCCATTTTGGTCCCATATTTAGATACTATAAGGAAGGATAGCAGATGACTACCATGTAGAAGAATATTTGATCCATGAAGGCAAGTTATGCATGTCGACATGTTCTTTTAAGGAAGAGTTGTTAGTAAGAAAAGCTCATTCTAGTGGGCTTTGTAGACACCTTAGAGAAAAGAGGACCTACAAACTACTAAATCTAAGGTTCTTTTAGCCCAATATGAGGCGTGATGTACACCAATTAGTAAAGAGTTGTGTGATCCACAAAAGGGCTAAGAGTATAGGGTTGAACAAGGGAGAGCTATGCCTTTTCCTATCTTGACCAAGCCATAGGTTGATTTGAGTATGGACTTTGTCCTTAGATTACCCTAAACTGCTCGAAGCAAAGATTCGATGATGGTCATTGTGGATAAATTTAGCAAAATGACACATTTTGTGCCCTATACTAAAACTAATGATGCTTCAGTTACTACTTCTTTATTGTTACAAGAAATTGTTCACTTGCATAGAGTGCTAAGGATTGTAGTGTCAAATCGAGAACTAAAATTCCTAAGCTAATTTTAGAAGATGCTCTAACATCGAATGGGAACCAAGTTACTTTTCAACACTTCCCGCCATCCCTAAATTGATGGCTAGATAGAGGTCATCAATTATACTTTAGGTGCATTACTTTAAGCTAGAGTAAGGAAGAACTTAACCAATTGAGGTATATACCTACCTGTGGTAGAATTTGCTTACAATAGGAAAATGCGTGCCACTACTAGACATGCACCATTTGAGGTCGTCTACGGTTTCAACCTTGAATTACCCCTTGATCACACCCCAGCACCTATATCTAAGTAAGAAGAGCCCAATGCAAGAATTAGAGCTCAATCCTTTTAGGAAATTTACCAAAAAGTTGCTTAACAAATTGATCGAATTGCTAAGAAGTTGAAGGATAAAGGGAAAGGAAAGAAGACAAAGCAATTCTAGCCTGATGACTTAATGTGGTTACACTTAAGCAAGGAAAGATTTCCTAATAGGAGGAAGAACAAATTGTCTACTTGAGTCAAAGGACCATCCAAGGTACTCTAGAAGATCAATGACAATGTATACCAATTAAAACTGCCTGATACATCTTCGAAGTAGGACACATGGAGGAGCATCATAACAAAGAGAATTGAAAGAAAACAAAAGAACACTAGCAAAATTTAGGCAGTTATTGACTAAATATGACATACCAATTGATCTTACTCGGCCTAAAATATGTCGGATATAACTCACTAGTCCAAATTATAGGTTTACTCATCATCACTCCTTGCTAAAGAAAGTAGATAAGAGTTAAGGGTAATGAGAACAATAGGGTTGCTCACAATGGAAACTTGTATTAATCCGATAGTCAAAAGTTAAGTGATGTCTATGTATAGTAAATGGGGTTTATATAATAGCTTTACTAAGGTTACAATCAAGTATGAAAAAACAAAAAGGGTAATTTACAATTGGAATACATGAAATATATTAAAAAGGGTAAAAGAGACAAAGAATAATCAACACAAAAAAAGTAAAGAATCATTTTAGAATGTTGTGCCAAAAGACATGTGTTACATGGTGGCTAGCAATTTGAAATATAGTATAGTTTGGACGAAATGAAGAATAGAAGGTTTGTAGTCAAAGCCGACCTGATCTGGATTAAATTGGAGCTCAATTAATCAGTTATTAGAGGATAATCGACTGGGATTGGGGTCAGGTACTAGTGTTCGACTTAGCAGTTCAACTTGGATAGTCACTTGATGCTAGTTGACTTGGATGCTAATGCTTCTCAACAGATCGATTTATATGCTTAGTAAGTCAATACGTTGACTCAGTAACTTTATAAACTATGTTAGCATATGTAAGAGCTCAATACTTAAGTTGAGAGTAGAATGAAATACGGAGGTCTTGATAGGAATTCTTATCTTAGATGGGGCTTTGAGTTAATATTCTCCATGTGAGTCCTTAGAGTCCTTTAGCTCGATTACGCATAATCGGTCCGATAAGTTTATTCTTATCATTGTAGCGACCCTAGGAGGGGCCTAGTAGTATTACCTAGAATTCCATATCACGTGTGCACCCATGATAAGAAAATCGCCTTGCAAGTTAAAGATTGCAAGACTCTAAATAGTTATTTACTAAAGTCTTCAATTTTAGTTCATTGACTCATTATATAATATAAATAATTATGGATATCCATTTTTCCACAATTCCTCAGAACCGCAGAGAATCGGTATCCTCTACCAAAATAATGAAATACAATAGACAATTTTAGAAAATTCTAAATTTACTAAAGATACTAAACTTAATTGAGACATTAGTTGTTTTTCAGAGCATTCTGAATTAACTACACAAGCTTTTCCTCATACTGATTCAATGGTAGCACTCTACACTTGATTTCTATCCCATTCCCAACTATCGATCATCAACCTGCAAGGAAAAGAAATGTTGGGGTGTAAGCTTACGCTTAGTGAGATAATTACCCTCATCAATATCGCATGACAGAAATTTATTAAATGCACAATCATATGAATGCATGAACAATCAGTATGCCAAACAACGCATGCAGTGACCTAGGAACTGCATATGACTCAGAATTACGCCCCCTGAAGTCGAGGTTTGGAGATAATTAACCGACCCCAACTAAAATCCAAGTTCTAGACCTTGGGTTTTATTTCATTTGCACTATTGTGCTCATGCCAAAACAAAACTCTCTCTCTCTCTCTCTCTCTCTCTCTATATATATATATATATATATGTATATTTCCTTTACCAAAATCAAATCATATCTTTTAAAATCCCAAGTCTAGCAGTGTGGTGGCCCCCGCAGTCCACAAACACACGCCCTAAGCAGAAGCCACAAGACTCAGCCCCTCTCCGACGGTTGGCGTCTCCCAACGCCTAGTAAGCCTATTAGCTTAAGACAGAGACTCAATATATATGATGGCATAGCTAGTGCCCAATCCTGTAGGAAACTCGTATTCCTGTGAGTCCCTTCCCATCTTCTGCATGAAGCGGCAGTCGGTGTTATCCGTATGCAATATGGGGAATACATGATTCATTTTGATTTCTTAATCGTATAAGTGATTAACTTGGTTTTCAAAGTGATCAAGCAATTTCATTCCATACAATTCACATGTATATATAATGCAAACAATTCCCATTATTATATATAATTAACAAGTCATCACATTCATCCACAAATTCATACACATGCATCTCCCATATCCCACAAGTATCTAAATTTATATATATAAGTTTAGGTGTATCTATTCTACAAGCACAATCAAGTAAAGAGTCATCGGGAATTTACTTACTCTGCCATGTGGGTCAATCAAAGTAATCCGGAGGCAAGTTGTCTCCGTAAACAGTGTCCCCTGGTCATTGAAATAATTTTTATAAGGAATTGAAACAAACTTAAGAAACTAAGTAAATTTTCTTTAAGTTATATTCTTGACTATTTTTCGTAACTTTTCCCGGTTTTTACCTAAAGTTCAATTGCGTATGACTTTTTCATTTTAAATCTGATTTTTATGATCTTATAGTCAATCTTCATCGTTTTCGAGTGTACTTTAACGTGGTAAGGTTATATTTTCGAAATGATGTATAAAATTCTGTCCATGGGTCAGAATAGTAGCGTTCCTCATGTGTTGGAGTGTTTTTGGGCCTTGTTTGGTAAAAAGGCTTTTTAATAACTTGAGGAATCCTTTAGGCTTGGTCTTAAGATTTTATCCTAAGCTTAAAATACTCCTTGAGATCAGATTTACAACTTTGATTTATATTCCTAAG
Organism: Lumnitzera littorea; assembly: GCA_024138015.1. Lineage (NCBI taxonomy): Eukaryota > Viridiplantae > Streptophyta > Magnoliopsida > Myrtales > Combretaceae > Lumnitzera > Lumnitzera littorea. The sequence continues at coordinate 74,396,540 of JAMXBB010000002.1, read as the reverse complement.
GCTAACAACCACTTCTTGGGCCCTTTAGTGGACTTAAGTTGTCAAATGGGCTTGTTTTTGGTTCAAACTAAAGTTAATGACTTTGGTGGGCTTATGGAGCCTTAGGTGGATTTCTTATGGGCTTCAAAACAACCTCTCTTGACACTTTAAGGTGCTGGTTATAATTTCATTAAAGGCCCAACTTAGAGTTCTAGGCTTGTTTTGAGAGTTTTAGGCTCGGTTTTGCTTACCATGCTTGCTTTGGTTAATCTTTTCACTTTGTTCATTCACTTTTATCATATTTTTAAGCTTCTTTTTCCCACATTGTAGATCTGTTCGTGATGGTTCCAAGGGGTCCTCACTTGGTTTTCAACTTGTTTCATTATTTCCTTAAGTTTAAGTGATAGATTATGCACTTAAATACTTATGTCCAAATCTTAACTTAACTTTTCTTCCACAAGATGATTCTTTAACTCATGTTCCACACAAAGAAATAAAAGATCTTACATTTAATACAACTTCCATATCATAGCTCATATCATATAAAGTTGGTTTCTTCATAAATCTTCATGTGATGGATTTTTCCTTAACTTAAGTTTAGATTTGAGCATGTTTAACTTAGTGAAAACAAATTCAACATCCAAATGACTATGGAAACCTCACGTCCAACATGTTCATCCTCCATTCAAGCTTTTATTTCAAGACTTTCTCAACTTAAAATCTTCCATTCAAAGTCTTAAACAAGTCTCTTTACAAAATACCAACTTTACATGCTCATATTTCAACTTCATGTAAGGGTTTCATGAATTTGTTTCTTAAAACGGTTTTTGGTGTTATAACAACTTAAACCTTACTTATATCTTCAAGAAATCAAAGTCTCCTAACATAAATACTAATCCACATATCACAAGAAATACTTACTCGTCCTTAAAGCAAAATATGGTGGTTATGCACAAAGGTTCCACTTAAGCTCCTAACTTTGCTTCCTCTTTTGCAACCATTTGGAACCCGAATCTTTTAGTCTCTTGGAATGGGGTTTGAGGAAGGTTCTAATGTTTCTAAAAGATCTTAGATGGTGAAAGAAAATGACACAAGAATAAGAAGAGAAATTGCCATGAGTATGGAAGCAAAAATGGTGGCGGTAATGTTAGGAATTTGTGGAGTTTGATTTCTTCTTTTGATTTGTGTTTAAAGTGAGACAAAAGGAAGTGAAAATGGGAGTGAAAGAGGGAGAGAGTGGTGATTTTGAATGAGGAAAGAGGTGTGTGCAAGAAGCTTTAATTGATTATCTTGTAGCTTACATAAAAGTCAACAATTGCAACTATTGATGATGTAAGCATTAAGGGGTAAATAGTGATGTGTAAGAAAAAGTGATTAATGGTTGAAAGATAAGAGCATGCCCCCCCCCCCCCCCCCTTTCTCCTTTGTCCAAATCTGCTATTTAAAGTTTTTTTGGGCTATGGAGTGGTCTTGTCTCATTTATTAAAGTTAAGCTTATGAAATCTTGTGAAAAATTGTCTATATGTAGTATAAGTGAAAGGCTGATAAGGAAATTGTCTTATCACTAGATTTTGACAAGTTCTCAATTGATAAATGATTCCAATTCTCAATTGATAAGTTATCTAAGGTGATTGGTTGGTCTACTTATTTATGTGTAAAGCTTATACATGAAGACAAGGGCATGGCCTTATAGGAAATTGTTTTAGGGTTTTCATCTCGCATTGTTTTGTAATTTATGATTTGATTTTTATAAAATTGTGAAATTTTCTAAAGTTGAATGAAATTATTCAAATTAAATTATCGATTAATTACTTATGGTTAAAATTCCTTAATTATTTTAAGGTTTAGGGTTTTAAATGATTTTAGAGCTTGCAGTTCTTCAAGCTTAGGTTTTATCAACAATTGGCTTTTGAATTGGAAAATTTTAATTCATTTCTAAATATAAACTTAAGTTTTTGGTTTAGTTGGTCTTTGGGAACGTTCGTAAAGTACTCTTAATCAAGTCTTAGGCCCACTAAAAGTAGGGTTTATAATCATCTGCCTAGGGGTTAGGAAGATTTGACCTCAATCTAAAGTGGTCTTCAATCCATGTTCTTCCTAGGCCCCTATAAGGTCTTCTTCTTTTGGTTGGTGGGGAATCAGGTTAAACACATTGAAAGTAGAAGAAACTCTATAGTTCTTGAGCAGTTCGATTTGGTAGGTGTTATGGTTGATCTTATTTAAGACCTTAAATGACCATCAACTTATAGAGATAGCTTGCTCGGTCTCAAGTGTGGAAATTGCTCTTGACTAAGTTAAATCCATATTAAGTCTCCTAGTCTGAAAGAAATAGCTCATTGGCCTTGGCTACCAATCTTTTGTTATCTTTAGTTAAACTTGGCAATCTTCCTTGTCTCAAATGAGTGTAGCTCTTGCAATTCTTAGGATTAGTCTACTATAGATTGACTTTGTTCAACAACTATAGGGGCACTAATTAGATCCAGTGGATTAGTGGGGTTGAGGCCATAAACGACCTTAAATGGAGTCTTCCCGGTAGTGTTATGGACAATTCGGTTGCATGTAAACTCTACAACTGGTAGACATAGATCTCAGTCCTTTAAGTTCTTTCCCATGACAACTCTAAGTAAATTGCCTAGTGTTCTATTCGCCACTTCAGTTTGGCCATCAGTTTAAGGGTAGCTACTAAAGCTAAACACAAGTTTAGTGCCAAGTTTTCTCCAAAGAGTCTTCCAAAAATAGCTCAAGAATTTTGTGTCTCGATTTAAAACAATAGTTTTCAACACTCTATGTAGTCAAATAACTTCTTGCAAAAACAAATCAGCAATATATAAAGCATCATTAGTTCGATGCCACATGATGAAGTGTGCTATTTTGTTGAAGTAGTCCACTATAACAAAGGCAGAATCTTTTCCCCTGGATGTTCGGGGCAACCCTAGGACAAAGTCCATGCTAAGGTCAGCCTAAGGTAAGGTTGGTGTTGGTAGAGACATATAATCTCCATGGGGCTATCTTTTTCCCTTAGCTCCCTTGTATACTTCACAACTACTAACTACCTTATGGATATCTTTGGCTAATCTAGGCCAATAAAAATTTTCTTTTAACAAATTAGCTGTTTTGGTTTCTCCAAAATGACCACATAATCTACCACTATAAGCTTCCTTAACCAACAGCTCATGCATGGAACAGTTTCGTATATACAGCCTTCTCTCTTTGAATAGATAACTATCTTAGACATAATAACCAAAATGAGGGTCATGAGCATACTGCTCAATGATAAGTGAAAATCTCAGTAATTTCATCTGTAAAGTGGTTAGCAAGGTTTGCCAACATGATAGAGCATTGGCAACTATGTTAGCGCTTCCTTTCTAATGTCAGATTACATATGAAAACCCTTCCATAAACTCTAGCCACATGGCTTGCCTCTTCAAAAGTTTGTTTTGACTCCCAAGATGCTTCAATAACTCATGGTCAATATAAATAGCAAACTCTCGTGGCAATAAATAGTGTTGTGAGACAATAAGTGATTGAAAAAGAGATTACAACTCCTTCTCATAAGTAGAAAAGTTCAATGTAACACTACTAAGCTTCTCATTGTGGTAAGCAACCAACCATCGTTCTTGCATCAAGATGGCACCAATTCCAATGATTGATGCATTGTATTCCAGCTTAAAAAGGCTTGTCAAAATTAGGAAGAGCGAGGATAGTGGTAGACGTGAGCTTCTCCTTGATCTCCTTAACACTTTGCTCAGCTTGGTTATACCAGCTGAACCCTTCACTCTTCTTGGTCAGCTCGGTTAAAGGGGTTGCAATAGTACTGAAGTTCCTAATAAATTACCTAAAGAAAGAAGCAAAGCCATGAAAACTTTGTACTTCAATAACATTCTTCGACGTCAGCTACTCTAAGATGGCTTGGACCTTCTCCTTGTTAGCTTAGATTCCTTGCCTTAATACCACATACCTAAGAAAAACCACTTCATCCTGATAGAATGTATACTTCTTCAAGTTCCTAAATAACTTCTCGGCTTGCAAAATATCAGAAATAGCTTAGAGATGTTGAACATGGTTGTTCAGGTCGAGACGATATACTAATATGTCATCAAAGTACACAACCATACATTGTTTGATCAAAGGGAACATTATATAGTTCATTAATTGTATAAATGTGCCCAACGTATTTGTAAGTTCGAATAGTAAAACCAGCCATTTGTAGAGACCATGCCTTCTCTTAAAAGCAGTCTTCCATTCATCACTTGGTCTCATGCAAATTTGGTCATAGCCACTTCATAGATCAATCTTCAAAAATATCTTAGTATCATGAAGTTCATCTAACATGTCATCAACCTTTGGTATCGAATATCTATTCTTGATAGCAATTTTTTTGATTGCTCAACTATTGATGTACATATACCACGAACCATCCTTCTTTGGGACCAGTATAGCTAATACAGTACAAGAACTTGTGCTCTTCCTTACACATCCTCTCTCTATAAGCTCATCTACTTGTCTTTTCAACTTAATAGCTTACTCAGGATTCATTCTGTAAGCAAGTTGGTTCAGTAGGGTTGCACTTGGCTATAGATCAATACAATGCTCTATGCCTCAGACTAAAGGTAGTCCCTTGGGCAACACTTCAAGAAACAAATCTACAAACACATCTATCAACCTTCAGATCTCATTAGGCACTTCTTCAAGGTCTCTCATCTCCAATAATATGAGCATAGGCTCTTTAGCCTTCTTAGCAGCTTAGAGCTCTCTTTGGCTCATCACTAAGGCCTTCTTCTTACTAGCTTAGTTGAGCTAATTATGGGTCACATTCACTTAGGTTGGCATCATGGCTTACAATGCAATCATCTTCCCATCCTTAATAATGGCATACATGCTCTTGTATTCATCGTGAGTAATACGTTAGTCGAATAACCAAGGTCTTCCAAGCAATATATGTAAAGCTCCCATGGGGACAATATCGTACACTACTTCATCCCTGTACATATTCCCAATACTGAATAGCATAGTTGCTTGCTCTATGACATATAAAGCACTCTTATCATGAAGCCAATATAGTTTGTAAAGTTAAGGGTGCTTAGAGGTCAGCAACCCTAACCTCTACATAAAGGACTATGTAACGATATTAGTATAACTTCCTCCATCTATGATGGCAAACAACTGTCCTTTGGTGGTACACTTCGTGTGGGATAGATTCTCTCTCAGGTTTTCCTTAGGGTTCAATAAGGAACTCAGTACTAGTCTCAACACTAAAGTCATCTTCTCTCCTTAGCCAACATAGGCATAGGTCTCCTCTTCCTCCTCAACTTCAATCCTTCCTACATTTTTCTCCTCGTCAAGTTCGCTTTCATTAGTGCTATCTACATCATCTCCTCGGAGCACCATGACATATCATTTTAGATACTTAGCAGCTATGTGTCTGAAGCCCAAGCATTTAAAGCACTTCACCTTACTAGTCTTCCATCTTGAGGTCTATACTTTCTTATATGTCCTTAGGGTTGGCTTAACCTTAATTCAGGTTAGCTCACCTATTCAACCCTACTGTCTTGCTTGGCTTTCATCAAGTTATTCATTTCTCTCCTTAGCTCGACATGAACCAATTGATATAGGATAGGGGCTCGAGGAAATGTGGCCTAAGTCAACTTAGAGCATTTCTTCTCTATTTTTTGACCCTCTATGCTAGTTTGATTACCTCTTCCAAGGTATAAAATATCTATTCTTCCACAATATTGCAAATCTTATACTTAAGTCCAAAAATGAATCTCGACACCAAACGAGCCTCAAACACATCCACGTCGACTCAGATCATTAGCATCTAGAATTCTTTGACATAATCATCAACAAAGTAACCTCCTTGGAGAAGTTTCTGCAATTTTTGTAAATGTGTCCTACAAGTAGGCCTCAGGTACAAATCTACCCTTCAACAACCTCTTCATCTCTTCTTAAGTTCTTACTCTTCGTCTTCCATCCCTTACTTTGGTTGCATTTAGATTCTTCCACTATAAGGTAGCGTATCTAGACAATTCAAATGCAATAAGTCATACTTTAACAACATTTGTATATCCATAACAATTGAACACTTTCTCCACCTTCTCTTTGCACTTCCAATATTCATCTACATCTCCACTTCCATTGAAGGGTAGGATTTAGACCTTAAAATTATCAAGTCTTAGAGGAGCTTGGCATCCTTGCTCTTATGCATGGTAATAATTAATCTCTTCTTCTTCTTCTCCATACTCATTAGCATCTATCTCTTCATCATCTTTCTCAATCTCTTCCAACTCCAGCCTTTGTATAGTAACTCGGTCTACTACTCCTCTAGCTCGAGAGGGGTTGGGGGGGAGGGGTGGTTAAACTAGGTAGTTAACTCAGCTACCTTAGCCATAGCTTGTCTCTAGAACATTTTCAAGTGGGTTATGGTGTAGCATACCTTAAGATTGTTGTCTCTTAACATACATTGCGGTGACTAGACTCTCAACAAGATTAATGAGTGATGGGAATTAGCCTTTGGCTACATCCAAGCCAAGGCTTATAAATGCTTGCTGAGGTTAAACTATAGCTATAAGGACGAGAGGAAGGAAGATGAACACTCGGCATCAGGTCTATCATCAACCAAATTACCAAGAGATCACATAGTCGAGTAATCGGAACCAAAGAACCACTTGGCACATTAGAGAGACTTATGCCAACTGGTTCTATGACTCAACAATTGTAGGCCGACCTCTCTAGTGTCTCGGCCAAGACATGTGAGATGTCAAGGACCCCTTCTCGGGTCCAAACATCCAATTGCCGACCACATCCAGTTCGAATACTACTCCTCCTAAGACATGCCGAATGACTTCATGTTGAGTCTTGTAAAATGCATAGTTTTGTATTCATGTATATGTTCTCCTTCATTTTATCTATGAGCCCAATTCTTTAGGGTTTAAGGCTTTATACATTATTTACAGATTTACCACTAGGGTTTAGGACTTACTATAAATAGCAACATTTGTACAAATATATGGACAAAGAGTAGACAGAGATATATACAGAGAGTAAAACTTTCCTCTTTTGAGCAAGGCTATACTTAAGTTAGCATTTACCAGATTATCGAGTGTTGATTAGACTCTTTGATTGTTGCCACGTTCTTATCAATCTTGTTCTCAGATTGTGGTGAACCCTTTCATTTGAACTAGTTAGTGAGTTAAATTTAACCTTCATTTGAAACCCGAGCAACATTTAGTGTTCGTGAGTCATATCGAACTCTATTTCGAGCTTAAACCCTTCATTGTGTTTGTGTCTTGGTGAGTGATATCCATTTACATTCACCATCAAAACCTTCCTGTTCTTCATACCCATCTTCCTTTTAAATACCCATTCCTATTCTTTCGTTCCAAATCCGCTTCCATTTCTTTCTGGATTGATCCTTTGATCCCTTATCATCTTGGTATCAGAGATTCGATCCTATATCATATTGGTATCAAAGCTTTAGGGAGATACGTTTGCTAATGTTCTTCAAAGTAAATTTGTGGTTCTAACATTTCTGTTAATCATTGTTCTGTAGTGTAGTATGTTGTTCGTAGTAGTAAGTAGCTACAGAAGCCAAATAGTGGTTGTTTCTAAGTTACAGTAATTTTGTTTTGTTGTTTCTTCAATTTTTTGGTAAATTACTACACAAACAAGAATGTCAAAGGATAGTGTCAACAACCTAGGAGACATCCTCATTGAAGCTTGAGGTGATATGTTAACAACTTAGAATATTAGATTCAGAATCTCATTGACTCTATCCAAGAACTCATTGGATTAGTCATGGGTTGCAGATGGGATGGTTGAGAGGAAAGAAGGGAGAGGACATTCACAAGTGGAAGTGGTTCTCATGAACTTGATCATGATGATCGATAGCGAAGAAGAGCTGCCGAGTCAAGAAGAAGAGAAAACCATCCAGTACCGAGAAGAAGAAATGATAGGAGTGTTGACTCCGAAACAAATCAAGAAGCATGGAGAAGAGAGTCGAGGTCGAGAAGGAACATGGCTAAGCAGAGCTCTAATAGAAGTGGCCAAATTGAAGAGAATCGACTAGCTTAGAATGCAAGGGATGAACCCCGAACACCTGGCTAAAGACTTGACAATATAAAGCTTAAGTTGCCGACTTTCTGTAGAAGTAGCCAACCTGAAGAGTTCCTTGACTAGGTTCCCTGAGTTGAGAAATTGTTCGAATGCTATAAGTGTGATGATCGAACAAAGATTAAGTTGGCTTTACTATCTCTTGTTGAATACGTAAGTCTTTAGTAGGATAAGCTGGTTGCCAAGCGAGATGCTGAAGGAGAAGAGCCGATCAGAACTTGGAGGCTCATGAAAAGATTGATAAACCAACGCTTTATGCTGACTTATTTCAAGCAAGAGATGCTCCATGCTTTCTAACACCTAAGATAAGGTTGAAATATTGTTGAAGAGTATTTGTAAGAGTTTAAGACCTTGACGACGAGTTGTGAAATTGTCAAGCAATAGGATCACACCATTGCCAGATTCCTGAGTGGACTTTGAGACGACATTGCTGATATAGTTGAATTGTAGCGGTTTAACTCCTTGGATGAGCTAATTAATTTGGCATTAAGAGTGGAGAGGCAGAGGAGAAGAAGGCATCAAAGGCTGAGTAGCTAACCTTAACAAGGTAGCCTTAAGCTTAAGAGGTATGCCTAGAGAAGGCAAGAAAAGAAGATGGAGAAAGGTAAGGCTAGCTAACCAACCTATGCTAAGAAAGAGAAGGCACTTGGCAATAAGGCCCAAGAAGTGAAGTGCTTCAAATGCTTCGACTATGGACATATCATGTCCCAATGCCCAAATGAAAGGGTCATGGTCTTGAAAGGCGAAGGGCTTGAGCCTCAAATCGAAAGTCAGAGTGACAAGAGTTCGAAGGGCTAGTTAATAGAAGAAGATGTCTATCCTGAGGACCTCGATAAACTCTTGATTATGGTGACTCGAGCTGACCTGAAGGTAGATCCTACATAAAGGAAAAATTTATTTCATATGTAGTGTCTAGTGAATGGGAAGACCCGTTCCCTAGTAATTGATGGAAGTAGTTGCACCAATGTTGTCTCTACCAAGTTGGTAGAAAAGATGAAGTTGCTGACCTAGCCGCATCCTTAGCCCTATGGATTGAAATGGTTTAATGACAAGGGTATGGTCTATGTGCATAAAAGAGCACAAATAGCATTCAAGGCTGGACAATATGAGGATGATATTGATTTTAATGTAGTGCCTATGAATGCCGTAAATTTACTTCTTAGTAGACCTTGGGAATATGACCGAAAAGTGATCTATGATGGCTTCCTCAACACTTACACTGTTCAAAAGGATAGGAAGAGCTATTGCTTGACCCTCATGAACATTGAGGAAATCCAGAGACACTCGACACCCATGGTGAAGAGAAAAGGGAAGAGAAGCTTATTCAGCATTTAGGCCTGTGCTCAACACATAACATCGAGGATGACTTCTTTTCAAACCCACGGTAATGATGGGAATCAGCCTTCGACCACATCCAAGCCGAGGCCTATCAATGCTTGTGGAGGCCGAACTATAGCTAGAAGGATGAAAGGAAGGAAGATGAACACTTGGCATTAATTCTATCGTCAGTCAAAGTGCCGAAAGATCACATAGCTGAGTAATCGGAACCAAAGAACCACTTGGCACATTAGAGAGACTTGTGCCGACTGGTTCTATGACTCAACAATTGTGGGCTGACCACTCTGGTGTCTCGGCCAAGACACGTGAGATGTCAAGGACCCTTTCTTAAACCCGAACATTTAACTGCCGACCCCATCCAGTTCGAATACTACTTCTCCCATGACATACTGAGTGACTTCATGCCGAGTCCTATAAAATGCACAGTTTTATATTCATGTATATGTTTTCCTTCATTTTATTTATGAGCCCAATTCTTTAGGGTTTAAGTCCTTATGCATTATTTACAAATTGCCACTAGGGTTTAGGACTTACTATAAATAGCAACATTTGTATAGATACATAGACAGAGAGTAGACAGAGATATATACAAAGAGTAAAACTTTCCTCTTTTGAGTAGGGCTATACTTAAGTTAGCATTTACCAGATTATCGAGTGTTGATTAGATTCTTTGATCATTCCCACGTTCTTATCAATCTTATTCTTAGATTGTGGTGAACCCCTTCATTTGAACCAGTTAGTAAGTTGCATCTAACCTTCATTTGAAACCTCAAGCAACATTTAGTGTTCGTGAGTCATATCGAACTCTATTTCGAGCTCAAACCCTTGATTGTGTTGATGTCTTAGTGAGTTATATCCATTCCCATTCACCATCAAAACCTTACTGTTCTTCGTACCCATCTTCCTTTTGAATACCCATTCTTGTTCTTCCATTCCAAATCTACTGCCATTTCTTTCTGGATCGATCCTTTAATCCCTTATCATCTTGGTATTAGAGACTTGATTCCATATTAGTGAGTCTATCAAGTTTATTAGCAACTAACCCTAAAGTGTTACTACCATTATAACTACGACTAAGTTGAGCACCACTACCTTAGTCACTAATAATGCCTTGAACACTCGAATCCAACATAAGGTAATACTTACCTTAACCAATTAAAAACACAATATACTACCCAAAAATCTATAAAGATACTCTTAACAATTTCAACACCTAACACATTCACACTCAAATAAATGCACTTACTCTATTTTCAAGGTGAAAAATAGAGTAAAACAGAGTTATAATGGAACTGCACTTACCAAAACACAAACTTCCACTACATAACTCAAAACTTTAGAACTTACTTCACACAAATACACTGAAGTAGCTATGGAGGGAACACAACAACCACAAATAGTAAACATAAACCAAAACTTTACGGTAACTTCACATATGCCCTCTCAAAACCATGCTCTAATACCAACAAAGTTAATGCATCTTCAGGGCAAGACACATAGAGGAGCACCACAACAAAGAGAATCAAAAGAAAACAAAAGAAGACTAGTAGAATCCAAGCAACTACCAATTAGATATGATATGCCAATCGATCAACTCGACTTACAATCCACCAGATATGACTCACCGATCCAAACTATAGGGTTATTCACACACTACTCCTTATTAAAGGGAATAGATAAGAGTTAAGGGTAATGAGAACACTAAGGTTACTTATAAAAGAAACTTGTATTAATATGATAATCCAAAGGTAAGTGATGTCTACATACAACAAATGGGGTTTATATACTAGCCCCATTAGGGTTACAAACACGTATGAAAAGACAACAAGGGTAATTTGCAATTGGAATACATGAAATATACTAAAAAGGGTAAAAGAGAGAAAGAATATTTAGTACAGAAAAAGTAAAGGATCCTTCTAGAATGTTGTACCAAAAGACATGTGTCGTATGGTGGCTAAAGTTCTAAGATATAGTATAATTTGAATGAAATGAAGAAAAGAAGGTCTATAGTCAAAGCTGACCTGATCTGGATCAGGTTAGAGCTTAGTCAATTAGTCATTAGAGGATATTTGACTGGGATTAAGGTCGGGTGTGGGTGTTCGACTTGGGAGTTCGGCTCAGACAATCTATTGAAGTTGGTAGGCTCAGATGTTGTTTGTGTCATGATAATGCTACTCGGTAGGTCAATCTGTATGTTAGGTAAGTTGACACATTAGCTTACGAGTTTAGAAACTATGCTGGCATACTTGAGAGCTCAATATTCAGGTTGGTAGTAGAGTGAAACATAGAGGTCAGAATAGGAATTCTTATCTTGTACGGGGCTTCCAGCTAATATTCTCCATGTGAGTCTTTTGAGTCCTCTAGCTCGCTACACATGATCAATCTAGGAAACTGATTCCTATCACTACTACCAACCTTACAAACCTAGGAGTCTTCGATGTATTCAATGTTGCTTACTTTAGCCCCTATTGACCAAAAGAAGAACAGAGTGAGGACTAGCTAGATTTGATCCTAAATCTAAATCAACCTAGAGGGGATGAAAGGAATCGAGCTACAAGACCCTTGAACCAAGCCTAAGCATAAGGACTTGAAGGCTTAGTAAGGCATATTCTCCTTTCCCAACCTATACTCGAGGACTTCGAGTTGTTTCTACCCACTGATCTACTGTCATTTTTGAGCCGAGCTCTCCCATACCTATTAATTATCCTCGAATGCCTACTCAAAGAGCACTTAGCTAACAGCTCAACTTTATCACCTACTAACTTGGCCGACCTTCTTCCAAGTTGCCCGAATGCATTTGAGTTGAAAACACCTTAGAAGAATCTGTAACTCAGGTCAGCATTAACTAACCCAACCAAACTCTTTTGTTTGTTTCACCATAAGTCGCCTCTAACTACCAACTACATGATGGAATCTACTTTATGAATCACCTACATTTTCTAATTTCGCTTTCGTACCCTTTTTTGTTATTTGTATTTTACCTCTTTTAGACATTACCCTTTTTGCCCTTTCCACTTTTAACAAGTTGACCTAAATTTACAGATATAAATACCCTTGTTATATGTAGCCATGAGGATGATCTTCATTATCTTACAGTCAAATATACTAAGTTTTTCCTCTCCTAGAAGCTTACTCCCTTGTACTCTTATCTTAGCCCTTAAGCAAGGCTAAGTGGCAAGTGATCTCATTGAATTTGCACATGCATCTTGTTAAGCTGGTTTATGAGACTACAGAGTTTCTTAATGCATCATATCCTTAGATTCATTTGTGGGTTTAGCTTGTTTCACGTATTTCCCTTTCATTTTCAAGCTTTCTAGGAGCTTCGACCCATCCTGTGGATACGGCCAACCTTATCTATTCTTAGCACGTCATATCTTTTAAAGTGTTTGTAGACACCTAATTTTTTCTCCCTTTATTTATTTATTTATTTTTCCTTTCTCAATAGGCCCTAAATTAGGATAAACACAAAAAATTAGAAAATTAAAGAAAACCCAAAAAATTAAGAAATTTAGAAAAACTAAGAATTTTAGGAAAATACAAAAAAATTCAAAAATAAGAAAAAACATAAAAAATAAGAAATTTGGATAAGAAACATAAAAAATTAAGAAATTTAGAAAATAAGAAATTTATTTTTTAGAAAAATGAAAAATTACAAAAAAGTAGAAAAATTGGAAAAAATAAAAGATTTTGGAAAATACTATTTTATTAAGGTAGATTTTTTAATTTTGAAATAAGTTTAGAAGTTGGGCTATTGGGCTTAGGCTTAGATTCGAATCTAGCCCAAGCTGACCCATTCTATACGTGCAATTTTGCACATATAGACAAGGCACAGACTAATGGCCTAATAGTTAAACACATGAACTTAGTTTAGGTATTAAGTGTGAGGTCTTGGGTTCAAATCGTAGCAAAGGTAGGGAGGCCTTTTTTATTTTTGTTAACAAGTATACTGCCACGTGTTAAGATCTCATTGCGCTACGTATCTCAACACATGGCATCGTCGAGTTAGACAACCTTATTGACGTGGCACTACATGGCATTCCACGTCAGCTACCACGTGTCATAAGATGATGCATAGTAGGTCGAGATTGGTTTGATTGGCTGACGTAGTGTCACATCAGTACTTTCCCTCTCTTATCATCAGTTTTCCCTCATTTTCTCCCAATTTTCCTCCTCTTTCCTTCTTAAGAAAAGCCCACTCCCTTTACTTTGGCTTCAATTTCTACATAGATTTCACACACTCATACCAATTTCTTGCTTTGATTTTGTCTACTATATAGCCTACTCTGAATTGGAACCAATAACACATCTAAATTTAGTTAAAGGATCATTCAATTTGAGCTCTAAAATTCAATGGAAAAAAAAAAACTATTTTTCTGGACATTTTCAATAAATTTGAATTTGAGCTTTCCATGTTTTTGGGTTGAATTCGACTATAAAATAGGTGTTGGAGGAGCTCATTGCACAAAGAGAACCAGCTAAAATCACTCGAAACAATCCCTCTCTCTCTCGTGATCACTTTCTCTCTCTAACTCTCTCTCTCTCTCTTCGAAATCCGCTCTCTAGCCACTCTTGAGCCAAACTACCATCACAACCGAGCTCCTCGTAGTTCAAGCTCCCTAACCCAATCTCTTTCAACCTCTACCGTGGCTTGTGGCATCGCCACCAACTCACCACCACCCTAACCCTAACCACCGATTCCCTTCTCCTCAAACCACTACTTTTAGCCACCTTTAGCCCAAAATAACCCCATGACCGAGCTCATCGCCCCCCAAAACCACCGAACCAACACCCGCCTCTCGCCCAACAACTCCATAATACAACCACTTAAGATCACCGTCAACCACCACTTTGCACCACCCTCTAAACTACCTCCAACCACTATGGCACTTTGCCTTCCCCCCTTATCCCCAATAGGAAACACATGAAACACCCTTCACCCCCTTTGTTTGGCCATTAGAACAACTAGAACTACCCTCTACCATCATGCTGCTGTTGAAGAAGAACCTAGTTCGACTTGATCCACGCGTCCGACCTGACTCGACAACTTGCATCGACCTAATCCAAATCCGACCTGCGCTCTCCTCCCTAGTCCAAACCTCTACCAAATCTGATTATTTTTCTTTTTATTTCTATTATTTATTTATTTATTTTTAATATTCGTTTGTTATTTTTTAATTATTTATATATACCTGTAAATGTAGTAATTAAAAAAAAGAAAGAGAATAAGAAAGAAAAGAAAATAAAAAAGGAAAAAAGGGAAAAAGAAAAAAAGAAAGGAGTAAATTTATTTTTACTTTTAGTTTTAGTTTAATAAAAAAATAGATAAAATATAATAAGTAATAAATAAATAAGATGAATAATAAAATAAAAATAAAATAAGTTAGATAGGGAATAAAATTGTTTTATTACTTAGAAAAATTGATTTTCCAAAAATAAAATAAAAACAAATCAACCATTTTCCAAATTAAGATCATTTAGAATTTTCAAAAATAAAATCCAATTTAAGACCTTTTTAGAAATTTTCTTAAATGAACCAAATCAATTGAAAATGTAAACGTGATCATTTTTAATAATTAAAACTAACAACTTACTAAAGTTTTATAAAAAAAAAAAAAAACTATGTACATCTGATCCTGAACAGTGCGTACGTAGGCACCTATGAGACAATGATAAAAAAAAAAAAATCTAATTTTCCTTTCTTTTTATTTAGTTTAGATTATTTTATTTATCTAATTAAAGTAACCAATAACCAAGTTCTGTCTTTCAAAATTAAAAGGTAATTTTTAAGTTTAATTCTAATTTTAGAAAGTTAATAATATCCGTAAGGGTTTAAAATTCCTAACCCCCGAATTCAAATTCTCTAGTTTTAAAAGCCGTTTTATAAATTAGTTTTAATCATTAGATTAGTGGTTAAGTTATAACCAATTTATTCACTTAGTTATAACTTAACTATGTTTCCCGACTTTGGTTGGGTGATGACTCCAAACTTCTTTTCAAAACAAAAAGAAACAGTTTTCTTTAAACCCTAGTCGAGGATCGGTATTAAACAGATAAGGTTTAGTACTAATCAGTTTAAAAAAGATGTAATTTTATAAAAGAATCGGGAGGGTGAAAAACCAGGCTCGATAGTGTTAGTTTAGAGTTATTTAGTATTTAATTGCTAGATTTGATCATTTGAAGTAAGGAGTTTAGTAGATTTAGGTTTCTTAGCAATTGGAAGTCTAGTCTTAAGATTCAAGAAGAGTTAAGTTCTATAATTCTTGCTTAATTTAGTGATTGATTGGTTTTGTATTTAGATCTAATTTCAATAGTGGTTTAGAAGTTATATTTTAGCTATAGCAGAGTTGTCAATGTTGATTGAGATATTTGATGGTGGCATGGATATATGTGTCTATATGGATGATGATTTTATGTTTTAAGGTGTTAATTTGATTTGGTTCTCGCTAATTATTGTGGAGGAGTATATGTTCACTATTAATTGATGAATGATACATAAGTATCTATATATATGTTAATCGTGACATATATACATACATATATATATATGTATTTGGGTTGATTTTTTATTTTGTTATGTTAATTGATCTAATGTTGTGTTAATTTGATAATATGATCAACAATTGTAAGCTTTAGTTGATAGTTTGAATAAATTGGATAAGATATGGTTATGTAATGTTTATGATTGTTGATCCTTTAACTTCATAATGGGCTTAAATCACACTCAAAGGTTCCGTAATATGCAAAGTGCAAGAAAAATAGGCTAAGAGGATGTTGAAGCTATCCATAATAGGCACTTCGATATTGAAGTCAATTAGAGGGAAATGTATGGAGTGTTACAAAATATATGTAAGAACAATCAAGAGGTAGAAGAAGCTTCACATAAAGCTTATTGAGTATTTATAGGTAAGATCTCTCAATCGTTTAGGCATGGTAGTTGAATGGCCCTCAATTACTTCTACGTGTTCCATTAATTGCTTAGATAACTTCTTGATTTCTAGGGAATGGGGTGCTTGGTGGTTATTAAATGTAATAACAAATGAACTATTCATGCCCGCTATCTTAATATAAACTCTAAACATGAGGCTAAGCTCTAATGAATTAAGCTTAATGAGTTAATATCTTGTGAAGTCTATGATGACCTACTTTAAGCTCTTCCCTATGGTTTGAGCTCTTCCTAGAAACTTATCCATAATGCCTTTGATCTCATGCTTGGTTGATGTTGTACCCTGAAGCAGTGAAGTCGCAACAATCTTGCTGTATAAACCATCCTATGATAATAATTGACCTCACAATCCTTATATAGATACGATTTACACAAGACGTCTATAACTTCTCACTTTGAAGTAAAACAACTCATTCATAATTATATGAAAAATTTATAAGTAACTAGAAACTTTAAGTCATAATTGCATAAAGATACTTTTATTGTCTTACAATCCAGAGAAATATCTACTTGCTAAGGTAGTTTGATAAGTAACATATTACAAGACAAGTACATAAACCTAAGAGTACTAACAAAACACTAAAGGACTTAATCGTTCAACTAGTTGAATCTCACTCCCCCATAGCACTTCAAAAAGGAACTAACCTTAGGATAATTATAATGCAGCATCTCAATCAATACCTATAGGAAAATCTATAAGGGTATGAGCAATCAACAACTCAGTAAGTCAAGATGGGGACTTAATAATGCATAGCAAACACAAACAAAGTTTTCAACAATTAATTATATGCAATGCAATGCAACATGCAAATGCCATCACACAACGTGGTTCAGTCCATTATGAAATCAAAGTAATTTTACTTACTCTAATTCGGGTTGAGGAGTTTTCATGTTTATGCAACAGCTCATAACCAAACCTAAGTTTGTGCAATGGAGACACCACTTCCCCTATGACTATCCTTCAAACCATTGCCCTCATCTTAACTGCAATCTCATCTCCTATCACTTAGTTTAACTAAGAATGATAAAAAGATTATTATACTATCTAGTGCTATCTTTTTCAAAAGTATCAGTATTTAGTTAGAAAATCCTAACTATCCCCTAAAAGGTTACAATACATGTCTAAATGAAGTATTTAGGTTAGCTATAATTAAGTTTGGTTTAAGGTGGTCAAACAATCTCACACTATTCATTTCATAACAATCACAAAATCAAAACATAAATTTTCAACACGAAATCAAATATACACAAGCATATGTACATATAACTACCTATAAGCATAAATACATACAACCCTAAGCTTCCAAGTACTTTAACATAGTACTCTAAAATACAGCAATGTATTGAACCTAACTTACTTGAAATCCTCAGTTTGCTCACTCAACTTGCCATAGGTCAATTTTCTCTATGTGTCCTATAATATAAATACTCTTTTAGTATTTATATCCTTATGATATATAGACTTTAAATTATGATTTGACCTAATTTTCCAAATATGTATTACTTATTATTGATCTTATTATAGGCTAGTTTTGGAATTGATATCCAAATCCCATTTCGATTAATTTTTTACTATGAGTATTATATATAAATCCTAAGAATGTGTTCCGAACTATAACATGAAATTAATCATATTATACTCGAATATCCTAAATATCACGTTTAACCCATAGCCAATATTCTAATTTATACAATACATCATAGTCCTTATTTAACTACCAAATTTACTCTCGATATGAGAAAAAATTATATTTTTCATATAATCATCAAAATTTAAGTTTCTTATTAGATTTATTATATATTTCTATTATTATTATATTATCAATTTTAACCTAATATTTTATATTTATTATAAATCCAATTTTACATATTATCAATTTACACATATTCACTATATGTTACACCTAATAATTACATCTAATACTGTAAATGCTACAATTATCATACTACATCAAAAAATAACATCTTGAAACACCTACTTATACACTAATCAATAATTATCTATTTAATTACTAAATTAGCCCAAAACCACTCATTTTATACATCATTTTAAGGTCTAAAAGTTTCAAAAATTCAATACTAAAAATATCTTTATAGCATTGTTCTACATCCTCTAAATAACTTATACAGAAAAATTGAGCTCAAAGCTATATTATTAAGGCTCTTTATTTCTAAATTGAGATAAACTCAAGTTTGCAAAATTTATTAAGCACTATATATTTCTAGCCATAATTTCATCAAACCAATATTTTTTCCTAAATCTACATATATAAAAACCTCATAATACCAAATTTCATAATTTTATAAATAAATTTGATAATTTAAATAAATTAAACAAGATTCGGGTTGAAATTAAACTCACCTGTCCAATCAACTTTTGACCACCAATGGTGGCCTTAGGTATGTCAACAATAATGGGCGGTGAGGGTAAGGTGTAGTGGTGGTGGCCGTTTGTTTCCAAGTGGCCCTGAGTCGTGAGTTATCTCTCTTTAAGCCCTAATTGCACACTAAATTTGCCATTTTTTGAGAAAAAAAAAAACCCTAACTCTTTTTTTTTTTTCTATTTCCTCTCTATTTTTCTTAGACTCCTAACAAACCGAAATAAGTTCTAGATGGTCCTTGCTACTTATATAGGGTTGCTTGACATTTTTCTTTAAATTTTTGTTGACATTTAGCCCTTATCCCTTCTCTTTTAGCTTTTTAGTTGGTTCATTTTGATCGATTAATTATTTCTTCTTAATCCTTAGCTTGCTACAACCTTAATTTAGACAATTCCTTACTTTTTTTTTTATTTTTCTTTGATTTTTTGTAATTTTCTTTAATTATTTAGCATTAATTTAGTATACTATGGTATTTTTACTTACATATAAATACATATGGAGTACAAGTAAATACTCTTAAATATTATTTATGTTGTTTTATAATTTTTAGTGTACATATAATTTATTTTTATTGACTCATTAGTTATCGAAACTCGTTTTATGTATTTTTGATAAATAACTGGTATTATGCTTATAATTTAATATTATGATATTTAATTATTTTATTACTAATTTTCCTAAATTTAAATTTATGAGATTACTTTTACTAATATTCTTAGTTTCGTCATATAATTTAAACTTAATCGAATACTTTATCTAATTGTCCTAAATTTTATGTATCAAATCTAAAATTATAGTTGTTGGGCTTACAATTGAGGTGCTTATTCTTTAAGCCTTACTTATGAACTTTCATCCAATTAGTCAAAATAGGTCGAGAAGGTCCAAAAGAGCACAACTTTAGCCCTTATAAGGTCGTTCTAAGCCTTTTGGGCCTTAGACGAAGATCTCTCATCAACATTTGCCCTCCTGACTATTGTTGGTGTAAGGTAAGTAAAGAGAATAGATGTTTCTCATCTTTTGAAATGTTTGCTTAAGGTCTTTTAGGGCATAGAGTGACTAATTGGGTAGGTTGTCTAAACGGAATAAATTGTTTTGAGTTAAGCATGCAAGTGAAAGGATTATCCAAACTAAACATACCCTATACACCTATCCGCTTAACTTAATAGGTAACATTGGGGGTTATCGGAGAGCTAAGGTATTAATCTAGTTTGCTTAATAACTGTAAATGCTCAATTTTTGCCCTTCATAGTTTTAAGTTTTTTTTAATAGAATCCTAATTCAAAAAATAAATAAATAAATCAATAAGAATAAAATTAATTAAAAAATAAAAAATTTGAAAAAATGATAAAATACAAAAAAATAAAAAAAGGAAAAAATTATAAAGATTTTTTAGATTTTAGAAAATGTTTCAGGGTTAATAGATTTAGGTTTAATGTAGTTCAAATAATTATTTTAGAAAGTTACGTAATTTAAATACAATTCAATTGTACTAAATATTAAGACATAGGTCAACGGTCTAATGGATAAGCATTAAAGCATTGAAGTATTAATATTATGTTAGTTTAAGGTCATGAGTTCAAATCTCAGTAGGCATATAAATACCTTTTATTTGTCTTTTTTCTTTCATTTTTACAAAAAGCGGGGTTCGGCGTATGAGATTCACATTTAATCAGATCTTTTGAATCTAATTTAATCAGATTTAAATCATTAAAAAAGATTTAAATTTAGTTTGATTTTTATTAAATTGATTTGAATTGATATAAATAATTCAGATCCAATTTAATTTTTATCAAATCAATATAAAAGATATAATTTGATATAATTTGTTTCAAACTTTATAAGTACGAGATACATGGCATAAAAAGGAGGGAATTACACACTCCCGAAAAAAAAAAAAAAAGTCGTTCGTCCATCCACTGTGTTTCATTAAACAAACTCCATACAACTCTACTCATACGTGACCAGCGACTCCAATACACATTACAACCACAGCAAATCCCTAACGAACTCTAATAACATGCCCCACCACTAATTGCTGCACTCACTGAAATCAAACATCGTTCAGTCACGGACGCGTTGAATCAACCCAACACACCGTGTAGCACTGCAGACCAACATCCATCCTTCGTCCAACAAGCACGCCTCACAGCATATTCATCCCTGGCCTGCAACGAATAGCACACGCGGCCCCAACAGCCCCATTGTCGAAGTCCACACCGCCGCCCACTGCATTGACATGATACCCAATGATTGATCAACACACACTATCCCCTGAAGTACACTCCATGCAAGTTGCTACTCTAACTATAGTAGCCAATCGCCCATACGAGGACTGTCCAAAACTGCAGTATAGGCTACTCTTTGCACTGATCACAGCTTACTACATGCTCGCCCCAACAGTAGCCTAACACACGAAGCCAACATCCACTGCAGCATCAATTCAGCCACACAGCAGCAGCAACAATCAACTTTGCATGTTGCTAATCAAGTCCACACACAAAGAAAGCCCAACTCTAGTAGTTCACAACTTCACTACGCAGCTAAACACATCGCTGCAACAGCTAAGCATAAGTTTACTGTCGAGGCGCCATCGCTGAGCACAAGAGATTACACATGCCTTGCACTGTCAACCACCATTCCAACACCGCATGCGGTTATGTTTTGGTTGCAGTACATCTCCATCGCCGATCGCGGGCAAACCCCACAGTTCACCGAACAACACTACCGCAAACAGCAATTAGGTTTATCTCTAGCCGATATCTTTATTTTATTTTATTAATTATTTATCTATTGATTATTATTATATTGTTATTATTATTATTATTATTTAGATCTTTAGTCATTTAATATAGTATATACGAATATGAATATATTAGTTTTAGGAAATTTTTAGTAGTCTTATATGTGAAGTATGTTATATGATTTTATTAATTTAGATGGATAATTGTTAATAGTAGAAATATAGATGTGGATATATATATATATATATATTAGCTTAGGATTTTTTTTAAGATTAGGTTCTTTTTTAGAAATCCCCACATAGAAAACCATTTTTAGAAATAAAAATTAATATAAAGAAATTTTTTTATAAGAAGATTATAATGCTTTAGAAATTTTTTTTTTTTCACTCACAAGTTAAACCCCCTTTAGATTTTTTTAAATAAACTGAATCATTTAAAACACAAATCCAATCGGTTTTCAAAATTAAAATCAACCGATATATTTAAGTTTTCGAGAAAGAATTACAGTCGTTTGATCATAGCTATTGGGTATGTAGATATCTTCGAGTCGATGATAAAATTGTAGAAACTTAGGTTTTTTTTTCTTTAGTTTTTTATTTTTTTTTCCAAAAAATATTTTTAAAAAAAGAATAATTTTGGTAAATAAATAGTAGTATCTATTGGGGTTTAATATGTTAACCCTTGAATTTAAAACCTTTTGATTTTTTATTCAAATTAAAATAAGAAACTAATAGCTAAATCATAGTCAATCAACGTAATTAATTACGATTTTTTTTCCTGACTTCGATTTAGTGGCAACTCTAAAAGTTTTTTATAAAAAAAAATTGGAATTTCCCAATTTCTCTAGTCGATGATTAATATTAAATGGGTTAAGATTTAGTATTAGTCGAAAAATAGGAAAGGAAATAAAATAAAGAAAACCGAATTTTAAGCTCGACAATGACCTCTAGTGTTGTCTAAATTGAAAGAGGTGTTGTAGTTGCCTAAGCTAAATTACCTTAATATCATGACTTAATTCGATGCCCTATCTTCAATCTTGCCCTTAAATGTGAAGTGTATCAAAGAAGCTTGTGAATAGCTACCTTAGATCTTATGTTAAGAAGACAAATCGACATGATAATCGTAACATATGAGTGGCAAGGGTAAAGAAATCTAAGCCATTCATTCAACACGTAGTGCATATGATAAAGGGGTATTTATCGCATATGAAATACCCACAAATTCCCTTAACTAACATTCTTAGTTTTAGCACTCAACCATAAATAGTTGAAAACCCTTATTGAGTCCACTTTTCTCTTACTACAAAAATATTCTTTTCTTTCTTCTCTACCCTTACTTTCACTCTACAATCTCCTTCTCTCTTTTTTCTCAACCCAAACTACTCAAGCTTCAAATTTCCACTTTCACTTTACTTTAACAATTATGGCAGTTGAACTTATAGAATCAAACTCTCCCATTCAAAACTAGGTCAAGGAACATCAAGGAATGTTACTCCCCCCAAGGTAGGATGATAATAGTTCCCTTAAAATAGGTCTAAGGCAAGAGGATGACTAATCTAAGCATAGTAAGTATACTATAGTACAATAGAGCTTATAGAGCCATTGAAAGGCTTCGTATAAACATATACCTAAATAATGGCGAAGATGGGAACCCAATGGTATACTTATACTACAGGATTAAATATGATGTTTTGAATCCCAGTGGAGCTCAAAGCAATTTAATTAGATGGAATTTGATGGGCCATGCAATGGCTTTAGGTGTATACCATATGGTTAGATGATCTAAAGACTAGTAAAGCATGAGCGTAGTTGAATTGAAAGTTTTGTTTCTCTCTTTTCTTAACACAATTTATACTAAGTCTGGTCCCCTTAAAATAAACCTCTCTATCAAATTAAGAAAAGGTTTGAACTTATGAAAACTATTTTTAAAAAGAAGTTACCACCCAATCGAAGACGAGAAAAAAGTGAAATTAAGGTCCATGGATGAATAAACCCTAAATTTAGCTATTGCTCTGTGGCTTTTCTAAAAGTACTTTAGAATATAGAAATGAGAGATCAAATAGCTTCATTTGACCCACTACCTTATAAGTCAAGATCAACTTTTGACCTTATCAAAAGAAACTTCTTCCAAATGTGAATAAAAGATTTTAATCCTTTTAGCAACTTCCTTTTTACTCGACTCACCAAATAATACCAGCCATCTAAGGAGCACTTCATTGCAAAAGAACTATCTATAGATATGAAGAGTTATCCTTAGCACGGACTAAGCCTCAAATGACATTGATAGGTGATGGCCATTGATCGCGAGTTGGCTTAGACTAAATTGATGATAATTGAAGAACCAATTATGGAATTTCGAGAATGGAATTTTGTTCCTAAACTTAAACCGCTTATAATGCAACTAGAAATGCCTCCCTTGAATCAAAGCTACTCAATCATCCCTTTTAGGCTTCGTAATAGACCATCCTTAAGGGAAAGGTGTGAAATAGGGAGTTAAGTAACGGTTTACCTCCATGTTAATACACTTAGAATGCCATTTGGCTTGCTGATGTTGATTACCTTGATGTATATGGAGTTTGTTGATTGGTTTTCTTCACAATCATTAGGATAAAACATCTTACAATAATATAGAAATTTCCATTAACCTATTCATGGTTTTGTACAAATTCATAGTACTTTTGTTGCTTGACATTACTGATCTTGAAGTAGTAGCCGCCATCATTGCTTTGGCATAGGTGGAAAGGAGGGAGGGAGGGAGGGAGGGAGGGGGAAGGGTGGGGGAGGGAAGGAAACGGGGATGGGGAGTAACCCTCCTTACATACTCCTTGTGGTTTCCACTCACTATTTTTGAAGAAGAAAGAAAACTAAAACCTAGAGACTCCATGATTATCAGTCTATCAAGAACTAAGTTTGGAAAAGTTTGAAACTTGGTAACAATTTGAATGAGTTTTAAAAGATTAGGAAGCTTGAAAAAGTGACGTTTGCAAAAGAGGTGAATGTAAGAAGAAGAAGAAGAAGAATAAGGTGAAAATAGGGTTTCTTCAATTATTTGTAAGCAACAAACTTCAAAATTTGAAAATTTAGTTATATGGAAAAGAGAAAGATTGCCTTGACATGCTTGGCACATGTAGACGTATGCAATAGCGAAGTGAGAGCTATCATCTACATTAAATGCATATAAATTTATGCGCTAGAAGACAAGTCAAATTAAAGCTTCCCTAAGAAGCTAGTACTACCTTAGATTAGGTGTTGTCCAATAAGATTGGAGTTCTCCACGTATTGAGCTCCTTCAGTTTGCCCTCCTCTAGCACGCCACGAAAGGGGTGTAAAATTTCACGTAGCTTGATAATCACTCACTTAACCTCATCCTTAGTCTACCAACTCAGTGCAACTTTGCAACTCCTCATATGACCCATTATCTAGCAAGCATGGGTAGCGTCTAGCTTCATCAGCCTGCTTGCTTAGCCACTCTACTCAAGTCAAAGCTTCAACTTGCAAAGCCAGGGTTTAGGTTGAAGGCATTAATGAGAAGCTTGCTATGTGAGCATTAGTTGATCTTGAATGCATATCGACTTGGCTCTAAGCCTTAAGAGCCCAACCATGCACCCGCTCTCCTTCTATAAGACTAATGAGACTTTTAAGTGTTCATAATTGGTTGTAGACATGGGCCTCTAAGTTCAAACTGACCTATTGGACCCTTAAGTCAACTCTATAAGCGCATTCCTACTTACCTTTCTTAGTTGATCTCTTCAAAACTTAGATGTCTATGATAGATTTGAAGCTAAGCTATAAAGAATCCTTACCGAGTTACCTTAGAGGTCAACTCCATTAATGACTACATGAGAAGAAGGTCTTTGATGCTCTAAGGATTTAGGCCTTTAGGCTAGTCTATACAACTCCAATTACATCACATGGAAATAGTTTCCAAAAATGGAAACCTATCAATTGCCTCTAGCCACTGTCTAAAAATCTAGAGCATGACCTTAATACTAAGGATCTTCTTTCCCAAACTATCTCAGCCTTATCCTTATAAATAGAGGATAAGACCCACGAGTAACATCCATTAATTACACTTGTATATTGATTCTAGCCTACACTCTACCTTCTCTCTCTCTCTCTCTCTCTCTCACACACACATAGATACATTCACCTAAATCTAGCATCAAAACGATTCTGTTGGATAACCCTTTGATTGTTCAATTCACATCATGTGTTTCATAGGCTTGATAACCCTCTTTCTAGGCTCTAAAGCCCAAAACTCTTTGCTCAGGAAAAGCGAAGACAACACCGCTTCACATAGTTTTATTATATCTTATTTGCATCATTTGAGTGAAAGGTTGGTAATGATCACCAATTCTTAGTAACATCTTCTATTAGGGCTCTACACCAAAATAAATAAATAAATAAAGGCTAATAGATGGAACACTTTCTTACATATCATAGTATCAATGGAGGGTATTACTAAAAATAAATACATCAAGGGGCACCTATTTGTTTCCTTATTTTTTGGTTGTGTTATGTCAAAATAGGGTCGCATAGATTCTTGTTATCTTTCGAAATAAGTTAAATGATCGTCACACTATACTAGATAAAACACCCAAAAAGAACCTTAAACAATTGATTTAATTTGATAAATTCTTAACAGCAAACTATCTTGATAACTGATTTATGTGTGAAGATCGAATAAGAAATGGGAGCAAGGAAAGAAGATATCATGTCGAAAGATCATAAAAACACCTAGGCCACAAATTACATCCATGAATAGATTTAAGTAGATAGTTTTTTGAACAATCTATCTTAGCAGCTCTTAAACTCCCTTCATTAAAAGTACAACATATAAAAATGCAGTTCCATATAGAACACCCAAATATGATACATTTTCCTATTTGCCACACAGATAGATTTATTATAGATAAATAGTCCCCGCAAAGGCCACAATGTAAAGGTCAACGACGAATCTCCAACAAAGTCATCCGGTATAATGGTCCCAGTGACACCTCTGACCATAAAACAGACGCTAACGTCAAGAAAAGAAAAGTAAAATCTTCGTATGATAATATGAGAAACAAATCATACACCTTTTCGTATGATAATATGAGAAACAAATCATACACCTTTTAGAATCTCCCTTCCTTGTCATGGTATTGTGTCTTTATCCTCTAATAGCGATCAATTATTCATTGATATCCCCACAAGGTACCGATTGCCAATAATGATTTGATTCATCATCTATTACTTCGAGTACGTAACGTGTGAGAGTTCCTCGGTACGAAGCAAATTGGGGTTGCTAGAACCAGAAGGGTACCATTCATCATCTGAGATAAATTGCATCCATGAATCGTCTTTGTCATCCTCATTCTTGCACGAAGATGTAACTGGAACATCAGGCGACATTGTTTCATATTCGCTTGTTCCGATCTGTGTACTCTCTGCAAGGGTTGTGCTACCTTGCCCAGCTTGCTCTTCAAATTCTGATAAGATGCCATTTTTCTTGAACACACGGCACAACGCGTAGGAGTCCTGCATATGAATACGTGACCTACGTAAAATGAAGTACAAAAATATAGCAACTAGTTATTTGAATCTTGCGAGGACTCGCAAAATATGAATGTGAACTCAATTCTACTAGATAGTGGGAATCAAATTATTTATATTACTATGAAATTGATTTTAGTATATTTTTTATTATTATTTATTATTTATTTATTTTTTTTGCTTCTGGTAAAATCAATGAAAATCCCGATCAATTGTATAACAAACATTTGATGGATTCTTCTCATTTACTTGTTTTCAATTTCTCACAATTTCATTGGCCATTTTATTGGACATGATTTTACTAGTGTGCAAGCAACATAATATTCACTTAC
Source organism: Lumnitzera littorea (assembly GCA_024138015.1). NCBI lineage: Eukaryota > Viridiplantae > Streptophyta > Magnoliopsida > Myrtales > Combretaceae > Lumnitzera > Lumnitzera littorea. The sequence goes on along the minus strand of JAMXBB010000002.1, from coordinate 74,369,183 downwards.
CATTTCGAATTTTCCTTTGTTTCTCTACTTCAAAATACCAACAAAATTTAACAAGTCACCCTCTCTCTCCGGTGAAGTCGAATCAAACCCTATAATTCATGTTCTTCTTATAAATATATCTTCATTATGGATCATGAAAATGGACTCAAAACCCAAGGGAAGAAAAATAATAAAACAAAAATCTGAATGATGATTCCTCCCTAATATTTTTTCCTCTCAAATTGTACCTTAGGAAACTTGTTATGTTTTTAGGTCAACAATTTTTTCTTTTTGGGTAAGGAAAGCTTATAGAGTTGCATTAGACACAAAACTAAAAATCATAAGGAGAGAAACAAGTGTAAAAAAAAGAAAAAAGAAAAAAGTAGTTGGACATACAACGTTTATTTAATACGATCATGGTTGGTCCTATTATAATTGGAAGTGAGGCCAATACCCCAAAAAAAAAAAAAAAAAAAAGATACGGTAGAAAAAGGAAACAAGAAATGCTAGTGGACATCTACAAAACCTATTGATTAAAAAAAATATAAAAAAAATAAAAAAAGTAGATAGGTACTGGAAAATGACTAATGGAGAATTTATTTTGATGAGTTTCTAAATTTAAGGATGGATCCACTATTACATGGGTTAGGTTTTTAGTTCTACGAAATCAATCAGGCGTATACTAGAGAAAAAGACGTATAATAATGACAAAATGCATATTTGGGTAGATAACTTATTTTTGGTCCCGGCGAAGAGAATAAAGTGAAAAGCAACCGACATGAAAGTAATGTGGTCGTGCTACTTTAATCTCGAGAAAAAAAAAAAAAAAAAAGAGAGGAAGAAAGATGGACTTAATGTGGTAAAATATATACAACTCTAATAGAATGTCTGAACAGGTAATTGTCTTATTGTTAGACGCGTATAGATAGATTGCGTCTTAACGGGGCAGTACTTTATTTTTGTCCCATTGTAAAAGGACAAAATGAAGCTCCAGAGGCCTAGGCCACAGCAAGCAAGGAATATGTGTCGTTTAACAGCCTAACGACCACATGTTATGGGCTTGATTAACTCCCTCGAGTAGTGAATATGACCATATTTAAAATTTTTCACTTTTTAATCTACTTATCTTTTTCATAGAATACATAATATAATTTGAAAAAAAATATATATAAATATAGTCTTTAATAAGTAAAGTTTCCCTTTTTTTTTTATGGGAATCTTTAGTAAGTAAAGTTAACATAAGCTTTTTAACATATTTATTAACATTTAACAAAATTCAATAATTGAATGATGTTCAATAATAATAATAATAATAAATAAATAAGGGATAGAGCAATTGTCATTGTAAATTAGCGCAGTTTGTTGAAATTTTTATTATACTTTCTATTTATAATAACAATTTTAACTTTTAACAAGTGCCTACATCAATAATTCTTTTTATTGTATTAGTAGCTTGTATATTAAAAGCAAATAGAAAAAACGTTGCAAAATATATAGTATGCTTACAACTTTAAACTGATGGTCATTAGTAGCAAATTAAAAGCACTAGGAGAATTTTTCCAATAAGTATGCACAGAAAATAAAGTGCTACTGTAAATCTACAACTAACTATCGTTAGTTTATCGTCATTTACTGCACAATTTTATTTTATTGATATATTTTTTAAAGTAAAGGCCTTCGGACATAGCAAGAGCAAAGTAAATTGATAAAGACCCAACTTTGCATGCTATCTCATGCACGTTAAGTTCCCCCATAATGCGAATGACAATCATGTTACTCGTGTCCGTCAATCTTAAGTTTTTACTTTCCTTGTGCGGGCATCCAATGAGCCAAACTTTCTCCAAGCTTTAGACTTAACATTTAGTCATGCCTGGATTATTGTTTATCCGCTTGCGAATCAGATTAGAGTTAAAAAGATTGCTTTGGATGTTCACACAAACTAACAAAAGAATTATTGCTCAAACAAATTTAAATGTGCAATCCTTTAACTTTTCCTTCAACTCCAGAGAGTTTCGTTATATCTAGAAGGCCATAAAGATTGATATTATTCACTCTGTTACATCAATATAAAATCAGGAACATTCACAGCTTATCACCTTTAACCTTCAATTTTCCTATTCATGCCAAATTCCAATCTATTATTACTCTCTTTATTGCTGAAGTCTGTGATGGTACTGTTAAAAATTAAATTTAACTTTTACTATACTTGTGAAATTTCATCTCATATATAATTAACTTTCCCGAAATTAGACGAACAATGAAATTATAAGGAGTTGTAGCATATGTTAGTACCACCCCACCCCACCCCACCCCCCCCCCCCAAAAGCATGTTATCATGGTGATATTACCATCAAGTTATAACCACTATGAGCGCGATAGTCACAAAAAAGAAAACGAAGTACTTTCAAAATAAGACCATCTATCTTCTCAAGATAAAATTTAATCTACCATGCATATCTTCAAACAAGAGACAGTTCAATAAATACATCTAACGTTGTTGGTTTTGGACATTGGATTTTGACATAATCATTTCCTTCTGGAAAATATCAGGGGATTGTATTTTTTTTCAATTAAAATATTATGTATTAACTTTATGCTATGGATTTCTCTAGGAGTTACCATTTCCCATGTATATATATATATATATACACATACCTATATAAAGAAATTAATGATTGGATAAGAATGCAAAAAACGTTAAGGATCTGAAGATGTTGCCAAGTGCAACTTCTCAATAATTAAGTAGAGTAGCACAATGCAATCTTGAAATAATAATATATATATATATATATAGATATATGCACCTGAACTCCAGATGTATCTTCACATTCCCTGTCATCAAGTCTGTATTCATGCATCACCCAATCTGTCCTAATGCCTTGAGGAGCTCTTCCTCTATAGTAAACCAATGTCTTCTTCATTCCAATGGCTCGATTTTGGCAAGCAACTCTCCGATCCTTACCGGTCGACTTCCAATATCCAGCTCGTGTTGCTCTGTTTGTTCTAAACCCATTCGGATACTTCCTGTCCCGGGGTCCAAAGAAGTACCATTCCGGGTCTCCACTTGGCAAAAATGATTTCTCTACAATATCATCATTTTACAAGGAGATTTGAGAGAAACCAAGAAGAATGGGGAAAAAAAAAAAAAAAAGGCAAAAGAAGGAGGAATTTCTCCTTCATTTGAAAGGATATAGTTAGATATTTTATTAATGCGTGCATATCGGTGTACGTCTGAGAAGCTATATATAGATGTATGTATAGATATGCAAAAAAGAAAGAAAGAATGTCATTGTGACCTGCCAAGTCCCATGGCTCACACTTGTAGAGATCAACTTCAGGAATGATGTCAAGCTCAATTTCAAGGCCATTGATTTTCCTCTTAAGATAGTAATTCACAAGTTCTTCGTCGGTAGGATGAAACCTAAAGCCAGGAGGTAATCCAATCGGCGCCATGTATTTTCTTCTTCTAGACACCGTCCACCATTACTCTCTCTTTCTTTAATTTGTACCTTTTGTCGATTCATAATCATATTCATAAAAGGATCCATGGACCCTTATGTTTGTTTTTCTTCTCTCTTTCGCTTTTCACTTTACGGATTCTCATCAGACAAACGTTTCCCTCAAGCATCAAGTGTGTCTGTTTCTTCAGATGTTCGTGATTTCATCTATAGTTCGTCGTATATGCGAAATTTAACAGTTGTTCAGGGCTAGTTTTTAAGAATGCCAAATAAAAAATATTGATATTTTAGTTTTCATATACTCAATTCAAATTTTAGTTGCCAGCTTTGCCACCTCAATTCAATTGACACCGTTAACTCCTGTTATTTTGTTTGTAATATCCATCCAATGAGAGTGCGGCACGTGATAAAAAGAAATTAGAAAATTCAAAATAACATGTCACCACCTAATATGTATCCTATTTGGTATTTTAACCAATACAAATTCGCCATGTTTTAGTAAATTGTCAAAATAATATGTTATCTAATTGAAAGGATTAACAAAGCGAACAAGAAAAGGAAAATCCAAAGAAAATTTTTAAAATAGAGAAATATTCATCTTCTTTGTTTAGAATATACCTTATTCAATCTAATACGATACTTTTAATGTCCATTTACCATTTCAATCATGGTATATCTTATACGTACAATAGAGCACAATTAAGAAAAGGAATGTGACAATTTTTTAATATAAAATAGAAATAAATTAAATTTTGTTATGAAAATTACAACTGGTAACCGAATAGTTGCCATAGTATGTGTTTTAGCTATTGATTAATGAAAAACATCTGAAGAAAGTTTGATTTGGTTAACTAATACTTTTAATGAATGGAATTTACGTAATTACTTTCCCCTAAAAACAGTGAAACCTCACAGGTTTTGTCAATAAATAATTCCAATTAGATAACTTAATTATAATTAAGACTTTATAATGAGCAATATTAACTTTCTAGACACATATTTTCTAAAAACCTTTTTAAAATTACCTAGAAAGAAAAAACTTTTTAGATGCGCAAACTAGGAGAAACCACACTTAACGGATAAATAGTAGTAAATGGATAAATGAAAATAAAATGATGAATTATAAATTTTAACTATATATTATATTTATATGCATTAAAAAATATTATAAATTAAATAATTAAAGGAGTCTACTATTAACTAATGTCATTATAATCTAGTAATGTAAGTACTGATTCCTAACAGAATGAATCTAATTCAATTGTTTCTTTAGAAAAAAAAAAAAAAAAAAGAAGCTCGTTATTACTTGTGTTGTTCGAACCCAATACTGGATAAAATTTACCAACTTAAAATTGATTTACTTAGCCTACCATAAATTTTGTCTTCTCTCCCTCCTCTCAGATGTATCAGTCATACCATCGTTGGCATCATTACTTTATCTCTCTCCGTAACTTTTATCTTAAACTAATTTTCCTAACAACTTCAATACTATATAACTTTCCCATTTCTTGTCCAAATTAAAAACCGCAAAATACATTGCAATCCTTACATAAATACTCCACAACAATTCCAATTTTGACAAGTAATAGCTTAATTTTAGTTTTGAGTTGAATAAAAAATGAATGCAAATCATTTAGTTTCAAATTTTTTGTCGAAAAATATCAGTAAAACTTAATAAGTATAGCAAGTAGATACTTAGTAATCGCGTTATTTATTGCCTTTAGGTGAAAAACTTGATCTTTCACAGCATTTGCAGGATTGCATGTTTTTGGTGGCTGTTTATTTAATGAATTTATTATAATATGGAAATTATTTGAAGCCGCGAATGTTTGTTTTTGAGAGCGAAGAAGTTTATTGATTTTTTTATGCGAATTTGTAAGTTATAGTTTGTCAGAGGGACACAAAGCAGATCAATTGTTGCAAAATGTAGAGACCCATTTATAGAACAAACTACCCTACCACCCAGAAGCTAAAGGAAGGACGAACTCATCATTAGCACATTTGAGGCACTACTAACCGGACATCGGTCTAGTTACCAATTGGTTGGTAATTGACCTACCTGACACTCTTTTTCTATATTCCTCTGCTTATCCCAAGCCACATCCCCTACACATGTTGGCCTGTCAACACCGTGTAGCCTCACTAAATTTGAAACATGATATATCAAAGTTAAAAATGATAAATAATAAAAGGGCCTTTAAATAAAGAAAAATAGCTCAATATTTAAATTTTTAAATTTTAGTTTTAAAAGTTAAAGCTTAGTAGATAGAGTACAATTTATAAATTTTGATACTACTATACATAAGTACTTAAGGCAATTTAAATAAATACATAAAGCTAATATAGCTTATCTACTAAAAATCTATACAAATGTAATTTTACTACATCATCTGGGATTTCCTACTATTGTACCTCAATAATATCAACTGTCTCATATTTCAACCTAGAGATAAATCACAATATGATCTACTTAATAGATTCTTTAACCTCACATCTCATCAACACTGTTTCATTCTTCTAACCATAATCACTAACACTCATCCTATTCTGCTTCAGAGATTGCAATCAAGAAATTAGATCTTGTCAATAATACAAAGGCACAAACTTCTTACGCATCAATTGCTTCATTAGGTTCCAGTTAGTTATCTTAGCATCCCCATCTTCTCTCCTTTGAGTACAGATATTTTTCTACTACAAGTTAGCATAACCAGTAAACTCCATGGAGGCTAATTTAACCTTAACACTTCATCATATTAATAGTAGCAAAACGATCTATCAACTCTAAACTCTCTCAATTTATATAATCATTGATTAGAGGCAAGTACTTATAAGTTTATAATATAACAGAATGAGTTTGAATGTTGATCCTTCAAGGACTAATAAAGTGATTACTAGTACTTCACCTATTATCTATTATCAAATTGACAAATGTAATCAATTACTACAACTATTAAATCTAAATTACCAATTAAACTAATGAACAAAACATAAAAATAAAAGAAAAATAAAATTAACTAAAATTGCATTATCTTAGTATTCAAATATTGATCCTCCTTAAACATCTACGTAATCCGTTAATTTCATTCTAATCATTTGGATGGTAAGAATTCCTACATTATATTAACATCTTTCTCAAGCATGCTAATCCTAATTCCAAGATTCAAATCAAAATCTCTTTATAATTACAAATTGTAAAACTATATTAAAATCTATAAATTCTACTATTAGGTTGCCCCAATCCTAAAGAATTTATTATGCCTATCTTTAGGTTTACGTTAATTCTTCCCAAATATAATCGACATTTTTATACAATCATCTCTTAATCTTATGCGTAAAATCATATGTTGAATCGATATTCCAAACTCTCAATTCAAAGAATAACAAATATTATATAAATAGATCATAAAAAACTAGAAATCATCAATAATTGTAAAAAAAAAAAAAAAAAAAAAAAGAGAAAAGAGACTAATTACATAGACTCTAACGTTTGCAACAATTGAGTACTAATCTAACTAATCTAAAACATTAAGAAAATAATGAAAAAGAGAAGAAGAGGATTTTGTAAAAGCCCTAGCATATGAATGAACGAATGAATGTATACAAGTGGGTTTCTCTATGATAGAAGGCTTTTATATCGATTTATATGTGTAAGGAACTTTTAGGGCTTCTAATCTCCTTAAACTAAGACAATTTGTAAGGACAAAGCATGATTATGGCTGTTGTTAGTAGATTTTCATCTTGATAGGGATTATGGACTGATAAGGATTAAGGACAGATCATACACTCCCAAGCCCAAAGATTTTCTTAGATGGTTTGTCGAGCTTTTCGAAGTGAGTTAAGTGTCTGGGAGCAGTGTTTATCCCAATTTGATTTGCCAAGCTAATTCATTCTCCATATCATCTAGGAAGCTACTAAGGTAATCAATTGACATGTAGAGCTGACTCCTCTATAAAATCCCATTTTAAGCACCAAATTAGGAAAACAACCATCTCCATAGTGCCGAGGCCGAGCCGACAATTGTTAGAAGCTAACCATCTGAGGCCAACCTGAATGTATGTCGTCCTTGAGTTAACCCTTGTCTAGTCTTAGCAATCAAAGTTGTCGAACTGCTGACGTCAATTAAACCTAATCGAGGCTTACCCCTACTCGACTTGCAGTGTTATTGGGACCATAGATTGAGTAAAATGTATACACACTATCCTTTCTAACATCCGTACTGTCCTTTCTAACAATAGATATTCTTTTAGCATAATTACATATTTCCCTTATAAATTATTCTCCTTTTTCTACCAAGTGGGGATCAAATTCTGTAATTTTCTGTAATTTATGACTTACCCTAACTGGGTACTCTAAATACTCGCATAGTGTAATAGCTATAGAACAAATCATCATACTATGAATTTGCTAATCTTTCTTACTCTCTTAAGCTAAGTGTCTTTCTACTTACTCTTGAACTATTCTTATCTAGACTATTTGGGCGTAAACTAGTGTAGTCTCTAGCCATACTTGTGTGTCATATCAAGTTTGACCAGAATTCATGTGAGGCATTAGTGCATTATATCCATCGTCAGTGCATAAGAAACCCTGCTTAACCTTTGACTATCATTTACTTTTCGAGCCATGTCGCGGCCTGAATCCATCCTCTTGGCTATGCGTGATATTGGGTTCGTATGTTCACCTACGGAATCGGTATCATCCTAATATCAGAGCCTAACTATGTTTGAAGCTGGATTTTGCTATTATATTCTATGAGTAGTTTATTACTGCTTTCGTATGATAATGGTACTATTGTTAACATTAGAGTTTTGTAGTTGAGAAATGTTCTTTGCTCTGTTTTCTGATACGTAAAACAGAGTGTGGTTAGCTGTTTATTTGTTGTGTAATTGTCTAAGTGTTGGGAGTATTAGTTATTAACCTACAGTTGTTATTTATGAAAAGAACTTCGAATGGTATTATTAGACATCAATTTTGTGGAGTAACCAACAATATTAGATTCAAGTATTTGAGGAACTCTAGAAAACCAAAAAAGTGGTATCTGATATGGCCAATGGCAAGAAGGAAGCTTCACACCTCAATCGGTGGGTGGCTATTTGGAAGCTTACTGACTTGGTAACCAGTTTGGTTACTATTATCTAAGAAGATAGATAAGCAACTAGAAATAACCCCACTAGAAGATGTGAGTAGCAAGAGCAAGGTAATGATCAATTTGGCGAAGTTAATACCCTAGCTTAACTACCCCAAGCTGAAAGAAGTGTTAAGGATGCTATGCAAAGGCTAGCACTTAAAGGAATTGAGGAGGAAGGGGAAGGAGAAGATGAAGCAGAAGAGTCCTATGAGCCTGAAGAGAGAAATGTATGAGCCCCTAGAGTTAAAGGCTTAAGAATGCGCATTCTAAGTTTTTCTAGGAGTGGTGATATTAAGGACTACCTAGATTGGGTAGATGGGATTGAAAAGTAGCGTGAACGCCATAACGTACCTGACAATGCAAAGGTTAGACTTGTTGTGTTAGAGTTCACTGGTTATGCCTCCTTATGGTAGAATAACTTGCAAGCTACCTGAAAAAGGGAAGGAGGATGAGAGATTAGGAGTTGGGATGAAATGAAGAGGGTTATGTAAAGAAGGTTTGTACCAAGCTATTATTTACAAGATGCCTTCAAAAGACTGCAAGAGCTAAGACAAGGAGGGTCAAGTGTAAACACTAATGTTAAGGAATTCCAAATGTTAATGATCCAATGTGAAGTAGTAGAGCTAGAGGACTGAATTGTATCTCCATTCAATGGTAAATTGATGATGCAATTTGAGTTGCTTAAAGGATAGAAAGGCACCAAATAGGAAGGTTCCGACTACCTGTCATCTAACCTAGTAGTTACCAATTTGTTTCGAGAAAACCTGTATCAATGGAACCAAATAAGATCACTAAGACTTGACCTACTCAGACTACCCAAGCAAAAGAGAAGGAGCCTCCAAGGAAGTTCAAGAAAGGCTAGAGTTCAAGGAAGAAGACGAGTGAGATCAAGTGTTTCGAATGCCAAGGATTTGGACACATAGCCACTCAGTGTCCGAATAAGCGAAAAATGGTGATCTAAGGTAAGGTATCAATTGTTGAGGTTGATAGTACTGATGAAGAAGTAAAAGAGCCGAAAGAGGATGGACAAACTTAACTATATAAGGAAGAAGTTATCTACAGTGATGAAGGTAACTTTTTTCCCACTACTTTAGTGTTGAGGAGGATGATGAGCATTAATCCCATAACCGAAGACAAACGAAGGGAAAATCTCTTCCATATTGGATGCAAAGTGAATGAATCACTATGCGTGCTGATCGTTGACAGTGGGAGCTGCACCAATGCAGCCTCTGCATTTATGGTCCAGAAATTGAAATTGCCAATCATGCCCCACTCGAAACCTTACAAGCTTCATTGTCTTAGTGATTAAGGAGCCTTACAAGTAAACAAATAAGTGTTCACGCCAATCTGCATTGGCAAATATTGACCCAAAGTACTTTGTGATGTGCTTCCCATGAATGCATCCTACATTCTACTTGGACAACCATAAATGTTTGATTAAGCAGTTATATACAACGAAAGGAGGAATACATGCTCTGTAAAGCATGAAGGTAGGAGGATGAAATTGAGTCCTATGACTACCAAGTAGGTAAAGGTCATGTAGTCCCAACTTAGCCGAACCTTGAAGAAGGAGACTTTGGTGATTACCCGAGCCAAACTGAAAAGAGAAATGGAGCTCAAAGGACTGACCTATCTGTTGGTCTGAAGCTTACTAGAGATGAAGTTTGAGGAGGAGCAGCCTATCAAGGTGAAAACATTATTAGAAGAGTTCGACGACCTATTCCTAGATGAGTTAACAAAAGGTCTACCTCCCATCCAAGGTGTTGAACATGCAATAGACTTATAGCTAAGAGCCACATTACCGAATAAGCCTACTTATAGGCTGAATCCTAAACAAGCCTCCGAGCTTCAGAAGTAAGTAGATGAGCTAATGAAAAAGGGGTATGTGAACGAGTCCCTTAGCCCCTGCACCATACCGACCTTGTTAATGCCAAAGAAAGATGGTTCTTGGAGGATGTATGTAGATAGTCAAGCGACCAATCAAATTACCATCAAGTATAGGTACCCCATACCCAAACTTGTTGACATGATAAACGAATTAAGTGGAGCAAGAGTGTTCTCCAAGATTGACTTTAAATCTAGATACCATCAGATTTGAATGCGTGAGGGTGATTAATGGAAGATCACATTCAAGATACAACATGGTTTAGATGAATGGCTTGTAATGCCATTTAGACTGTCCAATGCGCCGAGTACATTTATGTGCCTAATGAACCCTGTGCTCTGAGAATTAATAGGAAAGTTTGTCGTGGTTTATTTTGATGACATTTTGGTATATAGACTCAACCTAGAGACTCACTAAGAGCATCTCCAAAGAGTCTTTATAAAACTCCGAGCTAAACAGCTCTGCAGTAATCTAAAGAAATGCGACTTTTGCCAACCTAAGGTAATCTTTTTAAGGTTAGTTATGAGTGGAGGTGGCATTTGAGTCGATGATGAGAAAGTAAGAGCGATCATAGAATGGCTTGAGCCGACCTGTTCTGCAGATGTGAGAAGTTTCCATGGCCTGGCATCATTTTATCATAGATTTATAAAGAATTTCAGTACGATTACAACCTTACTCAACAAACTCTTTAAGAAGAATGTTCAATTCAAATGGGGAGAAGGAGCAAAAGAGTTTTGAGGAAGTAAAGGATAGGCTGACTACAACCCTTGTCTTAGCTTTATCGAGCTTTGACAAAGTATTTCAAGTAAAGTATGATGCATCCGGACTAGGCATAGATGCTGTGCTGATGTAAGAAAGTCGACCTATTGCTTACTTTAGTGAGAAACTTTGAGGAGCTACACTCAACTGCTCTGTCTATGACAAGGAGTTCTATTCCTTAATCCGAGCCTTAATGGTATGGCAACACTATCTACTACCTAAGGAATTTGTGATCGACACTAATCATGAATCCTTGAGATGTTTAAAAACCCCACCTAAGTTATCTTGGAGGCAAGCCAAATGGGTTGAGTTCATGGAAGGTTTTTCTTATGTTGTGAAATATAAGAATGGGAAGAATAATGTAGTGGCTAACACCCTATCGAGATGACATACCCTCTTAACCAAGCTATAGATAAGACTACTTAGTTTTTCAACAATAAAAAATATGTATGCTGAGGATCTACATTTTGGTCCTATCTATGCTCGGTGTAAGGAAGGATGGAAACTAGATAACTGTCACACAGAAGACAGATACTTTTTCAGGAAGTTCAGGAAGAGGCAACTATATATCCTAACCTGTTCCATGATAGAATTACTTGTGCATGAGGTGTATGGAGGAAGATTAATCGAACACTTTGGCTAGCATTAAACCAATGAGGTACAATCCTCACAATTCTTTTAGTCGAGAATGATGAAGGATGTATAATCTATGTTGGGAAAGTGTGCAACCTGCTAAAAGGCAAAGAGCCAAGCTAAGCGAGGACATTATCTACCTTCGCCTATCCCAATCAAACCATGGTTCGAGCAAAGTATGGATTTCATGTTAGGATTGCTAAGGACATCCCAATGGAAGGACTCCATCATGGTGGTTGTAGATCGATTTAGCAAGATGACATATTTCATGCTCTATTCCAAAACTAACAACGTTTCGGCTATCTCTTTTCTTTTCTTGTAAGAAGTAATCAAACTTCATAGAGTTCCCAGAACCATTAATTCGAACTAAGATCCAAAGTTCATGAGCCACTTCTGGAGGACACTATGGAGGTGAATGGGAACCAAGCTATTGTATAGTACGTCCTGCAATCTACAGACAGAGGTTATCAATAGAACCGTAGGAACTTTGCTACAGGTTATTGTCAGATGAAACGTGGCCGACTAGGATCTATGTCTACCAATCATTGAGTTCACCTACAATAGGACCACCCATAGCGTAACAAGCATTTCTCCATTCAAGGTCACCTATGGGTTTAACCTCAAGCTCCCGATGAACCAAGCATCTCAACCAAAGCTTGAGAAGCGAGGCCGGGGATAGAGGAAGAGAGAGTTTCAACTAGGTGATCTGGTCTAAATACATCTCAATAAGGAACAATTTCCAAACTTGCGGAAGAGCAAGTTATCTCCTAGAGCTGATAGACCTTTCAAAGTACTCGAAAAAATCGATCTTAATGCCTATAGGATTGAATTACCTAAAGGATATGGAGTCTTAGACTCCTTCAACACTGCCAATCTCCAACCTTACACTCCCGAGGATAAGCAACCTGGAGTTGAACTAGATTTGATCCCAAATCTCAAACAACCTAAGGGCTCTCTCAGATGGTTTGCTAAGCTATCTGGGTTGAGTTAAGTGCTAAAGAGTAGTGTCTACTCGAATTTGATCTGCTGAGCTACTTTACTCTCTATGCTGTTTGGGAAGTTGCTAAGGTGATCAGCTAACATGTAAAGCTGACCCTACTGTAACACCTTAGTCCAAGCACCAAATTATGAAAACAACCATCTCCATAGTACCAAGGCCAAGCTAACAATTATCAAGAGCCGACCATTTAGAGCCAACCCAAATGTGAGTCGTCCCTAAGCTAACCCTTGTCCAGTCCTAGCAATTAAAGCTGCCAAACTGCGGACGTCGACTAGATCTAATCAAGGCCTACCCTTATTCGGCTTGTAGTATTATTGGGACCATAAACTAAGTAAAATGTACACATGCTGTCCTTTTTGACAACAGATAATCTTTTGGCATGATTACATACTTTCCCTGTAAATTATTCTCCTTTTTCTTAGCAAGTAAGGATCTAATTTTGTAAATTTTTCTAATTTAGGACTTATGATAAAGGCATATTTTTCATGTTTTAAAGTGCAAATTAAGATAGAATTATTATAGATTTTGTAGAAATCATTAAGAATTGGTACCTAATTATGTTTATTTGGACATTTCAAGAATTAGAGAATTCAAGAGTGGAATTATGGACGATTTAGAGGAATTTTATGCAATTCGGAATTAAAGGCCGCCAACCTAACAATCGGCTTACAACTTACAACTTGCATCTTGCACCAACAATCCTGGGTGACTACGCTACCAGCCTAAAAGCCGACTTTACACTTATACTACCGACCTTCATGAGAAAAGAAACTTCATGCAAGCCAACCCTAATTTTTCATACAAATAGCTTATGTTTCATGGTTGGAGGGGATGGGTAGACACTTTTCCTTAGACATCAAGAGTCATAAAATAGTTTTAGATAGTTTCTAAAGAATTCTTCGGGAGAAGCACTTTGATCATTGAGAGGATTTTGCTTTTGCCATGGAGACTAAGATTGAAGTTGCAATTGAAGAATATTTCTTTCCAATACAGAATTGGTGACATCTATTTCAATTATTTTTATGCAATTCTGTAAATTACTTATGCTTTCAATTATGAATTTCCTTGCAATCTCAATCATTATTTGTGTTTTTGTTTTCAAATCCATAGCTAACTAAAATCATTTGTGGGAATTAATGAAACCTTAGATAGTAAAGATGATGATTGTGTTCATGTTAAGGATGAAGAGATATATGGATGATTCATGATTGCAATTTCCATGATTTCAATTATAATTATTTAATCGATTATAATTGTTAAAAACCCTAATGATACGGGAGTTGATTAGGGTTTGTTAGAAATTCTTAATTGAATTGATTAATCAATGTGGAAGTAGAGTTAATTGAATTAATTAAAAATTATCTAGAGATTAATGTGATGTTCGGCAATTGATTATTCACTAAGACATTAGGGATAATTGATTTAGGACATTAGACAATCATAATATCAGGAGATATTTGATCATAATTTAGAGTCCACTATTAATTGAAAGATACAAAAGTTGACTAATTAATTAGGAGTTTAAATCCTTAAATTTTAAGGTATAATAATTTCACTTGAATGACCATATAGCTATTAATCTATATAATATGATAACAATTTGATTTGCATCATCTAGGATGGATTTTGTTTTCCTACAATTCTCAATTGATTGCTTAATTTTAGAATTTTCATAGTTATTTTCTTTTCAATAGTTTTAGAGTAATTATTAGATTAATTAATTTAATTTTGATTGCCTAAATATTGATAAGAACTAACATAGGATTAGTAATTTCTTAATTCTCGAAGGATCGACCACCTTACTTTCACCATATTACTTGATTCCGACCCAATATACTTGTTGGAGTATTTGCGATTTATTTTTCTATATATAGTTCAAGCGAATCAAGTTTTTGGTGCCATTGCCGGGGATTGGAAATATTAAACCTTTTAGTTGTATTGGTAATTTAGGCGCACTTGACAATGTGTGTTATTTTTGCTCTTCTTTGTAGGTGTTTTATGTGCAGGAGTAAAAGTGCTGAAATTTTACCACTAGATTAAAAAATAAAACACACTTTTCATTAGTTGAGGCGAGAGAACAGAAGAAGAATAGATGAGATGGCAGGTAACGAGGGTAATAATTAGATATAAGGAGTTCCATGAGCACTATGAGATTATACAGTACCTACAATGATGGGTTCGACTATGAGGAGGCCTACTATTCAAGCTAACAACTTTAAGTTAAAGCCATCCCTTATTCAGATGGTTTAGATGAATCAATTTGGATGATATCCCAATGAAAGTCCTAACAAGCATACTGTAGAATTCCTTCAATACTGCAATATAATGAAGATGAACAATGTGACAAACAAGGTTATCAGATTACAACTCTTTCCTTTTTCATTGAGGGATAAAGCTAAAGCTTGGTTTTATTCACTACCATAAGAGTCTATCACCACCTGGGTTGATCTTTGATCGAAGTTCTTAAGTAGATTTTTCCCATTAGCTAAGACCACAAAATTAACGAACGATATCACTAACTTTACTAAGTTTAGTGGTGAGTCACTTTATGAAGCATGGGAAAGATTCAGGGAGGCGATCAAAAAATGCCCACATCATGGCTTACCAAACAATCTCCTAATTGAGATCTTTTATCTCAATTTAGATGAGACATTGAGGTCCTTAGTTGATGCTGCAGCTGGAGGTGCTATGATGGGAAAGACATATAATTAAGCAAGCGTACTGATAGAAGAAATGGCCTCCAGTGCACATAACTAGCAAAATGAGAGAAGCAAGTTAAGAGTGGCAACAGCTAGTGACAATAGCACTGTATCTCAATTAACGGCTCAAATTGCAACTCTCATTACTCAGGTAAGTAAATTCACCACAGTATAGTCTTTTAATGCTAACCCTATTGTTTTTTGTGAGTTATGTTCAGGACCACATTCGACTCTTAAGTGCTTAATTGGGAACTACTCAACTCCAACTAGTAGAGAACAAGTGAATTTTGTCAATAATTTTCAATGCGGCAATTAAGGACCATATTCGAATACATATAATCTTGGGTGGCGTAATCATCTAAATTTCTCATGGAGAAACTATAACAATGCATTCCGACCACCACCTAGATTCTAAAAGTAAGGTCTTGCTTAGAACACTCCACCTCAGCAAAATCAATCTAGAATGGAAGAGCTCATGTTGAGCTATATGTAAAAAACCGACACCTTGCTATAGAATCCACAGGCGACTATTTAAAACCTTGAGAATCAGATTAGTCAGATTTCTCAACAGTTAAGTAATAGACCATCAGGGTCTTTACCCAGTAATATTGAAGGGAATCTTAGAGGTGTCAATGCTATTATGTTGAAGAGTGGAAAATCATTGGAAATAGTTGACAGACTGGTTGAAGAAAAGGTAGAGATTCCAAAGGTAGAAAAAGGGAAGGAGGTGGAAGAGGAACCAACGCAGAAGTCACCAAAAGTGAAACCGTATGTCCCTCCAGTCCCCTTTCCAAGAAGATTGAAGCAACAACAACTAGACACTCAATTTGCTAAATTCCTAGATGTCTTCAAGAAGCTACAAATCAACATCCCTTTTATAGAAGCACTACAATAGATGCCTTCCTATGCCAAATTTGTGAAGGATTTGCTCACTAAGAAGAGAAAAATTGATGGGAATGAACCGGTAATGCTTACAGGGGAGTGCTCCATGATCCTTCAAAAAAATTTATCTACCCTACCTAAAAAACAAAGAGATCAAGAGAGTTTTACTATTCCTTACACTATAGAAAATTTTCATTTTTATAAGGTTCTTATTGATTCAGTGCAAATATAATTTAATGCCCTTGTCTATTTTCAGGAAGTTAGGACTTAGAGATTACAAGGAGACTCATGTCACCTTGTAACTTGCTGATAGGAGTATCAAATAGCCAAAGGGTATTGTTGAGAATGTCCTGGTGAAGGTAGACAAATTTATCTTCCCAGTTGACTTTATAGTCCTAGAGATGGAAGAAGACAAAGAGGTACCCATGATCTTGGGCAGACCGTTTCTCACAACAAGTAAGGAGTTGATAGACGTAAAATAAGGTAAGCTAACTTTAAGAGTTATGGACGATTAGGTAACGTTTAATGTTTATGAAGCCATAAAGCATTTTGATGATTGCAAATCCTGTTACACTATTGACATCTTTGATGAGATTACTTATGAGTCTATAGAAGAGAAAGTAGGATTGGATACCATAGAGTCAGTTCTTAGGAATCTAGATGATTGGAGCAATGACGACGAGCTTGAAGAAGAAGGTAGGGAATTGGAGTCAGAAATCAAAGCTCGATACTATGAAGAACTAGGCACTAGTAAGCAGAAGCCAGTTCCATCATTAACAGAACTCTTGGTGCTTGAACTTAAACCTTTACCTAGTCATTTAAAATATGATTATCTTGGAACAAATGATACTTTGCCAATAGTTATCTCCTCCTCTTTGATAGGTGACTAAGAGAAATAACTTCTAGGAGTTCTGAGAGAGCATTAAGAAGCCATTAGGTGGACCATTGCAGATATAAAGGGGATCGGTCCCTTAATTTGCACTCATAAGATATTGCTTAAGGTTGAGTGTAAACCCACAGTACAACCATAGAGACGACTTAACCCAACTCTTAAGGAGGTAGTGAAGAAAGAAGTACTCACATTGTTGGATGCAGGTATTATCTACCCTATCTCAAATGGTAAGTGGGTTAGTCTTGTTTAGGTAATGCCAAAAAAAGGTGGTATGACTGTAGTTAAAAATGAGGTAAATTAGTTCATCCCTACTCGCACTATGACCAAGTGGAGTGTTTGCATAGATTATAGAAAATTGAATGATGCCACCCATAAAGACTACTTCCCCCTCCATTTTATAGATCAGATGCTAGAAAAACTTTCAAGGCATGATTATTACTATTTTTTATATGGATATTTTGGTTACAATCAAATTCATATTGCACCCGAGGACCAGGAGAAAACCACTTTTACATGTCCTTTTGGTACTCTTGCCTTTAGGAGAATGCCTTTTGGTCTCTATAATGCACCTGCGACATTTCAAAGATGCATAATGTCTATATTTTCTAACATGTTAGAAGATTTTATTGAAATATTTATGGATGACTTCTCTTTCTTTGGGAAGTCATTTGATTCATGTCTGACTAATTTAGGTTGTGTACTTAAAAAGTACAAAGAGACTAATCGACTTTTGAACTGACAAAAATGCCATTTTATGGTAAAAGAGGGAATAGTCTTAGGTCACAAGATGTCGAAAAAAGGGATTGAAGTTGATAGAGCCAAAGTGGAGATAATAGAGAAGTTGCCAACACCTACTTTAGTCAAAGGAGTCAGGAGCTTCCTAGGCATGATAGCTTCTACAAGAGATTTATTAAGGACTTCTCTAAAATCTCTAAATCTCTTTGTAATTTACTTGAAAAAGATTCTACCTTTGTTTTTTATGACAATTGTTTGTAGGCATTCAATCTATTAAAGGAGAAGCTTATTTCGGCACCAGTGATCATTGCACTAGATTGGGAGCTTCCTTTCAAGATGATGTATGATGCTAACGATTATGCCGTAGGAGCAGTACTTGGGCAGAGGAGAGGTAAGTTATTTCATATTATATACTATGCGAGCAGAACTTTAAATGAGGTGCAAAGAAACTATGCCACGATAGAGAAAGAACTTTTAGCGATTATATTCCCTTATGATAAGTTTAGGCCTTATCTCATAGGTTATAAGATCATAGTATACACAGACCATGCTGCTTTAAAATATTTGTTTGCTAAAGCTGATGCTAAACCTAAGTTAATTCAATGGATTTTATTACTGCAAGAATTTGACCTTCAAATTAGAGATAAAAAGGGAACTGAAAATGTAATTGCTAATCATTTATCTCGATTACAATTGAAGTGTTTAGAGCCACCCATTAATGAAAAGTTCCATGATGAACAATTGTATGCAGTAGAGATCCAAGAATTACCTTGGTATGCTAATATAGTTAATTACCTGGTTACTAAAATCATACCGTACGGTTTCTCATTTCAAAAGAAAAAGAAGTTTTTACATGATGTGAAATTTTATTTCTAGGATGAACCATATCTTTTTAAAAGCTATGCTAACCAAGTAATTAGACATTATGTGCCTAAAATAGAACAATTTAGCATAATTCAGCATTGTCATTCTAAAAAAGCAGGAGGCCACTTTAGTGTGGAAAGAACTGCAGCTAAAATTTTGTCTTGTGGATTTTATTGGCCTAGTTTGTTTAGTGATTGTAGGACTTATGTTATGTCTTGTGCTCAATGCCAAAGGATCGGGAATACTTCTAGGAGACATGAATTACCACAAAAGAGTATTCTAGTAATTGAGCTTTTTGATGAATGGGGAATAGACTTCATAGGCCCTTTCCCTTTATCTTTTTCAAATAAATATATGCTTTTGGCAGTAGATTATGTTACAAAATGGGTAGAAGCAGTAGCTCTACAAACTAACGATGTTAGAGTAGTAATAAAATTTTTGAAAAAAAAAACATTTTTTCCAAGTTTGGGGTACCTAAGGCGATTATAAGTGATGGGAGGTCACATTTTTATAATAGGAAATTTCAAAAACTATTAACAAAATATGGAGTCACTCATAAACTTGCCACCCCGTATCATCCACAAAACTTGTGGACAAGTTGAGGTATCCAATAGAGAGATAAAGCGTATCCTAGAAAAGACTATCAATGCATCTAGGAAAGATTGGTCTCTAAAACTTGACGATGCATTGTAAGCTTATAGGACAACTTTTAAAACTCCTATAGGAATGTCCCCATATAAAATTGTTTATGGTAAATCACGTCACCTACTTGTAGAGCTTGAGCACAAGGCCTATTGGGCCATAAAATATCTTAATTTTGATTTACAAGCTACAGGTGAAAAGCAATTGGTCCAATTGAACCAGCTGGACAAGATAAGAAAAGAAGCTTATGAAAACACTAAGATCTACAAAGAGAGAGACAAGCGATGGCATGACAGGAACATTAAACAGAGGGAGTTCATGCCTGGTCAGAAAGTGTTATTATATAACTCTCGATTGAAATTGTTTCTAAGTAAGTTAAAATCTAGATGATCTGGACCATTTGAAATAGCTAATGTTTCTCCTTATGGTACAATTGAGTTGAAAGCAAGAGACAATCGTACTTTCAAGGTAAATGGTTATCTCCTCAAACATTATTTTGAAAGAGAAAGCATGGACAGTGTCACCATTATGGTGGTGAGCGAGGACCCACAGTAAGATCAGAAAAGTGAAGCTAGTGACCATAAACTAAGCGCTTCATGGGAGGTAACCCATGTCTAACCAAACTAATTTTTATTATTCTTTTTATTCATTATTAGTTAATTTTATTTTTAAAAAATTACTTATAAAAATTTTAGGCTGGCCATTGGCATGAAGTTTGCCAGCCTAAAGAAAAGAACAATTTGAAGAAAAGAGAAAAGCATGAAATTTGAATTCAAGGTCACTAACCTATCAACTGGCCTAGGCATATATGCTGGCAATGTACGCTGCCAGCTTATAGAGATAAGCACCA
Organism: Lumnitzera littorea; assembly: GCA_024138015.1. Taxonomy (NCBI): domain Eukaryota; kingdom Viridiplantae; phylum Streptophyta; class Magnoliopsida; order Myrtales; family Combretaceae; genus Lumnitzera; species Lumnitzera littorea. The sequence continues at coordinate 74,348,780 of JAMXBB010000002.1, read as the reverse complement.
ACATATAATGCTTTTAAAAGCACGACTGTTGGTTTTCTCTCTCTCCTCACTCATTTTTTTTTCTCTTGAATTCTCTCTCTAGTTTTTCTCTCTCTCTCTAGATTTCTCTCAAACTCTCCCTCTCCCACACATCCATAACCTCATATACTCACTCCCTTTACTTATTCTATACACATTTCCATTTTTCCTGACAAATTTGTGCTTTCTACATTTGCCATGCTACCTAAGAAGATGTAACCATGAAAGAAACAAAAGACGATACTCACCTCGTCTTCCAGAAGTTTAGGCAGCAATCTACTCTCACATTAGGAGTATGTTAATGAGCGAAGGAGGAAGCTACAATGGATGACATTCATGAATCAACAATATCTGAATTGGATGGTTTTGCAAGAATATGGAACGGACGAGACAATCCAGCAAATGGTTCCTAATAAAACATGATTTCGGTTATTTGAGGTAAAAGAACCTACTTACAGAAATTTTCCATTGATTTTTTGTCCACTTTGCAACTAGAGAGAAGTAGGCATATGTCCACTTTTACATTTTAGGTTTATGGAGAAATTTATGTAATTGAATTAAGTCAAATTGGCTATTTTCTAAGGTTATATGAGGAGGAGGAAGTCAATTTACCTAATTCTTAGCCTAGTGATGTGTCTATTGAGAGAGTTTGGTTCCAATTGATTCATCCCAGGCGAGACAATTTTGTACCTTCAAAGTCCTTCACCACGACTTTCTCAGTAGTGAAGCACAGGTTACTCCACCGTATCCTTGCTCATACTCTCAACTGTAAGAAGACCAGCCATAGTAAGGTAACCAGTTTTGACATGTTTTATCTATACAACATGATTTCTAGATATTAGATAGATTTGGGAGTAGAGATAGCAAATTTTATCTATATGCAAATTGATGATACTAGGACATAGGTTATCTTTTGTGGTGGGTACATTACTGCATTATTGAAGGGTATAAGGCTCTTTAACAAGCTGGAAGGGGACGATGGTATCCCATGTAAACCTATTTCTGTTGCACCATTTAGAGGTTGGGGATTGGTCAAGATAGATAATAGGCCTGGTCTTGTTGATGAGGAGGATATTCCTGAAAATCCTCCTATTGCTGCTAGAGCATTTACTTCATCGCATCTTATTACTACTAGAGTATCTACTTTATCTCATCCTCTATATAGTAGTTATGAACAATTGAGTGCTGAAATTAGATAAGTCCGAAATGAGATCAGGAAATAAAGGAAGAAGAATAAAAAGTTTTGGACTACTATGTTCAATATGTTAAAGTTTGCTATCTCATGTTTCCAATCAGCAGCTGTAAAGCAGCTTCATTATGAGACTTCCAATGTAAAGAGTAGCAGCACCAATAGACACAATTAGATATTTGTGTGCTTTTATTATGTTTTTTTTATTTTATTTCCATTTTTTTTTTTCCTTTCTTTTCTTTTCTTTTCTTTTTCTTTTTCTTTTATTTAACTACTTAGTTATTTTTGTTTAGTACCCATTTGTTTGGGTAAACTTTAGATCATGAGCTCTACTATGTACTTTTTAGTTCACTTTTATGCTATCTTTGCTATTTCATGTTTCTTTGCGTTTGATGAGGCAGGTTAGATCTTAATTCTATGATAGCAATGATCTTATGCTTGGAATTTTCATGGTTGCTGAAAGTTGAATCCAGGGGAGTATCAGTTTTTCATTTTTTTTTTTTCTATGAATTTTTATTTCCTCTTACATATTGAATAGAAGATAATGTGGACACTGTCTATTCTAAAGTTGGGGGAAGGAATTATAGGAAATGAAAATATCAATTTTGATGCTGGTTTTTGTTTACAAATAGTTGTACTTTCCTAACAGCTTAAACTTTACTTATTGGTTGTTTTGAATCTAGAGACTATATAAAGAAATTATTGATAGCACTTGATTGTAATTTGAATAATTGACTCACTAATGCCCTACTCACCAATGTTGAGATTTTTGTACTCAATTAAAATTAATTAGACAATTCTTTAGGAACCTAATTTACCTAGTTTTTAGCCTTAGAATTTGAAATTTAAAAGTCGGTCGAGTCCTTAAGTGAAAAGTAAACAAGTTTACTTCTATACAAGGTTAATTAGTATATAGTCTTTTTAGTTGTTCTAACGACATTTTAACACTTAGTGAAAGAGGTAAGTGAAGCTTTGAACTTAATGATCTCTATAAAAAAAAGTCTGAAAAATTATAGTGAGCATTCAAAATTAAAAAAAAAAAAAAGGAAATGAGAGCCTTTACTCCAAAAACTCAACAAAATTGAGTTAAGAGTATCCTAACTTAAATGTTAAAGTGAGGAAGAGTTTATAAAGATCCCTTTAAAACCTAGTCACTTGGGTGATAAGCCTAAGATATGCCGACTCAATGCACTCATTATAATGAGAAGGGTAGAAAGGCAAAAGTTTAGTATCTAAACTAGAAAAAAAAAAAAAAAAAAAGAGAAGAAAGGGAATGGAAAATGGAAATTTGAATGCAATGAATTAAGGCTTGTAATAAAAGAAAGGAAATCTAGGGATAGAGCAGATACCATATGCTTTCACTACTTTATTAATTTGTTTGTTGGAATAATTAGATGGATAATATGCTTGTTAACAGTAGTGAAGTTTAAATGGGTACTTTTCTTTTTAGAACTAAGTATCTACTTTTGAAATAGAAATCTTAGATTAAACACTTGGATTGAAATTTGTTTTCTTTAGAATAGCTAATTAATTTCAATTGTAGTATTTTAATCACATATTTCAAATTGGTTAAAGCAGTGGGCATTATAAATTAGTGAGTCTAAAAATGTGAAATATCAGATGTCTTGGATTAGCAATTTGGAACTTTGTATTTTCAATGATAGATTTCTTTAATTCTGTTTATTTCGCTTGAGGACAAGCAAAAGTTCGAGTGTAGGGGAGTTGATAAAGGCATATTTTTCATGTTTTAAAGTACAAATTAAGATGGAATTATTATAAACTTTATAGAAATCATTAAGAATTGGTACTTAATTATGTTTATTTGGACATTTCAGGAATTAGAGAATTCAAGAGTGGAATTATGGATGATTTAGAGGAATTTTATGCAATTTGGAATTAAAGGCCACCGGCCTAACAACCAGCTTACAACTTACAACTTACACCGACAACCCTGGATGACTACGCGACTGGCCTAAAAGCCGACCTTGCACTTATACCACCGGCCTTCATGAGAAAAGAAACTTCATGCGAGCCAACCCTAATTTTTCATATAAATAGCCTATGTTTCATGGTTGGAGGGGATGGGTAGACAATTTTCCTTAGACATTGAGAGTCATAGAATAGTTTTAGATAGTTTCTAAAGAATTCTTCAAGAGAAGCGCTTTGATCATTAAGAGGATTTTGCTTTTGCTATGGAGACTAAGATTAAAGTTGCAATTGAATAATATTTCTTTCTAATACAGAATTGGTGACATCTATTTCAATTATTCTTATGTAATTATGTGAATTACTTATGCTTTCAATTATGAATTTCCTTGCAATCTCAATCAATATTTGAGTTTTTGTTTTCAAATCCATGGCTAACTAAAATTATTTGTGAGAATTGATGAAACCTTAGATAGTAAAGATGATGATTATGTTCATGTTATAGGATTAAGAGATATATGGATGATTCATGATTGCAATTTCCATGATTTCAATTATAATTATTCAATTGATTATAATTGTTAGAAAACCTAATATACAGGACGTGATTAGGGTTTGTTAGAAATTCTTAGTTGAATTGATTAATCAATATGGAAGTAGAGTTAATTGAATTAATTAGGACATTAGACAAACATAATATCATGAGATATATGATCATAATTTAGAGTCTACTGTTACTTGGAAGATGCAGAAGCTGACTAATTAATTAGGGGTTTAAATCCGTAAATTTTAAGGTATAATAATTTCACTTAAATGACCATATAGCTATTAATCTATATAATATGATAACAATTTGATTTGCATAATCTAGGGTAGATTCTGTTTTCTCATAATTCTCAATTCATTGCTTAATTTTAGAATTTTCATAGTTATTTTCTTTTCAATAGTTTTAGAGTAATTATTAGATTAATTAATTTAATTTTGATTGCCTAAATATTGATAAGAACTAGCATAGGATTAGTAATTTCTTAATTCTCGAGGGATCGACCACCTTACTTTCACCATATTACTTGATTCCGACCCAATATACTTGTTGGAGTATTTGCGATTTATTTTTCTATATATAGTTCAAGCAAATCAACTTACCCTAACTATGTACTATAAGTACTTGCATAATATAATAGCCATAGAACAAATCATCATACTAAGAATTTGCTGATCTTTCTCACTCTCTTAAGCTAAGCATCTTTCTACTTACTCTTGAGCTACTCTTATCTAGGCCATTTAGGCTTGGACTAGTGGCGAGTGATCTCCGGCCATACTTGTATGTCTTATCAAGTGTGATTAGAGCTTATGTGAGGCATTGGTGCATCATATTCATCATTAATATACAGGAACCCCTAATTAACCTTCAATTATCATTTACTTTTTGAGCCATCTTACGGGCCGGACCTACCCCCTTGGTTAGGCGTGATATTAGGTCTATGTGTTCACTCATAGAATCTATATCAACAAACTAATTGTGCACTCCTAAGCTCAAGGGCTTACTCATGTGGTTCACTAAGCTATCCAATGAGAGTTAAACTCAAAAGAGTAGTGTATTCCCTAGCCTAACCTCCCGAATTACTTTACCCTCCACATCATTCAAGAAGCTGTTAAGGTGACTGACCTATGTGTCAAGCTGACCCCTCCACAACACATTTGTCTAAGGCTAAGTATTGAATAAGTATGTTATTGACTTGATACATGCCAAGGCAAAGATAACACCTATCTAGAGCCAACCACCTAAGGTCAACCCAATAGTGAGCCACCTTCTGAACTAACCCTTTCCTAGTACCAAACATCCAAGCTATTGAATTGCCAACCCCGACCTAATCTATTCAAAACTTGCTCTACTTAGCCAGTAGTGTCATTGGGACTTCAAAATAGATAACTGACATGCGCCTTAATTTTTCTAACATCTGTACTATCCTTTTCTATTATCGGATATTCTTCATGCTTATTTACAACAATACCCTTGTAAATTATTCCTTTTCTTTTACTAGTAGGAATCCTTTTTGTAATTTATACTAACCTAGGACTTACCCTAATTGGGTATGATAAATACTTATGTATTGTAATAGCCATAATAGTAAATACAATCAACATTCAAACAATTTTTCTTCTTACATGAGCTAAGTGTATCTTGCTTACTCTCGACTACTCTTATCTAGCCCATTAAGCATAAACTAGTGGTAGTTGACCTATGGTTACACTTATGCATAATATCAAGTGCAACTAGACCTTGTATGAGGTGTTGGTGTGTCATATCCATAGTCAGTGCACAAAGACCCCTACTCAACCTTCAACTATCATTTATCCTTCGAACCATCTCAAGTTTCAAACCCATCCCCTTCGTTCATGCGTTATCAAAGGTCATATGTTCATCTATGTTGGACCATATAATCTTAACATCAAAGCTTGGCTACGTCTAAAGCTAGTTTTTATTACTTTGTTCTCTGAGTAACTTGTTATTGATTTCATGCATGTGTGCTAGATGTTCTGTGGTTGTCATAGGAGCTTGAAAGGTGCGTACTGTTGAAGAATTTTGCACTCTGTCTTCCCCTATTTCGTGTCTACAAAATAAAGTACAAGAATGTGTTTGTTTATCGTGTGCTGGTTATATTAGCTGATGCATCTCCGAGGTTGTACACACGAAGAGGCACCACAGTGAAGAGGAAACAAAAGGAAATAAAGAAAAGCTAGCAAAGTTTGAGCAACTACTAACTAGATATGATATAAACCAATCAATCATACTTAGCCTACAATCCATTAAATATGACGTACTAGTTTGAACTATGGGGTCAATTGTCATTACTCCTTACTAAAGGAAATAGATAAGAGTTAAAGGTAAAGAAAAACACTAGGATTACTTAAAAGGGAGACTTAAATATTTTGATGATTAAAGAGTTGTGTTTACATACAATAAATGGGGTATTGATACTAGCCCCATTTTATACATGGAAAAGATAAAAGGGTAATTTACAATTGGGATATATGAATGATGCTAAAAAGGGTAAAAGAGAGAAAGAATATTCTATATGGAAAAGTAAAGAATCCTTTTGGAATGTTGTGCCAAAAGATACGTATCGCATGATAACTAATTGTTGGTTACTCTAGAATATAGTATAACTCGAATAAACTAAAGGAAAAGAAGGAATGCGGTCAAAGCTGACCTGATCTAGATTAGGTCGATCTTCGGTCCATCAGTCACTAATGAATATTCACCTCAAAATAGGATCAGATCCTAGTTGGCTCAAGAGCTTGTCTCGGACAATTGTTTAAGGCTAGTATGCTTCAAAAGTTGTCTAGGTCATGGTACAACTATTTAGCAGGTCGACAAGTCTACTCGGCATCTTCAAGGACTATGTTGATGCATATGGGGGTTCAATACTTAGGTTGGCAATAAAGTGAAATGTGGGGGTCAAGATAGGAATTCTTGTCCTAAAAGGGGTTGCAAGCTATTATTCTCCTCATAAGCCCTTAGAGTCCCTGGGCTCGGCTTCATGTAATCTATTTGGAGGGTTGATTTCTATCATTTGCCTAAGGATCCAAAAGACTTGACCTCAAATCTAAAGTGGTCTCCAGTGCCTGTTCTTCTGGGGCACTTGTGGGATCTTCTTTTTCTAATTGATGGGGAATTAGCTCAGATACATTGAAAGTGGAGAAAATACCATAGTCATCAGGTAACTCGATCTAATAGGCATTACAATTGATCTTCTTTAGAACCTTGAATGGACCATCAACTCGTGAAGATAACTTGTTCAGTCTCAAGTGCGAAAATAGTTCTAGGTTGAGGTGAATCCATACTAAGTCTCCTGGCTTGAAAGAAATAGTTTGGTGGCTCGATTACCAATCTTTTGTTGTCTTTGATTGAACTTTGCAATCTTCCTAGTTACAAATTGGTGTAGCTCTTACAATTCTTTAGCACAATTGACTCTAAATTGACTTTCTTCAGCAGCCACAAGGGTACTAAACAAATCTAGGGGAATAGTGAGGTTGGGGCCTTAAACAACCTCGAATTAGGTCTTTCTAGTAGTGCTATAGACAGTTAGGTTGTATGTGAACTCCATAACTAGTAGACACAGATCCTAATCCTTTAAGTTCTTTCTAACAACTCTAAGTAAATTACCTAACATCCTGTTTACCACTTCAGTCTGACCATCAATCTAAGGGTGGTTACTGGAGCTAAATACAAGTTTAGTTTCAAGTCTTCTCTAAGGAGTCTTCCAAACATAACTCAAGAATTTTGTGTCCCAATTTAAAACAATAGTCTTTGACAATCCATGTAATTGAATAAGATCATAAAAAAAAAAAAAAATCAACAATATATAAAGCATCATTAGTTCAATGACAGGAGATGAAGTATGCCATTTTGCTAAAGCAATCCACTATTATGAAGATCAAATGTTTTCCCCTAGATGTTTGGGGAAACTCTAGGACAAAGTCCATGCTAAGGTTGGCTCAAGATAGGGTTGGTGTTAGCAAGGGCATATACTTTCCATAGGGTTGTCTCTTCCCCCTTGCTCTCTTACACACCTTATAACTTCCTATTACTTTATGGACATCCTTGGCTAAACTAGGCTAATAAAAGTTTTCTTTCAACAAATTGGTTATTTTAGTCTCTCCAAAATGACTAAATAGTCCACCACTATGAGCCTCCTTCACCAACAGCTCATATGTGGAGCAATTTGGTATATACAGCCTTTAGTCCTTAAACAAATAGCCATCCATAAGATAATATCCCACAACAGCAACTCCTTTTCGACATTGCTTTAAAGTAAGACCAAAATGAGGGTCATGAGCATACTACTTGGCGATAAGTGAAAATCCTAGCAACTTTGTTTGCAAAGTCATTGGCAAGGTTTGCCAACGTGACAGAGCATCGGTGACCATGTTGGTGCTTCCTTTCTTATGTCGAATCACATAAGAGAATCCCTCCATAAACTCTAGCCACTTAGTCTGCCTCTTTAAAAGTTTGTTTTGACTCTTAAGATGCTTTAATGACTCATGGTCAATGTAGGCCACAAACTCTCATAGTAGCAAATAATGTTGCCAAATAGTAAGGGCTCGAAAAAGAGAGTACAACTCTTTCTCGTACATAGAATAATTCAATGTGGCACCACTAAGCTTCTCACTGTGATAGTTAACCAATCGTCATTCTTGCATCAAGACAACACCAATTCCAACACTGATGCATCGCACTCCAATTCAAATGGTTTGTTAAAATTTGGTAATGATAGGACAAGGATGGAGGTAAGCTTCTCTTTGATCTCCCTGAAGCTCTGTTCAGCTTGGTCGTGCCATCGGAACCCATCACCCTTTTTCGTCAGCTTGATTGAGGGGGGGAGGCTACAATGGTATTGATATTCTTAAATCGCCTATAGAAGGAATCAAGGCTATGAAAACCTCGTACTTTAGTAACATTCTTCGGTGTCAGCCACTCCAAGACAACTTGAACCTTCTCCTCATCAACTCAGATTCCTTCTCCTAATACTACATACCTAAGAAAAACCACTTCACCCTAACAAAATGTATGTTTCTTTAGGTTCCCAAACAACTTCTTAGCTTGAAAGATTTCAACAATAGCTCGAAGATGTTGGACATGGTTATCCAAATCAACGTTGTTCACTAATATATCATCAAAGTATATGACAACACATCATCCTATTAGAGGGCGCATCACGTGGTTCATCAGCCATTCATAAAGACTATGCCTCATTTTGAAGGCAATCTTCCATTCATCTCTTAGCCTCATATGAATCTAGTAGTAGCCACTTTGTAGGTTAATCTTCAAAAATACCTTAGTGCCATGAAGCTCATCTAACATTTCATCAAGCTTCAACATTGGATATTTGTACTTGACAATAATTCGATTGATTGCTTACCTGTTGATGTACATACGCTATGAACCATCCTTCTTTGGGACAAGCAAAGTGGGTATAGTATGAGGGCTCATGCTCTCCCTTACATATCCTCTCCCTATGAGCTCATTTACTTGTCTTTTCAGCTCAGCAACCTAATCAAAGTTCATTCTATAGGCAAGTCAGTTTAGCAAGGTGGCACCTAGCTGTAGATTGCTCTATGCCTCAAACTGAGGGTAGTCCTTTAGGCAACTCTTCAAGAAACAAGTTGGAAAATTCTTTTATTAAGTTTTAGATCTATTTAAGTACTTCTTCCAAATCTATCATCTCTAACAATCTTCTAATCAACGAAAACATAGGCTCTTTAATCTTCTCAACAGCTCGGAGCTCTCTTTAGCTTAACACTAAGGCCTTCTTCTTACTAACTTGGGTAAGCTGATTATGGGTCTCATTTACTTGGGTCAATGTCATGGGTTACAACACAGTCTTCTTTTGATCCTTAACGAAGGCATAGGTTTTCTTGTATCCTTCATGAGTGACACATCGATCGAACAACCATAGTCTTCTAAGCAATAGATGTGAAGCTCCCGTAGGGATAAGATTGCACACTACTTCATCCCTGTAAACATTCCCAACACTGAATGGCACAATTAGCTACTCTGTGATGTATTAAAGCACCCTTATCATAAAGCAAATATAGTTTGTAAGGTCAAAGATGCTTAGAGTTCTAGAGTTCTAACCTCTACACAAAGGACTTTGCAACGACGTTAATGCAACTTCCTCTATCTACAACGATGGTGCACAGTTGTCTTTTGATGGTATACTTCATATGGAACAGATTCTCTCTCTAGTCTTCCTCAGAGTTTAATAGGGAACTTATTACTCATCTCAACACAAAGGTCATCACCTCTCCCTAGTCGGCATAGACACGGGTCTCTTCTTCCTCCTTAACTTTAATCCTTCCATCATTATTCTCCTCCTTAGGCTTGCTCTCATCAATGCTATCCACCACATTTCCTTAAAGCACCATGGCATGTCGGTTTGGACACTCAGCAACCATATGTCCAAAGCCTAAACATTTAAAGCACTTCACCTCTCTAGTCTTCTTTCATATGTCCTCAAGGTTGGCTTACTCTCAATTCAGCTTAGCTTGATTGGCTTGCTAAGCCCTATTGTCTTGTTCAACTATTGTTAGGTCTATCGCTTCTCTCCTCAACTAGGGAAGTTCTCTTCGACTCGACATAAATAGGTTAGTGCGAAATGTGGGCTTGGGAAAATGTTAGCCCAAGTTGATTCAAAGCATTTCTCTTATATTTTTCAACCCTCTATGCCACCTTTATTGCTTCTTCTAGAAGATAAAACATTTACACTTTTACAATGTTGTGAATCTCATATTTGAGCCCAGAAATGAATCTCAATACTGTACGAGCCTTTGATTGTTCCACATCAACTTGGATCATAAGCATATGGAACTCTCTCACATAGTCATCAACAAATCAACCTCCTTGGCGAAGTTCCTATAGTTTGGCAAACGTATCCTGCAAGTAGGTCTCAAGCACAAATGTACCCCTCATCAATCTCTTCATCTCATCCCAAGTCCTTACTCCTTATCTTCCAACCCTTGCTTTGGCTACATTCAAATTTTTCCACCACATAGTGGCATACATAGAGAGGTCAAGTGCAGTAAATTGAACCTTGACAATATCTGTATATCCATAATAGTCAAACACTTTCTCCACTTTCTCTTCCTACTCTAAATATTCATCTGCATCACCACTTCCACTTAAGGGTAGGATTTAGACCTTAACATTGTTTAGTCCTCGAGGAGCTTAACATCTTCGCTCTTATGCTTAGTAATAATCAACCTCCTCTTCTTCCTCTCCATACTCCTCGGCATCTATTTCCTCATTATCTTCCTCAATCTCCTCTAACTCCAACCTTTACCTAACAAATCAATATGTTACTCCTTTAGCTAAAAGGGTTCAAGCTATGTGATTAGTCGATTACCTTGGTCACAAGGTCTCTCAAGGGAATTTTCTGGTAAGTTATGGTGCTGTACACCATAGGGTTGTTAACTATTAACTTAGATCATGGTGACTAGACTATCAACAAGATTAATAAGTTGGTCAAGCTTATCGTCAACTAACCTTAGAGTGTTATTACTGTTATGACCATGACTAAGTTGAGTACTACTACTTTGGTCACCAATAACACCCTGAACACTCGAATCCGATATGGTAAAATACTTTTTGAATACATTAGCAACACAATACATAGAAAATACTGCTACCTTGCTGCCCAAAACTTCAACTAACATACTCTAACAACTTCAACACCCAATAATCACTTAAACAAAATAGAAATGAATTTGCTTTGTTTTCCTACTGAAAAACAAAGTAACAATGGAAGCACACTAATACACAAATCTTCACTATACAGCTCACAACTCCAAACTTAGTCCATACACACTGAAGTAGCTACTAGACTTGCATGTAACTATTAAGAGTGAAGATATTCTAAATAGAGATTTGTTTCCCTTCTTATTATTCAATGAGCATTTTAGTGGTCCTTTTATATCGTATGAAGAATTGAAATAGGAAGCAACATAGCAGCTACAAACAACAAACATGAACCAAAACTTCATTGCAACTTTACATACTCCCTCTCGAAACCATGATCTAATTACTAGCAAAGTTGATGTGTCTCCGGGGTCATACGTACAGAGAGGCAACATAATGAAGAGAAAAAAAAAAAAGGAAATAAAGAAAAGCTAACAAAGTCTGGGCAGCTACTAACTGGATGTGACACACCAATTGATCCTATTCGGCTAACAATTCACTGGATATGACACACTAGTGTAAACTATAGGATCACTTGCTACTACTCCTTGCTAAAGGGAATAGATAAGAGTTAAGGGTAAATGAGAAAACTAGGGTTATTGAAAAGGGAGACTTGAATATTATAATGATTAAAGAGTCGTGTCTATGTACAACAAACGGGGTATTTATACTAGCCCCACTAGGGTTATAAGCATACATGGAAAAGAAAAAAGGGTAATTTACAATTGGGATATATGAATGATACTAAAAAGGGTAAAAGAGATGAAGAAAATTCTATACGAAAAAGTAAAGAATCCTTTTGGATTGTTGTGCCGAAAGACACGTGTTGCATGGTGGTTAGTCGCTCTGGAATATAGTACTACTCGAATGAAATGAAGGAAAAGAAGCTATGTGATCAAAGTCGACCTGTTCTAAATTAGGTTAGTCCTTGGCCAATCAATCACTAATGAATACTTGCCTTAGATCGAGATTGGATCCTGGTTGGCTTAAGAGCTCAGCTCAAATAGTCTTTTGAAGATACTATGCTTTGAAAGCTATCTAGGTCATGGCACAACTATTCAACAAGTCGACACGTCTACTTAGCATCTTCGGAGACTATGTTGATGTACATGAAGGTTCAATACTCAGGTCGGTAGTAGAGTGAAATATGGAGGTCAGGATAGGAATTCTTGTCCTAAAGGGGGTTGTAAGCTATTATTCTCTTCGTAAGTTCTTGGAGTCCTCGAGCTCGACTACATGTGATCGATCTGGAGGGTTGAATCCTATCATTAGCTATTGGTGTATTCAGTGTTAGTTTAAAGAGGTAAAGGAGAAACTAACTACAACACTCATCTTAGCTCTACTAAACTTTGACAAAGTACTCAAATTAGATTGTGATGTGTCTAGACTAAGCATAGGTGTTGTGTTAATATAGGAAGGCCAACTTATTGCTTAGTTCAGTGAGAAGCTTAGAGGAGCTATACTTAATTACTCTGTCTATGATAAAGAGTTTTACTACTTGATCTAAGCCCTGACTATATGGTAGCATTATCTGCTACCCAAAGAGTTTGTGATCTACACTAATCATGAATCTTTAAGATATGTGAATGCTAACCCAAGTTCTCTCGAACTCAAGCCAAATGGGTTAAGTTCATAGAGGGATTTTCATCTGTTGTGAAGTATAAGAATGGAAAGAACAATGTAATGGCCGATTGCCTATCAAGACAACATTCCCTCCAAACTGAGCTACAAACTAGGTTGCCAAGTTTTTCAATAATAAAAGATTTATATGCTAAGGACCCCCATTTTAGCCTTATCTATGCTAGATGTAAGGAAGGCCAAACAATTGATGACTATCATAGGGAGGATAGATACTTATTTAGGAAGAGGAGACTATGTATTCCGACCTGTTCCATGAGAAAGCTATTAGTGCGCGAAGTGCATAGAGGAGGATTATCTGGATACTTTGTGTTGTGAATTGTAACAAGGAATAGGCAAGGCCGGTCGCTAAATGGGTCCAAGCTTATAAAAAGCTCGAAAAAGAGTTAATGGGGAAAGGTATGAAAAGAGTGACAAAGACGAATAAAACAGTAAGCAAAAACCCAAGAATAGCACCAGAGGATATGATGCACCAATGGAACTTCCGAGGATTCACGGCACAATTCAATATGATATACGAATTGGTTTAGTGAGGTTACTCATCACCTAACCTTATATAAGGGAAAGAATAAGAGTGATGCCAAGAGTAAACAAGCAGTGTTTATGCAAAGAAGAAAGTACTCTAGTGTATTGAAGGTAAACTGATCAGTTATAAGTACAAGTACAAGGATATTTATACCTGTAAGTTAAGATAACTTACCCAGAAAGGAGAAGACAATAAGAACATTTCCTAAAGAAGCAATGTACATGATACAAGATGGTAAAAATGAATATTCAAAGAAAACAATCATTAGTGCTACAAGTTCTCCATACGATACTGTACATGTAGTGATACTGCATTGGTGACGTTGTTAGGGGATGTGGACAAAAGTATAGACAGGTAGGCTTGTCTGAACAAGGATGACCTAGTCAATCCGAATTCTTTGTCTCTCGATTTTTCAGCAAGGATGATGCCAAGTGATTGGTCAGCTCAACATTAGAGTAATTATCAACTTGGCATAACACAAAATAATGAGCGATCATATGGTGCAGCATTAAAGGTTACTCGACAAGGAAGTACTCAGCTTCAACAGGGGTTGGTTGGAACATAAGGATTCGTTGTGCTAGCCCCTCTAGTCTTCGAGCTCTACTGCCGGTCAAAGGTCCCGTAGCTTAATTCTCATCACTCCCTCCAGGTTATTTTGGATTTAAGATCACATCCTAATGGTGTTTGCTCAGTTCTCCATCAAGGTGATATGGACTTAGATCGGTAATGTTAAAGGCATAAAAAACCGCATAGTCCTCAAGCAGTTCCAACTTGTAGGCATTGTCACTGATGAGGATTCTAAAAAGCCCTTTCGCTCTTATAGATAATTTGTTCTTCCTCTTGTTCGAGAACTGTTCCTTATTGAGGTGTAGCCATACCAATTCTCCCGACTGAAATTGTTTAGCCAACGTAAACCCCTAAATTTCTCGACCTATCATCTGAACTAGACTTAAGTGTATTAGATATTTCTAGGAGTTGACAAGGTTAGTGAAAGTGAAAACCCTAAAATAACTAATCAATTGCGTATAAAATTTTTCTACCTTAAACATATGTAAACACTAAAGATTTCATCTGAAAGTGATAAAAACCCTAAAACTATAACTTTAAGGGTATAAAAGCACTAATTCACCATAATTTACCCTAAAACCCTAATTGATAATATATCCTTAGTATTTTGCCAAATCATTAATAAAAGACTAAAGATAACTTTCAATCATTCATAAATATTTATAATACTAAAGTAATCCTTTAGAAATTAAGATATTACATCATAGATCACATTCATCTTCTAAGTATATAACTAAGTTAGTATTATATAGAGTTAAGAGTTTAGTTGATGTTTAGGTTACATATAGTAAATATTAATACCTTAAATGATACTTTTCATAATAATTATACTAAGTAGCTTACCAAATGATGTATATAGGATATAAATACCTAAAGGAAGATCTCATTACCTATTTTTACTAATTAATTCACTAAACTTCTTATTTCCTTTCATTTCCCTAATTTTCTTCCTAATTTTTCTTAATTACTTTATTATGTACACTAAATGGCATGTAATTTTGGAAAGTTGACCAAGTCAACACATGTTGACCAAGGTCAAAAGGTTAACTAAAGTCAACATATGGAAAAGTTAACAAAATGTTATTTTCACACTAAAATCATCTCTTTCCTTCTATTGATTTCTTTTCTTTAGATTTCTTTTCCCTTTTCTCTTCCTTCTTGCCATCCACTCTTGTCTCCCTCCTAGACCCCACTTGTCTTCATTATAAAACACAAAACCCCTTTTCTTCTTCCCATTCCAAACCATCACTCTCTTTTTCCCTTTTCTTTTAAACTTTTCAAATCTACTTCCATATTTCAACAACTTTTTATACACTAGATAAATTAATGCCTCTCTTACATATTACAAGGACCAAAAGGTATGTTGTTATGTACTTTTCCATCTTATTTAATAGTTAGATGTATAGGTTAGGTTAGTATAGGAATTTTATGTGTTATGTACATATATGTTGTTAGAGGAATAAAGTTCCAATCTTTATGCTTAGAAGTGTAGGATAGCTTTAGTAAATGGAAGAAGAGTATGTGTACATATTTCTAAGTCTGTGTATATAAGAGTATACTTAGTAAATACATACAGGAAGACCTTTCTACATAACTATCCATTATACACATAACCTAAAATGAAGCATATATTAACTATACATAAATATACCATGCTGAATACACCCTTAAAGTACAAAAACATGAAAATTGTGAAGCTTTCTTAAGAGGGGACTTTAGGCATACGAAAATATGTATAAAAATACGTATGTCACTGTATATGTATATGGGTATATGTACTAATATATGTATAAGTACATAAGTATTCAATTATGTAAGCAATGATGTAATTAAATGATAACATAAGCGATGACATAAGCAATTGATGACATAAACCTCTAAAATAATAAACCATAAGATCATTAAAGTGTAAGAATTAATGGCTGATGAAACTACTAACTACGAAAATAGAACATAAAACTAGCCAATAGGAATAATTAAGCTTCAATAGTTAAAATTTCAATAAATTTAGTCTATATCGTAAAATACGAGTCTTAATGTCCAAAATGGACATCACCGTGTAAACGTGCATTTGAAGACAATGAAAAATGACTATAAATTCGTAAATATCGGAAATAGAATGAAAAAGTTACATATGATTAGTTATAAAGTCTAATTAAATTAAAATTGATAGTAATCTAAATAGAAATAGGTAAATAAATAATTAGAATTACTAGTTAATTCAATTGCTTACTATCGTTCTTAATATCGTAATGATCAGGTAATCTCAAGGCAAATGAAGATCTCCTGATTGATTACTACGACTAGAGCGAGTCGTCATGACTGAGTGAGTATTTACCCTATTATTCTATGCTTATATGTGATTGTAGATAGTGAACTTAAATGATATTGTTAATTGATTGTTGTGTAGGGTCGAGAAATGCTTGTGTATGTTATTATGTGTTGAATTGTGAATTTACCTTAAGTATGAATAATAATTTGTTTGTTGCATGGTAGTGTAGATAATGATTGTGTGTACTATTGGATGGTCACATCATAACTGAACATAACTATACTCAGCTCATAAGAAGAAACTAGTACGTGCATCAACATGCATTACATAAATATAGTTCCGACTGTTACATCACACGGAGGTAAAGAGAGGTCATTCGAGGGTTGTTGTCATAAATTTATTGGTTCTATATGGTGCACTTATACAAAATGACTTTACCCTAGCCCGCGAGAATACTAGGTGTTGGAGGCACCAACTGCCTAACTAAGGGTCGAGTCTAGAGACCTCCGTTTAGAGGTGAGTATGGATTACGAGGGCCTACTCACGATTATACTAGAACTTGGTTTTTATGAAAATAAAAGTCTTCTTTGATTTAAGTATGGAACGGGGAGTTCCATAGTAAAGTAAGTTCTAATATAATATTCAGATTTGATTAGTACTATATATACTCCAACCCTGACTTCAAAGGACGTTAAATCTGAGTTACGTATATGGACTAGTTAACTTACGTATTGTTTGGCATTCTATTTGTCCATTCATTCATATGCGTGAATACAATGTATTTATAACTTGCTTGTAGCGTAACTAAGGGTTTTGCTCACTAAGCTTAGGCTTACACCCCCTTAGACTTTTGCTACAGGATGGCTTATTTGTAGAGGCCGACCGAAGGATGCCACAGGTTAGCTTGGGGACTTGGTCAAGAGCGAGCCATCCAGTGTGTTGAGAGAACTGATTATGTAGACTTTTACTTATGTACTTTTGTTTTATCAGTAATATAGACCTAGATGTACTAAATTACTGCTTACTGTAAACTTTGTAGTTTAAATTTTATATAAATATGTTTGTATGAGGATATCATATGGATCTATATGTTCTTGGGAAGCTAGTAGTTGTAAAACCTTGTATATTATGTGAAGAGTTCATGATTGGAATTGTAACCTGTAAACCCTGCGAAATTAGCTTTCTAAGTATAGAAACAAACGTCCAAACTGTAGATGATTTCCTGAACTCAATAGAGCCAGTGAGATTTAAAATCGATTAAAATCTTAATCCAAAACCTAAAGTGAATACGAAAAACCTTAAATCATCAATTAAACCTCTAACCACATACGAAGACCCTAAAACCTCGAGTATACGTAACTGGCAAAGTTAACCTCAAACCTCATCAAAACCCTAAGATAACAATTGAAGACTTAATCGTGTAAGAATATATTAAACCCTAAATGTGTAAAAACATTAGAGATTGTGCCTTAGAGTAATAAAAACCCTAAAACTATAACTTTAAGGACATAAAAGCACTAATTCACCATAATTTACCCTAAAACCCTAAGTGATAATATATCCTCCATATTTTGCCATTTCATTAGTAAACGACTAAAGATAACTCTCAATCATGCATAAATATTTAGAATACTTAAGTGATCCCTTAGAAACTAAGATATTGCATCCTAGATCACATTCATCTTCTAAGTATATAATTAGGATAGTATTACATAGAGTTAGGAGTTTAGTGGATGCTTAGGTTAAATGTAGTAAACCTTAATACCTTAAATGATACTTTTTCATGACAATTACCTAAAGTGGCATACCAAATGATGTTTCTAGGATATAAATACTTAGAGAAAGATCTCATTACCTATTTTTACTAATTATTTCAACAAACCCCACATTTCCTTTCATTTCCTTAATTTTCTTCCTAGTTTTTCTTACTTACTTCATTATGAGCATTCAAATTATATTCAACTCTAAGAGAGTTGACTAAGTCAACATTTGACCAAGTCAAAGGTTGACTAAGTCAACATGTTGACAAAGTGAACAAATGTCATTGTCATCTAGAATTCTCTTCTCTTTTCTTTTGGATTTTCTTCCCTTTTTCCTCACTTCTTTGCTGTCCACATCCCCTCCCATCTAGACCCCACTCATTTCTTTTTTGGAAACACAAATTAATATGACAAAACACTCTCTTCTTCCCCTTCTCAAATCGTTAACCCACCCCCTTTACTCCTTATTCTCATTGTCTTTCAATACTTCACTTTCACAATTTCTACTTACATAAATCAAGGAGAAAGAGGTATGTTATCATTTGATTATCTATGTTTTGTAGTAGTTAGTTGTGTAAGTTAAGTTAGTATAGAAAGTTGGTATAATATGTGCATATGTGTTGTTGGAAGAGGAAGCTTCATATTCATGCTTGGAAGTGTAGGAATATTTAGTACATGGAAGAAGAACACATGTATACATATATCTAAGTATGTGTATATAAGAGTATACTCAATAAATACATGTATAAAGCCCTTTGTACATAAGTATCCATTATGTACATAACCTAAAATAAGGTATATACTAACTATACATACATATGCCATGCCAAATACACCCTTAAAATACAAAAAGAATGAAATTGTGAAGATTTCTTAAGAGGGTAAATAAGGCATACGAAAATACGTATGCCATCGTATGTGTATATGGGTATATGTACAGGTATAAATACAGTATAAGTATAAGTATATGTATAAGTACATAAGTATACATATTAGTATGTTATAAGTGTAGGTAGGTATATAACATATGTATATGTATGAGTACATAAGGACATATATATTTATATGTAATGAATGAATTACATAAGCTATGACATCATCAAATGATTGCATAAGCCATAGCATCATCAAGTGATTTCATAAGTGATGATATAAGCATAGGTTTATAAAAGAAAAAATAATAAGATTACATAAGCACATAACATAGGTATATACATGTACTTAGAAGCCGAAAATCCCTTAAACCTTAAGACACTTCCTGAATTGAATTAAACTTAATCAAGTATGTGAATTAGTAACACTAATGTAAAATTCCCTAAGTGTAAGAATCTAATGTCTAATTAAATCATTAAATACTAGAATAGGATATAAACATAAGCAATAAGAACATCTAAACTTCAATAAGATAGAATTTCAATAAATTTAGCCCATATCGTAAAACACAGGTCTTAACGTCCAAAACAGACATCACCGTATGAACGTACGTCTGAAAATAATGAAAAACGACTATAAGTTTTCAAATATCAGAATTAGAATAAAAAAGTTACAAAATACATAAAGGAAGTCTTATAACTTACAAATATAAGAAAATAGTTACTATTAACCCCATTGAGTATGATAAACCCTATACACATTATACTTGGGTTATATTGGGGGAAACTAAATCAACTATAATAGACTTTTAGTTAACTAAAGAGTCTGACTTCTCAAAATACATATAAGTGTTACTATATTTTAAGTGTTCAATATCGAGTTCTGGAAACCCCAAAGCTTGAAGAACGAGCAATAATCTTGGTGAAGGAGTTCTAATGACCTGCTACTTGCTTGTGCGTGTTACTTATATGATGTTTTGCTGCTTACTGTTGCTTGTATGTTTGAATGATTGTTCTACTTGTATGCCACATCTATATGATCACTTTTTTTTTAAATTGATAAATATAAATATCTGACTCAAATGACCGGTTCTATTCATTGCATGTCTATGACCCAGTAAATATATGGATGGAGAGTATTAGTTTTGCAAAATGTTGAAAAGGGTATTTTTGGAAAAAGGTTTTCCTAATCTTAAACGTATTTTGTACGAATTTAATAAGGGCCATAGTGCTAGAAATGATATTTTATCATTAAAGCAAAGTTAGCATGGGTTCTCCACTGGATAGCAAGAGGACTCGCTTTATTGTACCTGTAAGGCCTTGGTTAATTTTGATTGCAAGAGGACTTGCTTTATTGTGCCTGTAAGGCCTTGATTAATTTTGGTTGCAAGAGGACTCGCAAGTTTATGCCCGAGAGGCCTTGGAGGGTGGATAGTCCTAGTTTGGAATCCCCCTATTTAGATTGAAACTCTTTTCTCGACTAGGGTAATAGTCGAGTGCCACCTAGAGGGGTGGTGCCCCTAGGTAACCTCATGCGGGTAAGCTGAGGTGCCCTGTGCGGGTAAGTACAAGGGATAATCGAAGTGTAGATGACATAATTCTACACCTTCCATAGTTCCGAACTCCTATGGATGTGTTGCTTGCATTCATCGCGCATGCATTCATGTTATATGTAGATAACTTGCCTGCATATGTGATAATAATGTGTGAAAACTTGCTTAATCGGTAGTGGTGAGGAACGACTCACTGAGCTGTTATATGCTTACTCCCTCATAGTTTCTCTTGCAGGTTTACTTACATTGGGATTGGGATAAGTCTCGAGTACCGAGTGTGCGATGAAAATATATATCTTAGTATTAAAAGTAGCTGAGTACTCTTTAGATGATACATAAACATCCTTTGTAGATAATTTAATTTTTCTTGTATTTCTTCTATAATGTTGGTATATCCTGTCTTATTATTTAGTAGGGGATATCGATTCTTTGCGGTTCTGAGGAACTGTAAAATATCAGACACCTATAGTTATTTATATTTGTATTTTACAGTAAATTAATTACTTAAAAATCAGTAACCTTAGTGATTAATCATTTAAAGTCTTGCAATCTCTGACTTGCAAGGTAGTTGTCATATCATAGGTACACACATGTTATGGAAATTTTAGGTAATCCTACTAGGCCCCCTGTAGGGTCTTGACATAACCAATCAAGGGTTCTTCATACAATATACGGCGTCTGCCACGACTAAACCGTCCTCAGTTCATGACAGCCGACCTACCCTTGGTCTTTTCTTGCATTCTTCTAGCAGCTTGGTCGATATGCCGAGTGACCTTATCATAGATGTGCTGAAGAGATTGTGCTCTAGCCAAAGCGTTAGGGTTATCATGCGCGAGTGCTGGTACAAGGGCGTAGTCGAGGGGCAATTCGAGATTGAATCCATAGACCACCTCAAAGGGAGTCTGCTTAGTGGTATCATGTGCAGTTCGGTTATAGGCAAATTCGACCATTGGCAAGCAGACGTCCCAATCAGCCAAGTTCTTGCCTACTGTAACTTAAAGCAGTGACCCTAAAGTATGATTAACCACCTCTGTTTAGCCATCAGTTTGGGGGTGACATGAGGTACTGAAGAGTAATTTGGGTCCTAGCCAATGCTACAGAATCCTCTAGAAATGGCTCAAGAACTTCAAGTCCCTATAGGAGACTACACTTCTCGACACGCCGTGTATCCGTACAATCTCCTATAAGAAAAGACAAGCAATAGTCGAAGCATCATTAGTTTTGGTACAGGGCACGAAGTGTGCCATCTTACTGAACCAATCTACGATGACCCTTACAGAATCTTTACCTCAAGCAGTTTATGGCAGTCTAAAAACAAAGTCAATAATCAATTCAATCTACGACCTCGTCAAAATAGGTAAGGGCATTGCTTTCCCTTGTTCAGCTTAATACTTAGCCTTTTTGCACACTGTACAGCTTTCCACTATTTAGTGCACATCTCTTCACATTCTCGGCCAAAAGAATCGGCCATTCAATAGTTCACAGGCCTTCCTCTCTCTAAAGTGTCCGAAGAGCCCTCCATTATGTGCTTCCCTAATTAATAATTCCCGTAGGGAACAAGTCGACACGCACAGTTTCCCCCCTCAGAACAGATAGCCATCCTTCACATAATACTCATCCACTATCATCTCATCGATGCATCACAAAATTATTGATCCAAAGTGTGGATCCCCGAAGTACTGTTCTTTGATACTCACAAAACCAAAGAGCCTGGTCTAAAGTTCTGATAAGAGTGCATGCCTCCTCAAAAGAGCATCTATAACCACGTTACTTTTTCCTTGCTTGTACCTTATCACAAAATTGAACCCCTCGAGGAATTAAACCCATCTCACTTGTCGCTTCAACAACTTAATCTGACTTTAGAGGTACCTTAATGATTCATGGTCAGTATATATGACAAATTCTCTCGGTAATAAGTAATGTTGCCATACTTGCATTACTCGGATTGGTGCCAAAAGTTCCTTATCATACACGAAGTAATTCAACTGTGGTCCTTAGAGCTTTTCACTGTGGAAGGCAATTGGTTGGCCTTCTTGCATCAAGACAGTGCTTATTCCAACACCCGATGCATCGCATTCTAACTAAAAAATTTTGTCAAAGTCAAGTAGTACTAATACTGGGGTGAAGGTCAATCTTTCTTTTATGTCGATAAAGCTCCTCTCCTCCCTTTCTCCCCATCGGAAGTCAGTGTTCTTCTTTATTAGCTTGGTAAGTAGTGCGATGATGGTGCGAAAGTTCCTGATAAGCCTTCTGTAAAATGAAGCCAGTCCATAGAAATGTCTTACGCCGGTACAAGTAGTAGGAGTTGGCTATTCGACAATTGCTTTGATCTTCTCATCATCGACTCGCAAGCCTCCTCCATTGACTACATACCCCAAGAATACTACTTCCTCCTAGCAAAAGCAACATTTCTTCAAGTTGCCGAATAGTCTCTCGGCACAAAGGATATCCAAGACGGATCTAAAATGTTCATGGTGACTTGGCATATCGGTACTGTAGACCAAGATGTTGTCAAAGTACATCACAACACACTTCCCGATGAGATGTCGTAGCACATGGTTCATAAGTCTCATGAAAGTGCTTGAGGCATTTGACAAGCCGAAGGGCATGACCATCCACTCATAAAGTCCATGTCGAGTCTTGAACACAATCTTCCACTCATTTCCTAACCTCATGCGAATTTGATGGTAGCAGGACTTAAGATCAATCTTGTTGAAAATCTTAGCTCCACTCAACTCATCCAACATGTCTTCTAGCCTCAAGATCAAATACCTATATTTGATCGTGATTTTGTTCATGGCTCTGCTGTTAACATACATCCGCCAAGTTCCATCCTTCTTCGACACTAGAAGTGTAAGTACAGTACAAGGACTGAGACTCTCTCTTACATAACCTCTTTCCGGCCACTCACTGACTTGACGTTGGAGTTTAGAAGCTTGCTTAGGATTCGTCCGATAAGCTTACTTATTCAGCAATGCAACGCCGGGTACTAAGTCAATGCAGTGTTCTATACCTCAAGTTAGGAGTAAACGCTCAAGTAACTATTCTGGGATTAGGTCGGCATAGTCATCTAGCAACCCTTTGATTTCTTGGGGAAGCTCACCCCACTCCTTTATTTCCAATAATTGCCTAACCAACAATAGGGTTAGCTAGTCAACATTAATGGCTTCTCAAAGCTCTACTCTACTCATCACCAAAGCTTTCTTCAATCCACGAGCGAGTTTCATCTGTAGCTTGTGAACTTCTCTCAACGGCATCGAATTCATCATGATCTTCCAATCATCCTTTTCCAGCATATATGCGTCCTATAGCCGTCATGTATAACTCTCCTATCAAACAACTACGGCCTACCCAACAACACATGGGAAGCACACATAGGCAATACATCGTAGAGGATATAGTTAGAGTAATTCCTTATAGTGATTGACAGCAGTATTTATGGAGTGACATGTAATGCTCCTTTCTCACTCAACCAGTGTAACTTATATGGCCTAGAATGGGCAACAGTCGACAGCTTCAGTTTTGAAACATGATTGGCTGATGCCACATTGGTGCAACTTTCACTATCCATAATGAGAGCACACGTTTGATCATTCACCTTAGAGGTGGTATGACATAAATTCTCTCTCTGCTCCTCCTCTCGTAAGGGTTTTACGCTCATAGCATGTCAGATAAATATATGTAACTAGTCTAAGTCCTTAGGAAACACGTCTTCCTTATTCAGTTCTTTCTCAATAAGAACCTCCTCCTCCTCAAATTCCTCATCAGTACTCTCTACTTCTAACTTCAGGATGTCTCCCTTAATGACCATCGTCCTTTGGTTCGGGCACTGAGCAACCATATGTCCGAACCCTTGACACTTGAAATAATTGATCTAGTTGGTCTTCCTACCAAAACTTACCCCTTTTCATATGTTCAGGTCAGCACTACATCTTCAAGTCGGCCTTTCTGCTCAACTCTGACATCAACTCTTTTGCTCAATTCGATATTAGACTGAGCTTGATGACTTACCTGTCCTGGTCGATTAGTTAACATTCTGGTCGTTACTTGACTCCTTCTTTGCCTATCTACTCGTTAGGCAATTCCAACAACTTCATCTATTGTGTCCAATCGTTAGTGCTCCACAATGTCTTGGATGTCTCCTATCAATCCAGTAATAAACCTTGAGACTGTTCAAGTTAGTAGTTCCTCCACTTTGCATCTTATCATAAGCATTTGGAATTCCTGAACATACTCATCAATTGCTCAGCTTCCTTGTCTCAACTCCTGAAGCCGAGTAAAATTATCTTGGAGATACATTTCCAATACAAATCTATTTTTTGAGCACTCTCTTCACCTCGGGCTAGGTGTTAATCTCTTAGTACCCCTCTCTTCTTCTCATAGCCTGAAAATTCTTCCACTATAAGGTGGCATACCCGGAGAATTTAATAGTAGTAGTCCTCACTTTCTCATAATCCTTATATTGATAGTAATCAAACACACACTCCACCTTCTCTTCCTAAACCAGATATTCGTCAACATTCCCAAATCCATTGAAACTCAGAATCTGAAGCTTCACATTATCAGATGCTCTGGGGACTTATATATGCTTTTCTTCAAAATACTCTTCATCTTCCTCGTCAAGCTCCCTCAAGTTTATCCTTCGCCTTACTCATTTGCCAACCCCTCTATCTCGAACTGGTAGAGCTAAGTTCTGACCTCTAATAGGTTGAGTAGCTTGTAGAGTGTTTTGCATAGGCTTAGTAGGTCGGCAAAACAGTGCATGAACAACTCGGGTCAGATCTACCAAGAAGTTAACTACTTCATTAAGTCTCTCGTTAGTGTTTTTGGGAGTTCCCTAAGATTGCTGTCCATGGTGGACAACTCCACTATTATCACCAACACTAATATTCATATTTGGGTCTATCATTTTCCTTTTTTTTTTTTTCCTCACAGATTCAAAATTCAAACAAACACTTAAGAAAGTGAATAATTAATAACACAGCAATCAAATGAACATAATAACTAACTCTGCTCTACACACGCAAAATAGAGCACAACAGAACTTCTACAAGAACTAACTATAGTTCACACAAAATCTCTACTCCAATACTAAGATGTTATGAACCATAACCAGGAACAGATAAGGCTGGTCGCTAGATAGGTCCAAACTTGTAGAAAGCTCGAAAAGGGGTTAATAGGGAAAGGTACAAAAAGAGTGACAAAGATAAATAAAACAGTAAGTAAAAACCCATAAACAGCTCCAAAGGATATGACACACCAATGGAACTTCCAAGGACTCATGATACAATTCGATATTATGCATGAATTGGTCTAGTGAAGTTACTTGCCACCTAACCTTATTTAAAGGAAAATATAAGAATGATTTCGAGAGTAAACAAGCAGTGTTTACACAAGGAAGAAAGTACTCCAGTGTATTGAAGGTAATTTAATCAGTTACAGCTATAAGTACAAGGGTATTTATACTCATAAGTTAGGGCAACTTACCCAAAAGGGAAAAGACAATAAAGACATTTCCTAAAGAAGCAATGTACATGATACAAGAGGGTAAAAATGAATATACAAGGAAAACAATCATTGGTGCTACAGGTTCTCCATACGATACTGTACATGTGACGATGCTGCATTGGCAACGTTATTAAAGGATGCGAACAAAAGTATGGACAGGTAGGCTTATCCAAGCAGAGATGGCCTAGTTGGTTCGGATTCTCTATCTCTTAGTTTCTCGTCAAAGATGATGCCGAGTGATTAGTCAGCTTAACATTAGAGTAATCATTAACTCAGCATAACACAAAATAATAGGCAGTCATATGACATGGCATTAAAGGTGACTCAACAAGGAAGTTTTCAATCTCGGTAAGGGTTGGTTAGAACATAAGGATTCGTCATGCCAACCCCTTTAGTCCTCGAGCTCAACTGTAGGTTAAAGGTCCTATAGCTTGATTCCCATCACTTTAGCCAACACCAAACTCATGAGATATTATCCTCTAGATTCTTTTGGCAAAAAATGAAGAAGGATTTCTGATCTGTGTTGGAAAGGTGTACTACTTGCAAAAAAACAAAGAGCCAAGCTAAGTAGAGTAAGGACATTATTTACCATTGCCTATGCTGACCAAACCATAGTCTGAGTTGACTATAAACTTTATGTTAAGGTTGCTGAGGACGTCCTAAAGGAAAGACTCCACCATGGTAATCGTAGATTGACTCAGTAAGATTGCACACTTCGTGCCCTACTCTAAAGCTAACGATGCTTTAGCTATTTATTTTCTTTTCTTATAGGAAATAGTTAAACTTCATGGAGTACCTAGACCTAATATATTCATAACCTTCTTCGCTCAGTAGCAGTGTCATTGGGACCACATAATAGACAATTAACACACACACTAATTTTCTTGACATCCATACTATCTCTTTCTATCACCGAATATTCTTATGCTTGCTTATAACAATACCCTTGTAAATTATTCCTTTTCCTTTACTAGTAAGATTCCTTTTTGTAATTTATACTAACCTAGGACTTACCCTAATTGGGTCCTATAAATACTTATGTATTGTGATAGCCATAATAGTAAATATAATCATCATTCAGACATTTTTTCTTCTTATGTGAGCTAAGTGTATCTTGCTTACTCTCGACTACTTTTATTTAGCTCATTAAGCGTGGACTAGTAGCAAGTGATCTCTAGCCACACTTATACATAAATCAAGTGTAACCAAAGTTCATGTGAGGAGTTGGTGTATCATATCCAATATCGATGCATGAGGACCCCTGCTCAATCTTTGACTATTATTTATCCTTCAAACCGTCTTAAGGTTCGGACCCATTCCCTTAGTTGATGCAATACTGGACATCATGTGTTCATTTATGTTAGACCGTATCACATCCCTTGCCTAGCATTACACCAACTTGTTTTAAATAAGTTGAGAATCAACTAAGGATCATGCCTTTAGCTTGGTCCTATTGTACTTGACCACTCAGTTGCTATTACTTAATCAGCAGCTAGGCTACCTACCTCAAGCTGGAGCTTCTACAACTCAATATCATTCCTCTAACCAGTATCATTAGAGGCTAAATTGTTACAACCTAGTCTAAGAGGGTTTAAATATTTAAATGTGGGTGCAAATAGTTCTACAGTTACCTAAACAACAACTGTCTAATCGCCTACTTCTCCCTACAATTTGTACATGAATGAATTTAAGAGATGCCGCATGTCATTAGTAATTCAATTGCTTTTTATCACAGTTACCAAACAAAATTTTATAAATATGAGTGAACAACTTTTGTAAGAACTTTCTACGCAATCTACTTACATGATTTTACATTTTCCCAAACACCTAAAGACTTTTTTAACTTAGGCATCGAAGTGGCTACGTTGAACCAACCTCAATACTCTTAAGCCTTATGTTTGTTCATTTGTAGATCATAAACACTAATTAAATTCTAATGATAACATTTTGGTGCCACCTATGTTCAAATCCTAACATGGTAGCCAAGATCTAACTAACAAAAAGTGCTAATGGTACTACTTCTTCCCACCACCATTTGGGGCGAATGGGAGACACCATTCAGATGATGATTGGTTAGCTAAGTTGGAATGACTCTACGCTAACCTAGCTAAGGAAAATCAACAACTTACATTGAAGAGTGATGACATTTTAAACTTAACACATGCTTATATGCTATCAAATCAAGATAATGAAAACTATTACAGTAGTAAGGAAAATTCGAATGACTATATTCAGTCCCCTAAATATCAAGCCAAGTAAGAAAGAATTCAAGAAACTCAACCCCTACTCCAAAAAGAGTTGAAAAAGGAAACACTCCACAACAAGCACATCATGTAGGCCTATTGCATGTTACTTTTAAAAGTAAGTAGTTTCTACTAAAGAAAAGCCTGTTTGTCCCAAAAATTCTAGAGGAAGTTATTCCTCGGCATATTGAGCTCCTATAATTTAAGACATGATGGAAGGAAAGACTTAAAAGACCATTTGGAGTACTACTTTAGACAAGTTGCACAACCTTGGTGATGCTATTACTTGTCAAGCTTTTCCATCAACACTAAGGAATGCTGTAAGCAAATGGTTAAGCATCTAAAGCTCAACATTGTTACTTGTTTTAATGATTTAGTAGAGGTGTTCTTGCAGTACTTCCTTGCTAGTAAACTCATAGTTTTTGTCCTTAATACAATCAAGCAAATGCCTGATGAGAGTATTCAAGAGTACATAGCTTAGTTTATGGATAAGATGGTATAAATTCCAGAGCTCAACATGAGTGTAACACTTAATGCAGTATTAGATGGAGTAAAGCTACATGGAGATTTTTTCAAGTCCTCGACAAAGAACAAGACCATGACATTCGCAAAGTTTAAGGCTAAGGCAACATCTTATAGTAGGTAGGATGACAATATCAAAACTCGGTGTGAGGATGACCAGAGCAGATCTAACCTAAAGAACAATTAGAACTGCTTGAACGTGAAAGATCGACTTAGAGGTCGTGAAGATTGTTTTTCTATAGGAGTAGTGGAGATAAGAAGAGACCACAAATTTTGACCTTCTCCACCGACACTCCCTTTATCTATCCAGTATCTAACATTTTGATGGAAGTTCAGAACCAAAGAATCCTCTAATAGTCGGAGAGGATTAGAAGGAATCCCTTTAGGAAGAATTCAAATAAGTATTACCATAACATTGTTAAATGTATGCAGTTGAAGAATGCTATTAAAGATGCTATCTAAAGAGCTCACATGAGGAAATTTCTAGCCCATGATGTAGAGAACATTGAGTGACCAACCTAAAGAAGGAAGACTGATTAAGATTAAGATGAACATTTACCTAAGACAATAGGGATGGTTGGCATAATGGTAACAATAGAGCATCAAATGGTATTATTAACATTATTGTAGGTGGTCCTTCTAGTTTAAGCCGGTCTTGCTCTTCAAGCTTGACTAATACCTTTGACCATGTTTATAATATGTAGGGTAAAAAAAATAAGAGTTGACAACACAATTTCCTTTTTAAAAGGAGACTTCAAGGGCGTTCAAAAGCCTCGTTAGTACAAAGATTGACAATTTCGAAGTTAAGAAAATTTCAAGAGATATAGAAAGCTCGACTAATATAATTTTGTAACACACGTAAGATCAAATGAAGCTGAAGATTAAGGTACAACTTAGGTCCTACAACTAAAACCTCTATGCCTTCTACAATCAACTTGTGTGCTTCTCAAGAGTGATCACTTTCCCTATTCAAATTAGGGATGATTATAATGTGGAAGAAGACAAAGTTGATTTTCTTGTGAACTAATGTTGGTCACCTTACAATATTATTATGGGCTAACCTAATTAGAACTTGTTCAGCATGGTTCCTTCAACAGCACATTTGAAAGCCAAGTTTCCTACTCCTACCAGATTTAGAGTATGCCAAGGAGATCAATAGCTTACAATATCTTTGTACTTTAAAGCTCTTAAACATGAGGAAGTTTCCATATTGAGGCAAATCTATATTAGAAACTTAGTGACTTAGAATAGCTTAAAGAAGGAACTGAAGAGACACAGCTTAAGGATGATCCAGAGAAAATGACAAGGATTGGAAAATCCTTACCTCTCAAGCTACGTAAGAGTTTGGTACGTTTTCTTAGAGACAACATCGATGTGTTTGGTTAGTCCCCTTTGGATATTCTCAGCATACCTTGAGAATTTATGACATGCAAGTTGTAGATCGATCCAATTGTCAAGGTAGTGCAACAAAAGAAGAGACATTTTGCCCTAGAGTAGCAATAGATAATTGAGCAAGAAGTTGAGAAACTCCTAATGGTAGGATTCATAAGGAAAGAGCCTTATCCAACTTGGTTGGCAAACTATGTGTTAGTCAAGAAGTCAAACAGCAAATGGAGAATGTGCATTGACTTCAAAAATCTAAATAAGGCTTACCCAAAAGATTATTTCCCTTTGCTGAGGATTGATTGGATGGTAGATTCAATTATTGGGCATGCACTACTTAGTTTTATGGATGCTTTCTCTAGATATAATCAGATTAAGATGGGGGAAGAGGATGAAGTACATACTTCATTTGTCATTAATTTTGGTACATATTACTATACTGTCATGCCTTTTGACTTGAAAAATGCTAAGGCAACTTATTAAAGATTAGCTATGAAGATGTTCAAGCCTTAAATCCA
Organism: Lumnitzera littorea; assembly: GCA_024138015.1. NCBI lineage: Eukaryota > Viridiplantae > Streptophyta > Magnoliopsida > Myrtales > Combretaceae > Lumnitzera > Lumnitzera littorea. Next base: position 74,318,043 of record JAMXBB010000002.1, on the reverse strand, counting down.
TCATAATGTTGAGGTTTATGTTGACAATATGATTATGAAAATTACAAGAAAGATTAGCATCTTGCCGACCTTCAAGAAACATTTGATACATTAAGAAGGTATAGCATGAAATTAAATCCATAAAAGTACATCTTTAAGGCTACTTCAAGGAAATTTTTGGGCTACATGGTGACTGAACAATGAATTGAGGCTGATCTAGAAAAAATATATGCCATAGTATAGATGAAATTTCCAAGCACCTTAAAGAAAGTACAATTGTTGATAGGTTAAATTATGACGCTAAATAGGTTTATGTCCAAGGGCACCGATAAATGTGTTGAGCTCATCAAAGTTCCAAAGAACATTAAGGAATTCAAATGGATAGGCGAATGTAAAGCTACATTTCAAGAATTGAAGAATTTTTTTTCATCTCCACTATTACTTTTAAAGCCCGTTCTTGGAGAAGAGTTATTTCTCTATCTATCGATCAACAACCAAGCTTTATCCTCTATGTTAGTCTCTGTTGAAGAGAAGGAGCACCAACCAATCCACTTTGTGAGTTACATTTTATAGGGACCAAAGTTAAGGTATACCCACATGTAGAAGTTTAATCTTGCCATGGTGATGGTTGCAAGGAAATTGAAGCCCTATTTTGAGGCTCATCAAGTGACTATTCTCATAAATCAACCATTATAATAAGCATTGCAAAAACTTAATTCCTCGAGTAGGATGATGAAGCATGCACTTGAGTTAAGCATCTATGGTGTTTAGTACCAACCTAAAGTAGCTCTGAAGGCATAGGTGTTGGCAAATTGTATTGTAGAATTTATACGTGATGAAGATAGTATTGAGCTGACTGCAAAGCCTTAGTGGAATTTGTATGTAGATGGCTCCTTGACCAAAGAGGGGTGTGGAGTAGGATTTGTATTACAAGGATTGCATAACTTCAAAGTCAGATACATACTCAAGTTTAGATTCCCAACTAGTAATAATGAAACTAAGTATGAAGCATTTATCGATCGCCTAGTTGAGGCCAATGAAAGAGGTTAGAGTAGAAAGGTTGGAAGTTTTATTTTATTCTTAACTAATAGTATGACATGTTAAGGGAGATTATGTATCAAAAGATGAGACAACGTGCAAGCACTTCATCATAGTAAGAACACTTGCTGATGAGCTCTCATCTTTCACAATCACTAATGTACCAAAGGTACAAAACATAGCCATTGACGAGTTGTCCAAGTTGGCCTCCATATTTGAATGATCAGCTCTTCATTGAGTACTTGTTGAGCAAGAGCTTAGAGATGTTTGAACAACATTTGGAAGTACAACCTACACTAAAGGAAAAGTCATGGATGGATCCTATAATTAACTCTTTGATGGATGAAGCAACGCCTACTAACAGGAAAGAAGCTCAAAGGCTCATGTATAAAGCTGCCAAGTACACCATGATTGCCTTGTACATAAGGAGGCACAGCGAGTTCTTTTTAACTTCATGCTAAAGTTTGCAACAATCATGTAAAGTCTTAAGCATTGTATATTCCGGTATTAGGGCTCGACTACTAGTTGCTAACCATGAAGGAGGACACAAAGGACTTAGCATAGCACTGCTTACAGTGTAAAAAACATGATGTAATAGGTCATGCTCCTTCAAATGAATCGCAGTACTTGTTGTTGGTGAATTTTGGGAATTGGAAATATCCTGCAAAGATAAGACAAATACTTAGTACCGAGGCCAATCCAATGCAGCCACAACGATACCTAAGTCAGTAGGTAAGAATGAAAATAGCAATGTTCAAAAGTTAAAGGTTATTAGATGTCTCTTATAAGGTTCCTTTTCCGTATTTATAGGAGATTGTCATGTCCAAAGGAGTAGTTATCGAAATAATTGCCGAGACATATGGAAGCTTCTTAATTAGACACCTTTCTTAGAATGTAGGGAGAGTAAGAAATTGTGTAATCATAATCGAGCTTGTAATAATTGTTTGTGCCATGAACTTGAATTCAAATCTATGATGGATTTGAGTTACTCGGGGTAGTACCGAAAATGTCAATTACCTAGTGAGGTGCTGAGAACATATATTGCGCGGCCTATTGGCAGCCAAATAGACGAATAAGATAGAGACAAAAACTAACTATCAATATTTGCCCCCAACTCCCATGTTCGAGTAATCGATAAAGGGAGTTGTATATAATGCACAAGAAGTCGAGTGGGAGCAGTTCTTTGGATGCCGAGCAAAAGAGGGAGCAAGGTGGTTCGCATCTTAGTCGAAAAGTCACAATTTTTGAATTCCTGCCTATTAAAGAAACCAAAATGTAGGTGATATGACACCTATCGCCTCCGTAACCACTATGTCGCAAACTCAATAACTATTAAAGAGTTATCAATCGTTAGATTCCAAAGACATGACATGCGTCATCAATCTACAGTGCTTATCATATCAGTGATCAGTACTATCAGAAATGTGTTTGCAGTTACGAGGGTGAATTGTCCATATTTAAATGACTCTTTGAAATCATGATTCACTTCTATTCAAACTTAGTCATCATGACCATATTTTCTTGCTTTCTTGCTTTCACTCCTTTAAGTTCTTCAATTTCTAAGATACTATTCATAGACATTCAAGTATGGTTCGCAACGTTGTCCGTCAACTTGTCCTCTCTAATTCCAAAGCAACGGAAACTGATGTTACTATTCCCCTACAAAGAAGGAGCAAGGCAATGTGCTCTTCCAGTAGCTCTGATGACAGCATTGAGGTAAAGTGGGATAAACTCACTTGAATCAATGAGCTTGCTATAGATGACTATCCCAAGGACATGGAAGGTTAGTCCTCGTCAAGATATGTATACAACACCATAGCTTACTTTGCCAACTCTCCAAATGGAACCGCTAGTTCCATTGATAGAGTTCTTGTTGCAAAGTACAATCAAGACTGGCAAGACCTTCCCAGAACGTAGAATCTGAGGAGGTCAAGAGAGGAGGAGAGGGTATGTATCCTAAGGGAGCATGAGTTCCATATATACCTAAAATATTTAGATTTTGGGTTGCGCTTCCCTTTCTCGACTTTTATTAAGGGCTTCTTCAACTACTTCAGAGTTGCACCGAGTATGTTCACACCCAATACATACCGGCTTCTAGCGGCTTTTGAGATAGTTTACGAAGAAGTCAAAGTCAAGGCTATGCTTCAGTTGTTTCGATTTTTTTTCATGATTAAGAGGCAACCTAATGGGTAGTACTTTTTCGCTGCAAGGCATAAGTAGAAGTTCATGGATGGGTTACAATCCAAGATCTATAAGTGGCATGATAAATTCATGTCAATAGTATCTGATGAAGATCTAGACTTCTAGACCCAATGGACTGAGCCAATTCATACTAAAGATATTAATTTGACACCAAACGATGCTGAAGTAGCAAAGAAAATTCAAGAAAGGGGGTAGAATAAAATGTTCTTCTTGGAAGCTGAGAGAATTCTATGGCGTTATGAAAGCGGAGACCCAATTTTTTCTAAAAGAGAAGGTACATTAATGATTTACCACCATGTCAAGTATAGCCGTACGAGGAAAGCCATTCTTGCAACTTAAGGGAAGAGTTGTCACCTTTGAGCCTTGCTCGGGATAGAGAATGTATGTTTATTCTTTTCCCACGTTAATATTAACTTGCTTGCTCATGTCACAGATATGCGTACTAGCGAGGTAAATCCTACCAAGCTACTGGCCCAGGCAAAGGCCAAAAAATCAAAGCCAGATAAGTGTACAACCGCTACATCTACCATTTAACCAATAGTGGTGTAAAAGGTAGCTAAAGATACAACTAAGAAGCCTGCGGTGTAACAAAAACCTTCTCAGCCGATTGAGAAGCCAAAGAAAGAGAAGAAGGATTTGCCGGCCAAAATTGAAATTGATTGACAGGGGGTTCCCCCTGTCGAGAATGTTCCACCCGCTATAGAGCCAAGAGAAGAGGTTCAGGAGATTCAACCCCAAAGTGAGGTAGATGTCACTACTACCAAAGGGTCGTCCTGGATAGTAGAGATGGTGCCAAGCAACAATAAAAGACCAGGGAAAGAACTCATCTACCAACCTACTACCAGAAGGTCCAAAGACTCGGACGAAAGAGTGAAGGAGGCAATGTGTGGCAAAGCACTCGGCATCAACAATGCCGAATTCATCCCCAATAAAGAAGCTGGTGAATATTACATCCCATGTTGGAGCCACACAATTCTGGACACCGACTCAACCTTAGGTGATAGGACAAAGTCCTTAGCTTTAATGGAAGGAGTTATTCTTCCCAAGGACAAAGATTTTGCAAAGAAGGATGTTGATAGGGTTAGCAATTGCAATAAGGCCCATATCGCGGCCAAATTGTATGATGTGAGTATCCATAACCATTACTTTTAGTTATCGAATTCATTTAGGTTATTAATATATTCCCTTTTCCAGATGAGCAACCATATTCTAACGGCTTTAGATGAAGCCAATAAAGAGGTGAAGATGGTAATATCCTTGGTTGTATCTGTGTTATGCCGAATAATTCCTAATGGTGTTAAATAAAATTGTTACAAAGAATTGAGGATGCATACAATGCATCGAAAGCCTTGACTACTGTCACTGAGAACGTAAGGATAAGGGCTAAGATGGAGGTGAGAAAACTCTAAGAAGACCTTGCTATCGAGAAGTTAGCACATACCCTTGTCATCAATGAAGTTTTGAGCATGAAGGCTAAGATGGAAGAGCAGTACAAAGAGTCTAAAGGCCTAAAGGAGGAGCTACAGAAGAAGAAAGAAGAGTACTAGGGTTTAGGCCAAACTCTTTGCATGATGAGCAATGAGAAAGATAAGCTCAAAATGCAAATTAAAGAGTTAGAGAACAACAACTCAAACTTACAAAGCCATGTAGCCAAATTAGAGGAGATTGTGAGGAAAAGACCAATAGTTGAAGAGGCTCTCAATATAGTCAATCCTAGTTGACAGTACAAGAGGCTTCTATGTAAGAAGTTGTTGGAGGGGATTCAAATGGCAAGAGAGAAGATCTCGAAGCTTTACCCTGATTACGATCTCTCATGCCTTGACTTTGCCAATGTCAATGACAAAGTCAACAGTGCCAACGAAGACAATAAAGATGAAGCGGGTACCAAGATTGCTAATAAGGGTGATAGCGAAGCTTACGCTAAGGATCCAAGGGAAGTCGAGTACCTATGTGCTAAGAAAGCAGCTTGCTCAGAGAAAGCCCTAGCCTCCTATCCATGAATTACTTTTGCTAATTCCAATAGTAAGCCATAGGATTTTTTGTATTCTTTGTACCTTACATTTTCTCATGTAATTGTTTGAACAAATTGTTAGGCCGTACATTTGTAACTACATTGGTTGAATGAAATATCCTTCATATGACTGTTTTCAGTACATTTTAGTTCACATACTGAGAGTTCCCCATATTTTATTTCACACGTCCTTATTCGTCAACATATTTCAACTCATGTAAATTATCTTTCAGCATGTTTTATTTTACACTCCCAATTATTTCTCAACATGTTTTATTTCACACGCCCAATTAATCTTCGGCACATTTTATCAAATTTTATTTCACTTTCTCAACTAATTCTCAGCATGTTTTATTTCATACGCCCAATTCGCGCGTCTTTATAGACATTGTCCGTTAACCATTTGAGGTGTGGACTAACCACATTACTTAGCTGTAAGATTAATTTATGCAGTTCGTTAGCCATGATAGACTAGAACTTATTAACTCATCATTAATAAGAAGAGTAAGAAACATGAGACTTTAAACATAATTCTCATAAATAAAAGGCACCGTAGTCTTATAAGCTTGTTGGTTATTGCCTTACAAATAAGCGAAGCTATCAATTAAAGTATAATTTCAAATTCTCCACATTCCACACTCGAGGTATGATAGATCCATCCGACCTTTCTAGTCAATAGGCCCCCTCGTCAACGACTTCCTAGATCCTAATAGGATCCTCCCAATTTATGCTAAGCTTCCCTTGATTTGCTCGCGCGCCAATTGCTTCCATCTTTTGGAAAACCAAATCCCCAAGTTGAAAAACTCCATACTTCACTTTTTGATTGTAATATCTTGCTACTCTATGTTGATATGCCACAATCCTAGCTCTTGCAATATCCCGAATTTCATCAATAGTGTATAAATTTGCTATTAATCTAACTTCATTAACCATAACATCGAAATTCTAAGTCTGTAGATTTGGAAAATCTAACTCAATTGGCAACACGACTTCTATGCCATGTGCTAACCTAAAGGGCATTTCCTCAGTCACAATTCTATGGGTGGTTCGATACCTCCATAAAACATTCAGTAGTTCGTCGGCCCATTTCCCCCTGACTTGATCTACTTTCCATCTTAGGTTGTGCAATATGACCTTATTTATGGCTTTAACTTATCCATTCATCTAAGGGTACACTACAGACGTATAGTTGATGCAAATGTCGTGCTTCTCACAAAATGCCTTAAACTTATTGTTGTCAAACTACAAGTCGTTATCTGTAATTATCGTGTAAGGAACTCTAAATCTTAACATGATGAAGTTGAAGATGAATACTTCCATTTTCTGCTCGGTGATCTTTGCCACTGCGTCTGCCTTTACCCATTTGGTAAAGTAATCCACAACAATAATGACGAATTGTCGTTGGGCAATAGACTTTGGAAACAGTCTGAGAATATCTAGGCTCTACTGGGCGAAAGGCAAAGGACTGGTTAGGCTACATAACCCAGTTATAGGTGCATGACTCAATGACTCGTGCTTCTAGCACTAGGGATAGTGTCAGACAACCTCCTTTACATCTTCTCTCATAGTTAGCCAGTAATAGCCAAGTTGCAGTGCTTGAGCATATAGTGTTTGCACTTTTATTTAGTTATTGCATACGCCACCTTGCAACTTGAATAACACCCTCTAGGCATCTTAACATCGAAGATAAGGTTGTGATCTACTGCGTTTATACAACTAACCATCGATTAGCATGTAGTTTGTGGCTTGGTATGCCAATCTTCACACTCCTTTCTTGTAGTCAGGGAGAGTACCATCTCTTAGATAATCCACTAGGGGGTCCATCTATGATTCTTCTCTAAGGCAAGGAGCCAACTCACAACTCTGTGAGAGAGTGGACAAACTTTTCTACAAAAGAAACTCAATGAAAAGTTTCTCGCTCAATTTAGGGAATGCCATACTGGCCAACTTCAATAACTTATCGGCCGCAATATTCTTACTTCTTGGAATTTTGTGGATTGGAAAAATATTGGAATTCTTCTGCGAGCATTCATACCACCAATAGGTACTTGTTCATTTCTTCTTCCCTTTCCACATAACTTCTCGTGACCTAAATCACCACCAATTGGGAATCAAAGTACACTTCGAGTTTCTTGATGGCAATTTCTTTTACCAGTTTTAGTTCGACAATTAGAGCTTCATACTCTACTTCATTGTTGCTAATTGGGAATCCGAATTTCAGTGCGTAATTAACTTTGACATTATGGGGGCCTTAAAGAACTAGGCCTACACCACTTCCTTCTCACGTTAAAGAACCATCAACATAAAGGAACCAGATAGGTTTCTTGACAACCTCTACATAATCTTCCTCACCAGCAAATTTAACTACAAAATCTACCAGTACTTGAGCCTTTAATGCTGTTCTAGATTTATATTGTACACCATAGGCACTAAACTCTAAGGCATACTTCATCATTCTCCCTGAGGAATCAGGCCGTTGCAATGGTTGCTGCAATGGCTAATCAATGAGAACAATGATCTAGCAAGCTTCAAAATACGGCTTTAACTTTCTTGCTGAGAGAACTACTACTAATACAAATTTTTCAATCTCTGTATATCGAAGCTTTGGCCCCTACAAAACATGACTTACATAATAAACGGGTCGATGCTCTCTGCTGTCAATGCAGACCAATATAGAAGAAAGAGCTTAGCAGTTGACTAACAGGTATAAATATAAATTTTCTCTAAGAATGGGTGTCGAGAGTATTAGGGGTGACATGAGAAATTCCTTTAGCTAGTTGAAAGCTCTTTCATAATCGTCAATCCAATTGAATTCTTTTGGATTCTTTAAAATTTTAAGGAATTCTATGCACCTATCCGCACTTCTCGACACAAATCTGTCGAGGGTAGCAATTCACCCAATGAGTTCCTGCACTTCTTTAACCATGTGAGGTGATTTGATGTTCCTTATGGTTTCAATCTTTCTCAGGTTGGCCTCAATGCCGCACTGAGTAACAATAATATTTTCAAAGATTGATCTGCAAAGTGGCTATCACCAAATTCACATGAGATAGGGTGATGAGTAGAAGACTTCCTTCAAGACTCGACATGGTCTCTACGAGTGGTTGGTTATGCCGATCGAACTTACTAATGCACCAAGCACATTCATGAGATTAATGAACCATCTGATGCACCCTTTGATCGAAAGATGTATGGTTGTGTAATTCGATGCCATATTGGTATACAATGTTAACCTGAACAACCATGCTTAACATCTCCAAGCAGTTTTTGACATTTTACGAACCAAGAAGTAATATGGGAATTTGAAGAAATGTACATTTTCTTAAGATGAAGTGGTTTCGCTTAGGTTTATAGTGTCAGGAGAAGAAATTTGAGCAATTGAGGAGAAGATCCAAGCTATGTTGGAATGGCCGACACCAAAAAAATGTCACTGAAGTTTAAAGTTTTCATGGCCTAACTTCTTTCTATAAGCAATTCACTAAAAACTTCAGTACCATAGCTTTCCCCTTAATCAAGCTGACAAATTTGAGTAATGGGTTTAAATGGAATGACTAAGCTAAACAAAGCTTCAAGGAGATTAAGGAGAAACTTACCTCTACCCATGTCCTATCCCTACTAGATTTTGACGAACCTTTTGAATTGGAATGTAATGCATCAGGTATTGGAATTGGCACTATCCTGATGTAAGAACGACAACTCATCACCTACCATAGCGAGAAGCTTAATGGTACTGCCCTGAACTACTCTGTGTACAAGAAAGAGTTATACTCTCTTTTTCAAGCCCTTACTATTTGACAACACTATTTGTTACCATGAGAGTTTGTTATTTACATATACTACGAGTCTTTGAAGCATCTTGAGAGTCAGAAGAAACTCTCAAGGAGGCAAGCCAAGTGGTTGGAGTTTATGGAAGGATTTTAGTATGCAATCCGGCACAAGAAAAGAAGTGCAAATGTGGTCACTAATGCTCTATCATGTTGGCAAACCTTGCTAACCACTTTGCAAACAAAATTATTAAGATTTTCACTTATGACCAAGCAGTATGCTAATGACTCTCATTTCGATCCTGTTGTTGAGCAGTGCCGAGAAGTAGTAGTTGTTAGAGGACATTATCTTAAGGATGGCTATCTGTTCAAGTACTGAAGGCTGTGATACTAAACTGTTCCACACGTAAGTTGTTGGTCAAGGAAGCTCATTGTGGTGGATTATCTTATCACTTAAGGGAGACCAAGATATCTAAACTATTGAAAGAAAACTTTTACTGACTTGGTTTAGCCAAGGATGTACATAAGGTAGTTCACAATTGTGAAGTGCGTAAGTGAACTAAGGGGAAGAGAGAGCCCCATGGAGAATGCATGCCCCTACCAATGCCAACCATATCTTGGGCCAACCTCAGCATAGACTTTGTCCTAAGATAACCCCAGACATTCAAAGGAAAAGATTCTACATTTGTTGTAGTGGACCACTTCAGCAAAATAGCACACTTCATCCCATACCATGGAACTAACGATGCTTTATACATTACTAATATGTTTTTACAGGAAGTTGTTCGACTACATAGAGTGCCAAAGACTATTGTTTCAAATTACGACACAAAATTTTTAAGCTATTTTTGGAAGACTTTTTAGAGAAGACTTAGAACTAAACTTGTATTTAGCTCTAATAACCACCTTCAGACTGAAGTAGTGAATAGGATGCTAGGAAACTTAATCAGAGCTATCGTAGGAAAGAACTTGAGGGATTGGGATTTGTGTCTACTAGTTGTGGAATTCACATACAATCAAACTATCCACAATACTACTAAGAAGACTCCATTCAAGGTCATCTATAGCTTCAATCCTACTATCCCCCTAGATATGATTGTTACTCCTACAACTGTTGACAAGAGTCAATCCGATGTTGACCGAGCACAAGAATTACAAGAGTTACACCAATCTGTAACTAAGGAGATCACCAAGTTTAATAAAAAACAACAAGAGATTAGTAGTCAAAGCCACCGAACTATTTCTTTCCAGCTAGGAGACTTAGTATGGATTCACCTTAATCAAGAATGATTCTCGCACGAGCTGATGGTCCATCAAGGTCCTAAAGAAGGTCAACTGCAACACCTACCAAATCAAGTTACTTAATAACTATGATGTCTCCCCTACTTTCAATGTGTCCGACTGATTCCTTACCAATCAGTAGAAGACCCCACGAGTGTCCCAGAAGAAGAGCCAGAGACCACTTCAAATTTGAGGACAAATCTTTCTGACCCCCAGGCAAATGATAAGAATCAACCCACTAGACCGATCAGATAAAGCCAAGCTAGAGGACTCTAAGGACTCACTCGAAGAATACTAGCTTAAAGCCCTATCTAAGGTGGAAATTCTTATCTCAACCTCTGTGTTTCCCTTTTTAGCCAACCTAACTGCTAAGCCTTTACATAAGCTAGACCTATCGAGCAGTTATACTATGATAGAATATTCGAGCAAGCAATACTAAGACTATTCAAGCTAAGCTCTAGAACCAACAACAAATGTCTAACCTTAACCTCAGCTGACTATTCTACAACGAGATTGATTGGGTTCTAACCTAATCCAGGTCGGGTCGGCAATGACTATAAATTCTTTTCTCATCCACTTGTACCATATTTCTAACATCCAACTATTACTTGACACGTATCTTCTAGCATGATATTCTAAAAGGATTCTTTACTTTCCATACTGAATTTTTTTTGTCTCTTTTACCCTTTTTAGCATGTATTATGTAACCTAATCATAAGAATACCCTTTTATCTTTTTACACATGCAAAGTAACCCTAATCGATGGGTATATAAACCCCTACTTAATTTTACAAGACAATCAATCCTCAATATCATAATTTAATCAAGTTTCCTTTTAGCAACCTTAGTATTCTCATTATCTTTCAATTCTTATCTATTCCCTTTAGCAAGGAGTAATGGCAAGTGACCCTTCAGTTCGGATCGCTGAGTCATATCTGGTGGATTATAGGCCAAGTAAGATTAATTAGTATGTCATATCCAGTAGGTAGCTGCCCGAGCTTTGCTAGCTTTTTCTTTGTTTTCTTTTCTACTTGCTTTATTATGGTGTTTCTCCGTGTGTACGACTCCTGAGACACACCAAGTGTTGTCTTGAGTAGAGTTATTTACCGAGTCAATCCAGTCAGATTTCAGATTTTAGGTTGTTAATGACTTTAAGGTGTTCGGGGATACCCAACACCAAATATGTATAATGTATATGATACTTGTGTGATTCAGGGTCATGAGTTACCCTAAGCTTTGAGACACCAAAGCTATACCATGTTAAACTTTAATAAAGATAATAACCGATTGTTGATAGCATGTCATGCATTCGTTTATGAAATGGATCATGTTTACTCATGCTTATATGATTGCATAACTCTCATACTAAGCAATTTTGCTTACCCTTTGAGAACCTTGTTTTTTAATAAAGGTAATGCAAGAGACCAAGACTACTATGACAACTTAGGGTATGACTTGGTGTACAATGTAAAGAACGACGATTATACATACTAAGACAAGTAGTAGGAAGGTTCGTTAGTTATGCATGTAATGTTATATTATGTCTATACTAAAGTTGTATACTCCTTATGTTTTTATGGTTAAGTATCTATGGTATGCTGTAATAGGAGCAAGTGAGACTCCATTAATGTTTATTAGATAGTTTGGGTTTTAAGAGCATGTTAGACTCCATAGCTTATAGTGTGCTTATTGATGTTATAAGGTGAGACTTATAAAGTCGCTTATGTTGTGATTTAGAGATTTCCATACTATTATTGTGGTTTGTAGTTTGTTTATTAAATGTACTTGAAGATATTAGCAGGTTTTGAGCCTTTACGTATCAATACCTCGATATTGACACATGGTAAGCTGTAATGGCTCGAGTTTAGGAGCATTACAGCTTAAGTGGTATCAAAGCCTAGGTCAATTGATTCTTAGACAATTAGGCTGATGATCTTTAAGATGGCAACTTTGAAGAGAGTAGGAAAAGGGACCGTATAGTAAACCTCGTAATGTATTGATTTAGAAGTGTCTTGCAAGTTAACTATTGTTAATGGTATTCTTTATTTTCATATGTTTGTTCTTTAAGTTAATGATTGTTAACTTGGTTTTGTTTCCTTTATTCAGTATGACAAGAAGATCTATGGGATGCTCCTCATGAGATTCTAGGATCATGAACCCTGAGGAAGATGAGAACAGCACTCAAAGTCAATCTCAACATCTACCTGATGTTACCCAACTTCTAGAGGTGGTTGATGACTTTATTGGAGTAGTAATGCAATAGCACTACCAAATTCATGCTTAAATCCAAACTCTCTAAAATCATGTTGAAACTTGAAGACATGAGAGTTAGGTATAAGTTAAGAGAGAGGCTAGTCAAGGTAGGGATAGGTAAGGAAGTGATTACTTTGGATAGGTTTGTAAGGCTAGCTAAAGAGTTTTACCCAAGACCTAATGATTATCTTGCTATAGAGGCATGGATTGAGGATCTGGAGAAGGCATTTATAGCCTTTGATGTACCTAAGGATAGGAGGGTGGATTTTACAATGTACCTGCAAAAGGATGATGTTACAACTTGGTAGGCCACCGAGTAGAGATTAATCGGGGAACCGCCTACATAAGAGGTGTTCTGGTAGGCTTTCTATAAGAAATACTTCCCAAACAATGTTCAAGAGTAGATGATGGTTGCTTACTTTCACTGTCAGTAGGGAAATTGAAGTATAGAAGAGTATGAGGCAGAATTGAACAGGCTGACTAGGTTTATGCTAGAAGCCTTGAGAACTAATGACATGGCAAGAGCTTAGAGGTTTGGTTTTAGGTTAGAGTCGAATCTTAAGCATGAGGTAGGATCTTTCTAGCTGACTAGATATGCTAATGTGGTTGATAAGGCAAAACATCTAGAGTAGAGTCCCAAAAGGATAGATAAGATGTTAGGTAAGAAGGCCAAGACACTTGGGAAGAGACCAGCACTGAGTAGTAGACTACCAAACAAAGGAAAGAGGCTGATGATACCACTAACTAAACCTGTGGTCGAGCCAGTACTAGTGCGAATAAAGGCACCTATGCCGACTATAGAGAGGTAGTGCACCAAATGTTTTGGACCCTTTAACTTAAGAGATTGCAAGTGGCTAGAAGGAGCTTGTTTCGCATGTGGGAAGACAGGTCATAGCAATAAGAATTGCAACAACAAGATCATTCCACTAGTGTTACGATATAAGTTTAAATAAAGAGGCCATAAGATAGTGGACTATCAGGTAGCAAGTGATCAAGTAGTTCTAGTGGCACAAACGAATAGGCCTCAAAGTTTAGGTCAGTAATAGGGACCAAAGATTGATCACTTACTCTCGAGCCTAAGGGCTTTCTCACATGGTTTATCGAGCTATCCAAGGAGAGTTAAGCACTGAAGAGCAATGTTTTCCCTAATCTAATCTGCTGAGCTTCTTCGCTCTCCACACCATCCTGGAAGTTGCCGAGGTGATCAGCTAACCTGTGAATCCAACCCCTCCATAACACCCCAATCCAAGCACCAAATAAGGAAAACAGCTATCCCCACACTACCGAAGCCAAGCTAACAACTACTAGGAACTGACCATCCGAGGCTGACCCAAGTATGATCGGTCCTCGAGCCAAACCTTATCTGGCCTTAGTGATCAAAGTGTCAAACGACAGACGTTAACCCTACCTGATCATAAGTCCTACCCCTACTCAACTTACAGTGTTATCATGACTGCAAACTAAGTAAAAACGTGTGTGCACTGTCCTTTCTAACATCCATACTATCCTTTCTAACGAACGATGTTCTTTTTACATAATTTCAAGCTTTCCCTATAAATTATTCTCTTTTTTTTTTTTTTGGTTAAGCACATAAGGATCCATTTCTGTAATTTTTTTGTAATTTAGGACTTACCCTAACTAGGTACTATAAATACTCGCATAATGTAATAGCCAAAATGATATAGAAGAATACACTGAACTTTTTACTATCTCTGGAGCTAAGTGTCCTCTTGCTTTTTCTTAAGCTACTCTTATCTAGCCCATTCGAGCATAAACTAGTGGTAAATGACCTCCGGCCATACCTGTGCATCATATCAAGTGTGACTCGAGCTGGTATGAGGCGTTGGTGTGTCATATCCATCATCGGTGCACGGGAACCCCTGCTCATCCCTCGACTATCATTTACTTTTCAAGCCATCTTGCACCTTAGACTTACCCCCTTTGGTTACGTGTGATATTAAGTACGTATGTTCATCCACGAATCTGTATCATCTTGATATCAAAGCTTAGATACATTCGAAGTTGGATTTTACTACTATGGTCTTTTAATAGTTTGTCACTACTCTTGTGTGATAAAGGTTCTATTGTTCACATTAGAGTTTGGTAGTTGAGAAGTATTCTGTATATTGTTTTCCCTTGTTTTCCGATACATAAAATAGAGTATGGTTATCTATTTGTTTGTTGTGTAATTATCATGGTGATTGGAGTGTCGATTATTGATTTTCAAGTGGCATTATTAGACGTTAATTTTTATGAATTAACAATCAATGTCAAACATGAGTATTCAAGGAACTTTAGGAAACCAAGAAAATGGTACTCAACATAGCCAAGGACAGGAAGAAAGCATCACACCTCAGTCAATAGGTGACCACTTAGATAGGCTTACCAACTTAGTAGCTAGTTTGGTAACTATTATCCAAGAAGACAAAAAGTGAGCAAGAAATAGCCCCATTGGAGAACGTAAATAGCCAAGGTGAGGCAATGGTCAGTTTGGCTAAGTTAATACCCCAACTCAACCACCCCAAGTTGAAGGAATTGGTAGGGATGCTAGACAAAGGCTAGTGCTTGAAGAGATTGAGGAGGAAGCAAAAGGAGATGATGAGGCAGAGGAGTATTACGAGCCTGAGGAAAGAAATGTACGAGCCCTTAGAGTTGAGGAATTAAGGATGCGCATTCTGGGTTTCTCTAAAAGTGGTGATGCAAAAGACTACCTAGATTAGGTAGATAAGATTGAAAAGCAGTTTAAATGCCATAAAGTGCCCGATAATGCAAAGGTTAGACTTACTATATTGGAGTTCACTAGTTATGCCACCTTGTAGTAAAAGAATTTGCAAGCCACCAAAAGAAGGGAATGAGAACGAAAGATTAGGAGTTGGGATGAAATGAAGAGAGTTATATGAAGAAGGTTTGTGTTAAGCTATTATCTGCATGATGCCTTCAAGAGGCTGTAAGAACTGAGATAAGGAGGATCAAGTGTAGATGCTTACATTAAGGAATTCCAAATGTTAATAGTCTGATGTGAAGTTGTAGAGCCAGAAGATCGAACCGTATCTCGATTCATTGGTGGGTTGAAGTATGAGATTGGGGATGTCTTAGAAACCCTGGACATTAGAACACTTGATGATGCAATCCAAGCCGCCCAAAGGATAGAAAGGCATCGAATAGGAAGATTCCAACTACATGTTAACCAACCGAGCAGTAACCAAACTATTTCGAGTAGACCCGATACGAATGCAAACAAGTAAGGCTGCTGAGAGCCGACCCATTCTAACTACCCGAGCTGAAGAGAAGGAACCCCTAAGGAAGTTTGAGAAGAGCCAAAGTTTAAGGAGGAAGACAAGTGAAATCAAGTGTTTCAAATGCCAAGGATTTGGACACATTGCCACTCAATGTTTGAACAAGCAAAAAATGGTGATCCGAGGCGAGGTGCCAACCATTGAGGTCGATAGTACTAATGAGGAAGCAGAAGAGTTGAAGGAGGATGGACAGATTGACTAATATGAGGAGGAAGTTATCTACAGTGAGGAAGGCAACTTTATGTTAACCACTATAATATTGAGGAGGACAATGAGTGTCAATCTCGTACTTGAAGATGAACAATGGGAAAATCTCTTCCATATTAGATGCAAGGTGAATGAGTCACTATGCGTGCTGATTATTGACAGTGGAGCTGCACCAATGCAACCTCTACATTTATGGTCTAACAGCTAAAATTACCAACCATGCTCAACCCAAAACCTTATAAGCTTCATTAGCTTAACGATAAGGAGGCCCTACAAGTGAATAAATAAGTGTCTATGCCAATCTACATTGGTAAGTATCGAGATGAGGTGCTTTATGATGTATTGGCCATGAGTGCGTCCTACATTCTACTTGGACAACCATGGATGTTTGATCGAGTAGTTATATATGATGAAAGGAGAAATACATGTTCTATAGAGCATGAAGGCAGGAGGATGAAATTAAGCCCTATGACTACCGAGTAGGTAAAGGTCATGTATTCCTAATTGAGCCGAGCCTTGAAGAAGGAGGCTTTGTTATTGACCTAAGCCAAACTAAAGAGAGAGATGGAGCTAGAAGGACCGACCTATATGTTGGTCCGAAGACTTCTAGAGTTGAGACCTGAGGAGGAGCCACTTGCTAAAGTAAAGACCTTACTAGAGGAATTTGCCAACCTATTTCTAGAGGAGTTACCAAAGGGTCTACCCTCAATCCGAGGCGTCGAGCATGCAATCGACCTGTAACTAAGAGCCGTACTACTAAATAAGCCTGCTTATAGGCTAAATCCTGAACAAGCTATCGAGTTATAGAGGCAAGTAGATAACCTTATGAAGAAAAGGTATGTGCGCGAGTCCCTCAGCCCCTATGCTGTACCAGCCTTGTTAGTACCAAAAAAGGATAGTTCTTAGAAGATGTGTGTGGATAGTCGAGTGGTCAATCAAATCACCATCAAGTACAGGTATCCCATTCCCAGGCTTAATGACATGCTAGATAAGTTAAGTGGAGCAAGAGTATTCTCCAAGATCAACCTCAAATCTGGATGCCATCATATCCGAATGCGAGAAGGTGATGAGTAGAAGACCGCATTCAAGACATGATATGGCTTATATGAATGGCTAGTAATGCCATTTAGACTATCCAATGCGCTAAGCATATTTATGTGCCTAATGAATCGTGTGCTCTGAGAATTCATAGGGAGGTTTGTTATAGTTTATTTTGACAACATTTTAGTATACAACTCTAACCTAGAGATTCATAAGGAGTATCTCTAAAGAGTCTTTGCAAAACTCCAAGCTAAACAACTCTACAAGAATTTAAAGAAGTGTAACTTTTGCTGACCTGAGGTGATCTTCTTGGGGTTTGTTATGAGCGAAGGTAGCATCTGAGTTAATGATGAGAAAATAAGAGCAATCATAGAATGGCCTAAGCCAACCTGCTCTGCCGACATGAGAAGTTTCCATGGCCTAACATCGTTCTACTACCAATTCATAAAGGATTTCAGTACAATTGTAGCCCTACTTACCGAATTGTCAAAGAAGAATATTGAATTCATATGGGGAGAAAGAGAGAGGGGAGGAGTTTTGAGGAAGTGAAAGAAAGGCTAACTATAGCCCCTGTCTTATCTCTACCAAGCTTTAACAAGGTGTTTGAAGTAGAATGTGTTGCATCCAAATTAGGCATAGGTGCTGTACTTGCTTACTTCAGTGAGAAACTTTGAGGAGCTACACTCAACTATTCTACCTATGACAAGGAGTTCTACTCCTTAATTCGAGCCCTAATAGTATGGTGACACTATCTACTGCCCAAGGAGTTTGTGATCTACATTGATCATGAATCTTTAAGATACCTAAAGAGCTAACCGAAGTTGTCCCTAAGATAAGCTAAGTGAGTTGAGTTCATGGAGAGTTTTTCTTATGTCATAAAATACAAGAATGGAAGGAACAACATAGTAGCCGACGCCGTATCGAGACAACATACCCTCTTGACCAAACTGCAAACAAGGGTACTTGGTTTTTCAATCATGAAGGGTTTGTATGCTGAGGACCCACAATTTAGTCCTATCTATGCCCGATGTGAGGAAGGACGGACATTGGATGACTATTACAGGGAAGACGGCTACTTATTCCTAAAGAGGAGGCTATGTATCCTAACTTATTCCATGAGAGAATTGCTAATGTGCAAGGCGCATGGGGGTAGATTAATAGGACATTTTGGCCAACACTAAACCCATGAAGTACTATCTACAAGATTCTTTTAGCCAAGAATGATGAGAGATGTGAAGTCCGTATTGGAAAGGTATGTGACCTGCAAGAAGGCAAAGAGCCAAGTTAAGTAAGGACATTATCTACCCTTGCCCATCTTAACCAAACCATGGTCTAAGCTAAGTACAGACTTCATATTAGGATTGCAGAGGACATATCGAAGGAAGAACTCCATCATGGTGGTTGTAGATTGATTTAGCAAGGTAGCACATTTCGTGCCCTACTCTAAAACTATCAACGCTTTGGCTATCTCTTTTCTTTTCTTGCAAGAGGCGATCAGGCTTCACGGAGTTCTTAGAACCATTGTTTCGGACAGAGACCTAAAGTTCATGGGCCACTTCTAGAGGATGCTATGGAGGCTAATGGGAACTAAGCTATCATATAGTATGTCCAGCCATCTACAGACCAATCGGTAGACTAAGGTTGTTAACAAAATCATAAGAACTTTGCTGCAAGTTGCTGTTAGATGAAACATAGCCAACTAGGATCTGTACCTATCAATCATTGAGTTCACCTACAATAGGACCACCCATAGTGTAACAAGCATGTCGCCATTCAAGGTCACCTATGGATTCAACCTCGAGCTCCCAATGGACCAAGTACCCTAGCCGAGGCTTGATGATGATCGATCAACCGTAGAAAGATTAGAGGCCATCAAAGCTATCCACCAGAAGGTTGTAAAGCAATTGAGCCAAGCTAATACTAAGCTCGAGAAGAGGAGCCGAAGACGAAGGAAGAGAGAATTTCAACTAAGTGATTTAGTTTAGATACATCTCAATAAAGATCGATTCCTAAACTTGAGGAAGAGCAAGTTATCTCCCAAAGCTAACAAACCTTTCAAAGTGCTTAAAAAGATCAATCCTAATGCCTATAGGATTGAATTACCTGAAGGATATATAGTCTCAGACTCCTTCAATATTGTCGATCTCCAACCTTATACTCCCGAGGATAAGCAACCTGAAGCCTAACCAGACTTGATACCAAATCTCAAATAACCTAAAGGGAATGATAAGGATTAAGGACCGATCACTCGTTCCCAAGCCCAGAGGCTTTCTCACATGGTCCAGCGAGCTATCTAAGGAGAGTTAAGCATCGAAGAGTAGTGTTTTCCCCAATCCAATCTGCCAAGCTACCTCTCTCTCCACACCATCTTGGAACTTACCGAGGTAATCAGCCGACCTATGAATCCAACCCTCTACAACACCTTAGTCCAAGCACCAAATCAAGAAAATAACTATCTTTACAGTGTCAAGGCTGAGCTGACAACTACTAGAAGCTAACCATCCAAGGCCAACCTAAGTATGATCTATCCCCGAACAAACCCTTGTCCAGCCCTAATGATCAAAGTACCAAACGGCAAACGTTAACCCTACCTAATCATAAGTCCCACTCCTATTCGACTCAGAGTGTTATCAAGACTGTAGACTGCTTAAAAACACATACGCATTATCCTTTTTGACATCCGTACTATCCTTTTTGACATCCGTACTATCCTTTCTGACAAATGATGTTCTTTTTGCACGATTTCATACTTTCCCTATAAATTATTCTCTTTTTTTTTTTTTTTTTTTTTTTGCTTAGCACATAGGGATCCATTTCTGTAATTTTTTTGTAATTAAGGACTTACCCTAATTGGTTACTATAAATACTCGCATAATGTAATAATCGAAATGATATAGAAGAATACACTGAAATTTTTACTCTCTCTCGAGTTAAGTGTCCTCTTGCTTACTCTTAAGCCATTCGAGCATCAACTAGTGGTAAGTGACCTCCGACCATACTTATGTGTCATATCAAGTGTGACCTGAGCTCATATGAGGCATTGGTGCATCATATCCATCGTCAATACATGGGAACCCCTACTCATCTTTAGACTATCATTTATTTTTAAAGCCATCTCGTGGCTTGGACGTCACCTCCTTTGGTTACACCTAATATTGGGTCCATGTGTTCATCCATGAATCCATATCAGTGAAAGTAGCAAATAGAATGCAGAAGGACCACGCTAGAGATGTGTAGGTTGTATCGATGTGTTACATCACCAAGACCTACCCGATGTCAACACTATAGCAAGTATGCTTCCAGTACACTCTACTAATGTGTCTATTCTTTTTTAAACTGTTGCTACCCATTGTTGCATGTCTAAGTCTTTTATGAATGTTTGTTTATGTATTGAATTGTTGGAGTTGAGTCTTGTTATAAGTACCCTAGTAGGCAATAGAGTTATATTGAATCAAATCTATAAAGATGTAGAAGTAGAATTAAAGGGAAGAATACTACTAACTAACGTATTAGTGATGAAGATGAACGATTTTGATGTAATCTTGGTTGTAAACTAGTTGGTAAAACACCATGTGGTGATTGATTGCAAGAATCTATTGGTGAACTTTAATCTACCAGGAGAGGTACCATTTAGTCATAAAATTAAAGTGTAAAGGCTGTTGAAGTTGCCAAATTATGAGTTATGGGAAAGGACTACTGTAGTAGCTATTGGTGTAAAAGAGGGTCAAGAAGCTAGTTTGAGTCGGGTGCAAATAGTTAGAGAGTATCCTAAAGTATTCCTAGAGGATTTATCAAGATTGCCACCAAACAGAACAATTGAGTTTGGAGTTGACCGAGTGCCAGACTCTTTACCCATTTCTAAAGTGGTATACAGAATGGCACCAACTGAACTAGTAAAGTTAAAAATCCAATTGCAAGATTTATTTGACAAGGGATTCATTAGACCAAGTGTATCGCCTTAAGGAGTCTCAGTGTTATTTTTAAGAAGAAGAATGGAAGCATGAGAATGTGTATAGACTACTAAGAAGTGAACAAGATCACCATAAAGAATAAGTATCCCCTCATGAGAATTAATGACCTCTTTGATCAGTTGTAGGGTGCCCAAATGTTTTCCAAGATAGATTTGAGGTTTGGATACCATCAGTTGAAGATAAAGAAGGAGGATATACCGAAGATAGCATTCAAGACACATTATGGACACTATTAGTTCAAGGTGATGCTATTTGGGCTTACTAATGCCTAAGCAGCCTTAACAAACCTAATAAATAGAGTTTTCAAGGACTTCTTAGACAAGGTTGTGGTAGTGTTCATAGATGACATATTGATATACTCCAAGAGCCAAGAAGAGCATGAAGAGCACCTTAAGTTAGTTATGGGAAATTGAAGGAAGAGAAGTTGTATTCCAAATTCAAGAAATGCGAGTTTTGGTTAGAGCAAGTAACATTTCTAGGACACATGATGTGATACCCCAATCTTTAACCAAGTGATTTGGACTCGGAATGATATGTTATTTTTATCTAAAGATGAGACATAGAAAGTCCCAGTAGGAAGCAAGAAATTAACTCGCTATCAAAAACTCAAAATTCAAGTTCTGAAATTTTTCAACATATAAATAGTCAAAATAAACTATGTAGGTACATAAATAATGGTGAACATCAAATACATAGCTTAAATATACATAATTATAATTATTTATTTAATATAGGTGTTAATTTATTTTACAAACATAAAATAAGTACATGATAAACTAAATACAATTATCCTTTTACATATACGAAGGTACATGTGGGCGACTCATAGGGGGTAGCATATTTACCAACTCTATATTGAGAAATACTATCACTATATCAATAAATGATTTGCAAACATGAATAGGTAATATAATGCATTAAGTAAGAAATTGGTGTGTGAGAATTAAATATCAATTTCTTCGATTATTTCCATATAATCCTACCACTAGAGCTCCATGATGGATGGGGATCAATTTAATTTCAATGAAGTCTAGTAGCCCTATTAGGATAATGATAGCAAACAAAATGAACCAACATTAAATAAGACAAAAGATACCTATATATATAAATTTTAAAAAAGAAAAGTACCTAGTTGTCCATTTCCAATTAAACCGTCTACAATAGTGAATGAAGTGTAACATCCTTATGTCTTATAACAGATGAAGTGGTATATGTGTTATATCTATAAACTAACACTTGGATTGCTTCCTAGTTGGTCAGATGAAAAATTTTCCATATGGCTACTTGTATTAGTGATAAGGGCATATTTTATTTATATTTTAATGAGCGAATTAGAGAAAATTATTATTGATTTTATATAAATCATTTAGATTTGGTACTTAAGCATTCTCATTGAATATTTCAAGTGTCGAACCTTATTTCGATTTCCTTAATTTAACCTATATTAAATCCAACTCACTTAATATAAATTACTCAATATTAAACTAAGGAAATATTTTTCTTAAAAAATTTAAAAGATGGAGTGGCCAACCAGTTTAATTGGTAAAAAAATGAAATTAGAGTTTTCGGGTGGAAAAACCCCAATTTGACCACTAGTATGCGAGTATTCTAAAAAATTTAATTTTTAGAAAATTTGATAAGAAAACCGGGTTCAGGGGCTAACCTATTAAGACTAAGTCACCATATGAAAATTAAAAAAAAAAACTGATAAGCTTTATTTTTGTAATTTTTCTAAACATATTAAAAATATACCTAAGTTCACAAAATGTAATTAAAAATGATTTTTTATTATTTTTATTACAAATTTCTAAAAAAAAATTATTTTTTAACGGTTGCCTTAAAAATGCCTATGTACCCGCTAATTGAGATCAAATTGACTATAATTCTTTTTTATAAGATATTTAATAGAAAGATTATTTTTATTTTAAAAACCAAGCCAAGTTTACATTTTTATCAATTTATTATTTGAAGAAAAAACTCTAAAAAAATCTAATTTTCCTAAATTAAACAAAAACCCTAATTAACCATACCTTTTTTTAAAAAAAAAAAAAAACTCAATTTAAATTTTTTATTTTTTGCAAAACCATTAAGTGTCAAAAATATATTTTTATTTAAAAAATGATTTTTTTCAAGAAAGACCTAACTTAACTAAAAAAATCGCAAAATAAAAAAAAAACTTGCACTTAAACAAAAAATATTAACTAATAATAAAGATAAATAACCAATAAATCAAATTAATAAAAAACTACAAAATAAATAAATAAAAAAAATAAAAAAATACTGGAAATTTTACCTAGCGTAGGATCGTTGGTGCTAGGCGATGATTTAGGCAACAACGGACGATGTACAAGTGAGGACTGGGCGACAGCAAAGGTGATGGCTTGGGCGTACACCTGGGCGAAGACTAGGCGATAGTGGGTGATGGCTCGAGCAAGGACTGGACAACAGCAAGGGCAACAATGAGCAATGTACGGGCGAGGATTGGGTGACAATAAGGGTGATGGCTAGGTCAATGCTTGGGTGACGGTGGGCAATGTACAAGCAAGGACTGGGTGACAATAAAGGCAACAGTAGGCGATGCACAAGCGAAGACTAGGCAACAGCAAAGGCAATGGCTTGATCAATGCTTGGGTGATGGCTTGGGTATGCACGAGTGAAGCCTAGGCGACAACAAAGGCAATGCTTAGGCGATAATAAGCGACGGCTCGAGCGATGCTTGGGTGACAGTGGGCGATGGCTCGATTAATGCTTAGGTGATGGCTTGGGCATACACAACGGGTGTTTAGGCAGTAGCTCGAACAAGATCAAGGGCATGTGTAGGCAATGGCTCCAAGCAATAGTGGCGACGGCAAGGGCAATAGAGTAGGCGTATGAGGGCATGCGACATGGTGGTGGTATGTGGGGATTGTGGTGGTGCGTGCAACGTGGTGGTGGCGCGAGTAGCATGGTGATAGCGCATATGGAGTAGTGGCATATGAAGCTACTTGGGGTATGTGTAATGTTTTTGGGTAAGAGTGTGATTAAAAGAAAAACCTTTTTTTTTTTTTTTGAATCCCTGGCCAATGTGTTATTTATAAGCTCAAAATCGGATCTCTCATATTGAAGATACAAAAGATTTGATTACGATTCTTCCAAGATTTACTCTAGCTTCTAAAAACCCTAATTAGCTTGGGCTTTTCTTTCTAAGCTCGACCTAATCTAATTTAGCCCAATAATTCCCTAATCAGATTTAAGTCCTTAAATTAGACAAATTAATTGATTCAACCCATCTTGATACTTAATCCATCAACTTAACTTACTCCAACTTAATACGATTTGACTCATGACTCAACTTGCTATGACCTAACTTAATTTTCTTCTTTTTTATTTTTTCATTTTTCTTTTAATTTTCATTTATTTTATTTTATTTTATTAACCTAGCTTAATTAACTGAAATAAAAAATTGGCAAAAAAGAGGTATCTGTAGCTGCCCCTCTTTGTAGTGAAGTTTGATTAGAACTTTGCTACAAAGACAAAACAGATACCCATTTTTGCCAAACCTTACTTTGAACTGATCAACTAAGCTATATTTTATTTTAATGAAGGATATCAACTTGAAAAATCGATGTAAAGAATAAACTATCCATCTTGAAAGGACGGGGCAAATGAATGCCTATCTCAAAAAAATAGAGCAAAAGGTTAGGAGGCCTATCTTGAAAGGATAGGGCTTAATGGTGTCTATCTTGGAAGGATAGAGCAAAAATTTCAAGGGAGGCTATCTTGGATAGATAAGGCTTAATGGTGTCTAACTTGGAAGGATAGAGTAAAAATTTAAGGGGGCCTATCTTGGAAGGATAGAGCTTAATGGTGTCTATCTTAGAAAGATGGAGTAAAAATTTCAAGGGGGCCTATCTTAGAAGGATAGGACTTAATGGGGTCTATCTTGGAAAAATAAAGCGAAAATTTCAAGGGGAGCCTATCTTGGAAGGATAGGGCAAAAACCATTAGAGGTAAATTTAACTTGTTTTGGTTTGGCAGATAATCCAAAGAGGATAAATCTCTTTAAGATTTCAAAAGAAAAACATATTTTGGCTTAATGGATGCTCCGAAGAGGATAGATCTCTTCGAGATTTCTGAAAACCCTTTTTTTTCTGAGATTGAAGAATTTCTTAGAAAGCAACTAATTGGCATGCCTACATCGACATCTCGATATTCACTCATTCAATCAGTAGGATTTCACCAAAGGACTATGTTTGCTTCTTCTTTCTTTTTGAGTCTTGTAACTAAACCATGCTCATGCCTTGAATTTGCTTTGTTTAACACCAAATTTTAGTCTCTACTCTTCGTAACTTCTTAATGATAAATCTCTTTTCAAAAGAAACAAGATTAAATTATTAAGAACATTCGATTTCATCCTATTTTTTTTTTTCTAGCGATTCATTGGTGAAGATTTGGTATTTAAGTGTAAGAGGCTAGAAAAACATGGTACTCAAGGGTTTATTGGTGAAGTGTTTATTAGTCAATGACCATCCGAATTCAAAAATATTCATAGATATCAACTTTACTTGTAAACGATGAAAGATTAACCACAAACTTATTTAAGAAAAATTGAAATCTTTATTGAATTCAGTTTTCATGGATAATACAACTTGACTACATCTGAATTCACCGGCCCCCTTAATTCCAGGCCATCCATCTCTATCAACACTAATGCACCTTCTGATAATACCTTTTTCACGACATAAAGGCCTTCATAATTCGGAGCAAACTTGCCCCTAGGGTCTTTTGCATTCAGTAACACTTTCATCAACACCAAATCTCCCTCTTTGAAGTATCTCAAGCGTACTTTCTTGTTAAAAGCTCGGATCATTCGTTGTTGGTAGCATTGACCATGACATATCACTGCAAGTCTTCGCTCATTTAAGAGATTAAATGCTCCATTCAGTTCTTCACCCACTCTACTTCATCGAGTTCAGTTTCCACCAATACTTGGAACAAAGGTATTTCTACTTCCACTGGTAGTATCACTTCAATTCTGTACACCAACGAATACAATGTCACACCAATAAAGGTTCTGACTAAGGTTCTATAAGCCATAAGGGCAAAGGGAAGCATCTCATGCCAATCTTTATAAGTGATCGCCATCTTCTCAATGATTCTTTTGATGTTCTTATTTGCGACTTCAACTGCCACATTCATTTGAAGTCAATATGGAGTTGAATTTCTATGATTGATCTTAAATTGGCTCCATACTTTATCCATCAACTTATTATTCAAATTTGTCCCATTGTCTGTAATAAGAGACTCGGGTACACCGTATTTTGCAATAATATCTCTTTTCAAGAATTTGACCACTACTCCTTTAGTTACTGTAGCATACGACACTACTTTTACCCACTTGGTAAAATAATCAATCACAACTAAAATGAATCTATGCCCATTTGAAGCTGTTGGTGAAATTGGTCTGATTATGTCAATTCCCCACATCGAAAAAGGGTAAGGAGCTGATAACACATGTAATTCTTAGAGAGAAGCATTGATTTTATTAGCATACACCTGGCACAAGTGACAGTGTCTCATGTGCTTGATACAATCCGATTCCATCGTCATCCAAAAATACCCCATTCTCATGATCTTCTTAGCTAGCATGTACCCATTCATGTGACGACCATAGACTCCTTCATGCTCTTCTTTCATCAATTTTTCAGCTTCTTCTTTATCTACACACCTTAACAATGTTGCATCTAATGATCTCTTATACAACGTAGCTCCACTTAATAAGAAATGAGTAGCCAATCTTCTTAAAGTCTTTCTGTCTTTTCGATCAGCATCTTTAGGAAATTCCCCTATTTGAAGTAATTTCTTGATATCATGATACCAAGGTTCTTTTTTTTTCCTTCCCTTCAACTGCAAGGCAAAAAGCCAGTTTTTCTTCCACTTCAATCTTCAAGGGCTGAATTTCTATTCCGTCTGTAAGTTTCACCATTGATGCTAATGTAGCCAATGCGTCAGCAAACTGATTCTAGACCCTTGGAATGTAAGTGAATGAAATCTCTTGGAATTTTTCAATTAGCTTGCTCAAATGTTAGTGGTAAGGTATCAATTTCTTGTCCTTCATCTTATATTCCCCTAAGATCTGGAGAATTATAAGGAAAGAATCTCTATACACTTCAAATTCTTGTATTCCCATATCTAGCGCCATTTTGAGCCCCAAAATGCAGGCTTCATATTCTGCTATGTTGTTGGTATATGGGAATGTTAATCTTGCTACTACATGGGAATGTTATTGCTCCTATCCTACATCTAAACACGTTGGCGGCTCCATCAAAATATATTTTCTATCCTAACTTGCCACCACTTAATTCGTTCACCACCATCACATTTTCATCGGGTAATTGTGCTTCTGAACCCTCGTCCTCATCTTCTAATGGGTATTTTGCCAATTAATCAACTACCGCCTATCCCTTGATTGAATTTTGACTTACGTACATGATATCAAACTCGAAGAGTAGCATCTGCCACTTCGATATTCTCCCAATCAATGTCGGCTTTTCCGCTAAATACCTTAACAGGTCATGTTTTGTCAACAACTCTATTGAATAATAGAGAGTGTACTACCTGAGCCTATGCATCACCCATACTAAAGTACAATACATCCTTTTCAATTCTGAGTATTTTTGCTCACCTTCTATGAACTTCTTGCTTAAATAATATATAAGATGCTCTTTTCTCCCCGTTTCGTCTTTCTGTTCCAGCACATATCCCATCAATTATGGAAGGATTGTTAAGTAAAGGATTAAGGATCATCCTGGTGCAAGAGTAACCCGTACAGGAGGATTCATGAGATATTCTTTGATTTCAGCAAATGCTTGCTAGCACTCTTTATCCCATTCAATGGCTACGTTCTTCTTCAAAAGTTTAAATAACAACTTACATCTATTAGTTAGCTACGACACAAACCGAGTAATGTAATTCAATCTTCCCAACAGTCCCCGAACTTCTTTAACAATCTTTGGTGCAAGCATGTTCACGATTGCCTTAACTTTATCTAGGTCTACTTCGATCCCTTTTCTACTGACTACAAAACCCAACAATTTGCCCGAAGTTACCCTAAAGATATACTTTTCTGGATTTAGCTTCAGTTGAAATTTCCTCAATCATTCAAATAACTTTCATAAAATATCTACGTGATTTTCATCTTCTTTGGATTTGGCGATTATCTCATCCACATAAATCTCGATTTCTTAATGCATCATGTTATGGAACAAGGTAACCATAATGCGTTGATAAGTTGCCCTAGCATTCTTCAACCCCAAAGGCATCATGCGATAACAAAACATCCATTGGCGGCCTTTAGAGTCTATGCCATCGACCTTGGCACTTACACCATCGGCCTTCATGGAAAGATTAGCTTTTGAAAGCTAACCCTAGTTTCCTCTATAAGTAGTCATGAGTCTTAGATTTTAGAAAAACTTTTCATCTTCTTTACAATTAGATAGTCTCAAAACAGTGAGTAGATAGTTCTTAAAGTATTTGTCTATAGGATTGATTGGATCGTTGAGAAGATTTTTCTTTCGCTGTAGAGATCAAGTTTTGGAATTGCAATTGAAGTTTATCTTTTCCAATTACAGAATTGGTGATATCTATTTTAATTATATTTATGCAATTCTGTGAATTATTCATACTTTCAATTATGAATTTCCTTGCAATTTAAATTAGTAGTTGTGCTTTTGTTTCAAATTCCATGGCTGGCTAAATTTATTTATAGGAATTGATGAAACTCTAGGTAACTAAAATGATGACTGTGTTCATGATTATAGGATTAATAGATATATAGATAATTCATGATTGCAATTTCTATTATTTCGATTATAATTGTTTAATTCATTATAATTGTTAGAAATTCTTGATTGATTGGATTGATTAATGTAGAAGCAGCGTTAATTGAATTAATTAGAAATTATTTATAGATTAATGTGATGTTTGGCGATTGATTATTCATTAAGACATTAGAGATAATTGATTTAAGACATTACACAATCATAGTATCGGGAGATATATGATTGTAATTTAGAGTCCACTGTTAATTGGAGTTACAAGAGCTTACTGATTAATTAGAGGTTTAAGTCCTTAATTTTTAAGGCATAATAATTTCACTTGAATAACCATATAACTATTAATCTATATAACATGATAAAAATTTGATTTGCATAATCTAGGGTAGATTCTATTTTCCCACAATTCTCAATTGATTGCATAGTTTTAGATATTTTATAATTATTTTCTTTTCAATGGTTTTAGTATAATTATTAGATTAGTTAATTTAATTTTTATTACCTGAATATTGATAAGAACTAGCATAGGATTAGTAATTTCTTAATCATCGAGGGATTGAAAATCTTACTTGCTCTATATTACTTGTTTACGACCTAGTATACTTGCTAGAGTATTTACGATTTATTTTATATATATATATATATATATATATATATATAGTTTAAGTGAATCAATTAGCTTATGAAATGAATCCATTTCCTATTTTCAATTCTGACACATGAAGAATTGTTAATTGACACCACTTGTTGGAACATTAAGCAAACTCCCATCACCA
Organism: Lumnitzera littorea; assembly: GCA_024138015.1. Taxonomy (NCBI): domain Eukaryota; kingdom Viridiplantae; phylum Streptophyta; class Magnoliopsida; order Myrtales; family Combretaceae; genus Lumnitzera; species Lumnitzera littorea. The sequence continues at coordinate 74,288,410 of JAMXBB010000002.1, read as the reverse complement.
ATAAAGTAATATATATATACCTATGTAAGGGAGATTTCAAATTTTCAATGGCAAAAAGGGGAAAGGGGATTATGAGTGCGACCAGGATACACTAAGATATAGAAAATATATATATATTTATTTTATTAATTATTCTATTCCATAGATAGTTTATATTATTCTAAAAATATCTAGGAGTATCAAAAATTAAGTGTGAGATTTGTATATCATCACGACAACCATCATCGTAATGCACCACCATAGAAGCCACTATCAAATACCAACCAGCCATCACAACCACAACTTGTGTATCAGAGAACGTTCATAAATTTTAGAAGGTATAGCAAGCAATCTCTTCTCTTCACCAAACTTTAGTAAGAGGTAAATTTCTATCCTTGCTTTATATTTGTGAAGTCAATTTAAGAAAAACTAAAGTCCTAAGATTTTCATATTTATTTACTAAGTAAAATGTTTTTGTCAACTAAATGATAAATATGGAATTATAGTAAAATGCTAAAGTAATCAATGGAATTAAAACGTTTAAATCTTAGTTGGATTATTATAATTCTTTGTCAAAGAATCACAAAGTTATGGGTTATATTTGCTATTTATGGACGTTTTGGTTCTAAAACATAAATACTAAAGCATGGCCAATACTTGCGAAATTGTGAAAACCTATGGATAGAATATTTATGCCATGTTGTGAACATAGAAAACTTTTGTCATTAAACTTGAAATTTTCCTAATAGGTTTTCCTTAGAAAAAAGAAAAAATAAGAAGAAGAGTATTTATTTAGTTATAAGCCGTATTCGATTACTAGTAACTTTATCAATGAACAAGTTAACAGCATATTTGGAAATGGTGTCTTGATGAAAGTAGTATGTTGACCAGTTATGATTTACTAGAAACTAACAATAGATTATTGACTATGAAGTGGAATTTAGACTAATTCTAAAAATATGAATATATTATTGTAAGTTGTATATGTCCTTGCTAATCATGGTGTCTTGTAAGAAACTTGTAAGCCTACGTTTTTATGAAAGCTTGTGACAAAGATATATATATATATATATATATTTCTTAACGTTTGACGATAACAAAGTTCCATGGACATTATGGTAGTTGCAAATATACATACATATATGTATTTGCTTTCAAAATAATAGCAATAATTTAAAATAAAAAAATATGTGAAGATACAAAGGATTTTATATAATATAATTATGGTATTTGAGCATATATCCTCAAGCACTAAATTTGATATACTTAACTTTACATATATCTATATATGTTACCAATACATACATGTAAATATAATATACGCACACCTATGCCTAGCTATTTGTATATATGATTCTACACATACATATATGTATATTGGCATATATTTCCTTATATGCATTCATTATACATATCATATACATAAAGATATTATATTTTCATTTACAAGTCTATATGTGTGATGCATAAAGTTATATAATATTTAACTTTCCACAACAACCATGTAAAGTAAAATTTATGGGAGTGCGTATAAGGTTTGTAAGTTATCATGTTCCATAATCTCACAAAACCTAAAACAAGTTTTGTCATAATGATAGGAGAGTTGATGCTTCATGAATGTATATAAGAAATAGTAGCACTATAAGATAATGAAAATTATACCTTAGCCTAAGTAAGTACCCCCTATTTCGTTGTTCTATGTTTACACGATAGCCGAAAACATAGACCACCTACCTACTTATTGTATATAGCCATAAGGTACACTTAAGTGTATCACATGGCTTGGAGTAATTATTCTCCCAATTGATATGGTTAATGATAAACCTTTAATTAGTATGTTATAGTTCTTAAGTTTCCTACATCTGATAATAGATTGGGATTCATCGAAAATGTAACCCGGTCGACCTTGATGATGCGATTGTACTTGGCCGAAGAGAGTGTTTTCTTTATATGATGATTGATCGTATTACACATGCGACTTAGTAAACCCTATATGATAATGAGTAAATACTGACATGACTTGGCTTTGTACAAAAGTTGTGATTTCCATACCATGCCATGTATGCAATTGTGATATGTGACTGCTTGGTAGAAAGCTAGGCTTAGTTGCCATTTTCTTGTTTCTTTAGTATTTGGCCAGAATTCATTCTTGGCCTGATTAGCTTGGAAACTATATTTAGGGGAAACTATACTTGGCTGGGTTAATTCAAAAGCCATACTTAGCTAAGCTAGATATGTTGTTTGAATGCATTCATAGCATAACACAAGCTGGACCTATGAGTCAAGTTGTCTCAACTTGAGATGTCACTAGGCTAGGTTTTGAGCATATAAATATGCATTTCTCAAATAGGTCTAGCCACTTCATATGGTTTCAACTAAGCTGGCTATATGTTGGGTTTTGACAACTCTTTGTTGCCCTAGGCTCCTAGACTTTGTATCTAGATATCCAAGAGTGTCAACTAACTGGATGTAAAGCTAGGCTGGACTAAGATACTGATACCAGTACATGTCATATGCATTAGCATAGCATCTGTATGATAAATGAACTGTTGTGTATGTGTCACATCCCGACTAAGCACAGAATGCACCATCACACAAGAATACCTGTTAAAAACTTAATTTAATATGATCATTCATCAAAAGACAACTTTGTTTACATGATAAAAAGGTTGCTACATCGTAGTTCAACTAGATATTCTGTTACAACTTATGTGTATAACATAATATTTACATCAAAATGTGAACTAGCTTCTTCTTTGGTCATCTTCACAATAATAAGATTCTTAACTTAGTAAAGGTTCCATACAAAAGTTGCTAACTCCAACATACGTTCTTAGTAGACATTCTCCCCTAGTGTTAGGCTCTTTACAATGCTGTCAACCTGAGGATAAAACATTTTATCTCCTCAACTACTAAAGCTAAGTAACAATGGATAATAAACAATACAATATAAACAATATCACAACTAAAACATTTCAATCATAACCAGTAGGTTCAGCTTCACATATACATTAACCTAACCAGGCATTTATTGCTAACAATGCAATGTACTATACTCATGCACATATCATGTATTGGTACCGGTATCCTATGCTCTTCTAATTTTCATCTAGTTAATCAACATAACCGAGTGTCTAGATACAACGTCCAAAAACCTATGGGTAACGAGGAGCTGCTTGGGAGTAGGACCCCTACCAAATTGGATTGTAGTAGTCTACGAATATCAAAAATGGCAACAAGGAACTGTTTGGGAATAGGACCCCTAACTTTGTTTTATAAACTTTAAACTACATATTGAAGTTCACCAAATCAAAGAGGCAATAAGACCAAATTAGACTAAACACTATAGTCTACCAAATCTAACCATCAAAATAGTCAAGGTATTCAAGCAATGTAGACCTATATGCTTCCAAAACTGAGTTCATAAAGCCATGATTCTTCTTGATCACTTGAAAGCCTCATTTTAAAAATTCTGACCCATAGGTCCCTTTTTATGCCATGCCATGCCATGATATGTAATAACAACTTAAGTATATCATTTAACATAATTAGTCTTTAAGTTTTATTCAACCTAGTTATCTGATTCTAGTTTTCAAAGTCTCCCTAACATAAATCTAGTATCTCACTTAGGGTTCGCTTAGGTAAACACCTAGAAGATTGAGTTAGCAATCCCTCAACTTCCCTAATTAGTACAATCAATTGCAACACCTTACATAGCAACATAATAGCTTAACTAAGATATAGTTACCATCATTCAAAATCACCACATCACCATCCACCATAGTAGCATATCAGTTCACCCAAGATAAAGTCATATCCAATCAACACAGTATCAAATAGCATACAGTGTTTTAAGTAGCAATATATCTACTCCAAGCATAGGTTAGATCTGCTTACTTGGGCTTAGTAATAGCGTAAAATCCTAAACTTGATGACTTAATCCTTCCTTACTTATCATACCTAAGAAAATTTAAACACAGTCTTCAAGTCAAGTATGGGTCGAATCCAAACTCTTATAAGCCTTTGTTATCGCATTTTTAAACTTCATTTGACCATATTTTACTCAATCCTTATTCAATTTTAATAAACTTTATATCATCACGGTTGTTATTTCGAGAACTACTAAGATATCTTAAGAATCACATCTATCTATATTGTCAAAGTCCAAAAATACCTTTTCTTACTACTGACTCAACTGTATGCTATCTTAACTTTATAATTAACTCGAATAGGCTTTTATTCTAAATTAAAAGTCCTAAAAATCTCACTTTCCAAACTTAACCAGCACCCTTACTATATCCCAAAGTGTTTATTTTACATGAGTTTAATAAATATTTTACTAGCGTTAATTACTATATTGCATATTAAGCTAGTATATAAGTTTTTATTACAAAAATATATAATAAATAGTAACGAGCCCAATTAATTTCACAAAAAATTCTAGACTCAGAAAAATATGTAGTTTAATTATTGACCATGAATTACACTAAACTAGTTATAATCTATTTTTACAAAAATAACAATTTTAGGCTTAAAATTATGAAAATTAAGGGTAAATAAATAAATTTATGTGTGAGATAAAACTTAAGTGTTATAAATATCATTATAAACTTCGAAAAGTCATAGCATGTAGGGCTCACTCATTAATTTATCAAAAACTAATTATTTTAATAATTTGGTAAAACTAGCAGTTTTATACAAAATAATAATAAAAAATAATAAACATGCTTAGTTTCAAAAATTCTTGCTACCCAAATTAAATATATATATATATATACATATTAAGTGTATTACATATAAAAATTGAGCTTGAAACAACGTCATCTAATATTTATAAAAATTAATTCAATTTTCATATAAACAGGGCATTTTCTTAAGGACCCTATATTTCCAGTCATTATTTAACTAAAATAAAATTACTACATTAATCTATACCTAAAATAACCCCAAAAAACTAAATTTCATAATTAATTAACAACATTTAATATTTTTAGAAAATTAAACAAGTTATAGGCGAAATTTAAACTCACCTAAACTAGCCGCCTCCAACCACCACCGAACCTCCGCACCTTGTCGAGACACCAAAGCACACTACCCTCTATTTAACCCCCAAGCCGCTCTAAGTCAAGTTGTGGTTTGGTATACAAACTACCCTAAACCAATTCCAACCCTATTTCTTATTCTATTTTTATTTTATTTTTTTCTAATTTTTCTAAATTGTGTTATTTTATTTTCAGAGTTCTAAAATATTGTAATTGAGGGTATGGGTCCTATTTATAGTTTTTCAAGTTTGCTTAATTTAATAGAAATTGGGCGCGTATGCCACATGTCAATTTTCCACTTTCTTATGTGTCATGTGTCATTTTGTAGTTAATTAGGTGTTGATTCATGTTTTCCAAATAATCCTAGGCTACCACATCATTTGATAACTCATCCATTTATTTTTTAATTAATTTTCCATTATTTTATATTAATCTACCTTATCTTGATAATTTATTATTATTATATGTATATATTTAACACATATAATGCATATCATATGTATATTACGTATAATTCAACTTCATTTATTACTTTTAAAAGTTAATCAATTTATCTCTAATATCTTGCCATATCTAAAAGCTTAAACTTTATGCTTTCAATGTTTATTGGCTTTATCTATAAATTAACATTTTTTTTAAATTAATCTTTTTATATAGCTTATTTTAAGAAATTGACTTTACTAAAATTACTTTATCTAACTTTTCTAACCTTATTGTGAAATTTGAAATAAAATGGATAACATAACCCAGTACTCTAAATTTAGGGGCTCGGATCCTAAAGTTATCATATTGGCTCGAAATTCTAGAGTATTACAATATGTGCTTAATATTAGTTTCATACTAAAATATGTTAGGTTATTGATGTTGTTGGGATTATCTATTAGATATCTCTCATATATTTTGATAATAGCAAAAAGGGATAAATGCTAATGAATCATTAAAATTGCAAGCATTCAGAAAGGTTCTTAGAAAGTTTAAATTCGCCAATCTAAGTTGTCTTTAGAAACTTATTCAGAAAGACTGACATGAGTAAGAAAGAGAATAGTCTAAAATTCTTTCAAAAAGTATTTTAAAAGCTTTAAAGAAAGAAAGAATTGATACTCTTCAGAAAGTCATTCAGAATGTTGATCTGGAAATATATGACTTTAATTTTTAATTCATATCAAATTCGAATTCAACAAGACCTAGCTCCACTGGAATGGGTATATTAGAAAAATACACTTAATCTCGTTTTACTCAAGATGGAATCATGATCCTTAGGGATTTTTTGAGCGAATTAATTTTTGAAAAATCAAGATATGCACAAATGCAAATAAGGATAAGGTTGAATCGAATCTTGTGCAACTTCAAAACTTGAATATGAGGCTTATCTAGAAGATTGCTAATTAAGCATATCTCCTTGTCAATTTCAAATCAAAAGCTTATCTGGTGGTTATAAATTGAAGTGTATCTAATCTAATCTAGATAAGAAGAGTTGCTTTTGAATTTAAATTGACTGAGATCTTTTCTAAATATCGAAGGATTTATCCTTAGCAAAATAACGGTTGGATAAACAAAAAAATAAAGATAATCTTCAACAAATTAATCATTGGAAGGTTTTAATATAAAAAGAGAAAGGATTCAAAACATCTAGATACTACTCTGAAAAAATTTCTCATAAAACAAAATGTCTTGATCAGATTTTACCTTCTGAAAAGTCATAGAAAATCCTTAAGATACCTCTTCAAAAAGTTCTACCAAAGCAAACATTACAACAATCTTGATTTCCTTTTAAGCGAAATTATTTGAGATTTAGATTTTTATTCTCACTTGTAATTTGAAATTATTATTTTGTTGTTTGAAGTGTTGAGACAAGCACATTTGTACTCTATAGTTCTGTATTAGCCTAGATTGTTGAGAGGCTAGATAGGTAGAGTAAAGTGTTATAAAGTCCATGTATGACGAGTGCTTGTAATCTTTTATAATTTGATTTAGTGAATCAAGTGGAATGGCACCAGTGAAGTAGATTAGGTCCCCAACGGTGGAGTTAAAAGAGAGTAGTAGACAAAAGGCCGAAGCTTTATAAAATCTCAGCTTGATTTTTTCCTTCCTTACACTCTTTTAATTTGCTTTATTATTTGTTACGTATTAAATTATTAAAATATCACTGTTCACCAAATTAAGTTATTAAGAGGGGCAATTTTCCTTTTATTGAAAAAGTTTTAAAAAGTTCAAAGATATCAATTCAACATCCACCCCCTTCCCTTGATATCTTATACGAGACCAACATTATCAAATATATGATATCTATTACTTGTTATAATTCATAATAATCTAGGTTGTTATACTTTCTGTGTTTAGTTCTATATTCACTTGGCTCAAAACCTAAGCTGAAGGGTTAGCTTATCTAACCTTAGGTACTAAAGACAAAATATGCTAAGACTTAGAGTCTAAGCCAGGTGAAAGAGAGAGCGATCTACTGCAGAGTTTCATATTAAGTTTTTGGAAGCAAGTTTGTAAGAAGGTCACCGTACTACTTTTAGGTTTCTAATATTAAAGTTTTTAATCTAAATGTTTATTATCCTAAATGGATTATGAGTAGAATGATGAAGTGAAATATGATACTTTGAATGAGGCCCATATGTTATGAAGTTCTGCTATGTTATTTTATATTAATTATAAGAAGTTTTATTGAAAATTTGCATAGTGGAGTTTAAGTTAACAGATTGGATATAGTTTTAGCCTTAACCCTAACTTAAAGATGGCATAACAAACCATCTCTTAGGCACCATGAGTTAAGAAAAAAATATAAGTAGACGCCTTAAGAGGTGGGGTGTTACATGTGATCAATAAGGATAGGATTTCAGTAGACCTAGACAAGATAAAAGCTATAGTTAGCTAGTCGGTACCAAAGACAACTATAGAGACTAGAAGCTTCTTGGGGTTAGTTGGTTCTTATAGAAGGTTTGTGGAAGGACTCTCTAAGTTCGCTAGTGCACATATGAGGTTGAGGTAAAAGGAGGTGAAGTTTAAATGGGATGATAAGTGTGAACAAAAGCTTTTAGAGTTTAAAGGAGAAGTTGGTGATGGCCCTAGTATTGACAGTACCCAGCAGTAGTGAGGAGATTACTATATACGATGATGCATCATTACAAAGTTTAAGTTGTGTGCTAATGCAGAACAATAAGATAATAGCTTATGCATCCAAGCAACTGAAACCATATGAAAGAAATTACTTGGTGAATGACTTAGAATTTGCCACAATGGTGTTAGCTTTGAAGCTATGGAGACGATATCTCTATAGAGAGAGGTGTAAAATCTATACTGACCATAAGAGCCTTAAGCATATTTTCAACTAGAAGGAACTTAACTTAAGACCGAGGTGGTGGTTTGAACTAATTAAACACTATGATGTGGAAATGCTATATCACTCAAGAAAGGCTAATGTAGTGGTAGATGCACTTAGTAGAAGAAGATAGGGTAACTTGGTTGCTACAATTACTACTCAAAAGTATTTGATAGAAGACATGTGTAGGTTAGATTTAGAGATAATGACATAAGGTTTGGGAATCCATCTAGGAAATGTAAAACTACAACCAGTACTAATTGATAGAATCAAGACTATATAGGGTGACAATGTGGGAATCTAAACGATAAAACATAGAATGAATCAAGGGAAGTTACTAGTGTTCAATTCAAGTATTGATGGTATGTTGAGGTATGGAAACAGTTTATGTGTACCAAGTTAGTCAGAGTTGAAGAATGAGATATTAAAAGAGGCTCATTACTCCAGGTACTCAATACACCCCGATAGTACTAAAATGTATAAAGATCTCAAGAGTCATTATTGGCATAGTAGAATGAAGAGGGAGATAATAGAATATGTAGCTCAATGCCAACTTGTCAGTTGATTCGAATTGAACACCAAAAACCTACAAGGTAGTTACAATCATTACTAGTACCGAGTAGAAATGGGAACATATAGCTATGTACTTCATCACAACACTTCTGAGGACAATGGCAAAACACGATGCAATATAGGCAATTATTGACAGGTTAATAAAGTCCACCCGCTTTATACCTATCAAGACTAGGTATACACTTGAGAAGTTGGCAAAGTAGTATATTCATGAGATTGCGAGGCTTCATGGAGTACCCATATCCATAGTTTTTTATCAGGATACCAGATTTGTTGGTAAGTTTTAGAGAAGCCTACATGAAGCATTGGGAACAAAGCTACACTTCAGTACAGCTTTCCATCCCTAAACTGATAGACAGTCAAAAAGAATGAATCAGATACTAGAAGACTTGTTGAGGGTATGTATCTTAGACTTTGGTGGAAAGTAAGATGACCACCTACCTTTGGTTGAGTTTGCTTATAATAATAGTTACCAAGTAACTATTCAAATGGCACTCTATGAAGTGCTATATGGTAGGAAGTGCAGATCTCCTATACATAGGGATGAAGTAGGTGAGAGAAAGGTGTTAGGTCCCGAGTTGGTCTAGGGTACTATTAATAAAGTGAAGCTAATAAGATAGAGGATGCAGTCAGCTTAGAGTCATCAAAAGACTTATGCCAATAAGAGATGCCAACCATTGGAATTTCAAGTTAGAGACTTTATGTTACTTACAGTATTGCCAACCAAAGGAATAGTGCGATTCAAACTTAGAGGAAAACTCACTCCAAGATAAGTGGGGTCGTTTGAGATCCTAGAAAAGATTAGTAGTGTGGCTTATGGATTGGCTCTACCACCCAGGTTAGCTAGTGTTCATGATGTCTTCCATGTGTCCATTTAAAGAAGCATATTAAGAACCTAGATTAGAAGTCGACATTGGAGTTAGTGGACATAAGACCAAACTTGACAATAGCAGAACGAGTTATACGAATTGTGGACACAAATGTGCAAAAGTTAAGGAGACAAGAGATCAAGTATGTAAAGGTATAGTAGAGCAATCAACTAGTACGGGAAGTTACATGGGCGCTGGAAGAGGACATAAGGAAGAAGTACCCCGAGCTCTTCACCAATTTAGGTAACTCTCTCGAGGATGAAAGGTCTAGGGGGGATGGGGTGTAATAACCCAAATTTTTACAATAAAATAAAGACAATGGCATTTTTTGGAATAACTAAAAAGATTAGGGGTGATATGGTTAATTAAGTGTAAAGAGGCACATGCCTTTTCAAGTTTGAACCTATACTTTGTTTTTCTTCCCTTCTTTTCCCTCTCTATGTCTTAACATTTTCTTCTCTTTCTTTTCACCAAAATTCAATGGATTCACCCCCTCCCTTATCTCTAGCACAATAACTCAATGGTAAGTGAAAATCCTTCAAAATCTTTGAAGTTTAGCATAAAGAATATAGAAATCTGACAAAATTATTTTTAATGTAATAATAGGAGACCAAGTCATGGAAGAGTTCAATGATTTCAAGATTTAGAAGTACAAACTTCTAGTAAGTATGATGATGTAGATTTCTAGTGTTGTTACTATTGATAGAATGTTGAATCGAGTCTAAGGGTATGATTGTTAAAGGGAGTTGTAGAAGAAAAAAAGGTTGGAGAAGAATCTAACAAGGAGACTCAAAACCAATAAGTAACAATTTCTTCCCATTAGATTGTGATTCACTTGATAAAGTTGATGTGTTAGGGATTTAGAAGTTGAAAATCTTGTTGTTAGGGAAGGCTAATGATGGAATAAGGATTTTGGAGTGTGAACTTGAAGGAGACGATCGGAGTTTGTAAATTCTGTAAACACTTATGATGACGAATTGTATAGAATTCAAAGCTACCAATCGTTCAGTAGCCAAACTAGTGACCGATCGGTAGGAGAAGTTGTACCACCGATCAATTAGTAGTTAAGATGACAATCGATCAATAGAGTACTTCTCGAGCACAAAACATTCTTACTTGTTTCAAACTTATAGTGACTGATCAATAGCTCTCCCACCAACCGATCAATAGGCCTCAGAGCATGAATAGAATGTTTCAAACTCTTACATTTTGTAACCTTTTTCACCAAAACCAACTCTCACATAATTTTAACACTGTTCTTATCTAGTACACAAATTGGAAACAATTTATTACCGCATATTAAACGATGAATGAAACTTTTATAAGAACTTGAATCTTAAGAAGGGTCAAAGGGATAGAGTGAAGATTCAATTGACATGATTAGACTCTAGTCTGAACATCACATCTTATTTAACGCCAGGAGTAAGAAGTGAAGGTATAACAGACTCAATTAACCTATTCATTTCAAGTATGAGATTACATGCTTATTGTATGTGTTTGCTAGTTTAGTTATTAAATGAACGTAATTATATTCAACCTTAAACCCTTAATTTGTTGAGTGTGCTTGGCTAGGGCTAAGGGATTGGTAGCACCAGTGATCTTAAGGTGGCTCTTGAGTATTGGTAAGTGGTGTTATCTTGAGTGGAGATGATTACCAAGTCGATCTAGTTAGATTTTAGGTTGTTAATGACTCTAAGGCGTTCAGGAGTACACAACACCAAATACGTATAATGTATATGATACTTGTGTGATTCAGGGTCAAGAGTTACCCTAAGCTTTAGGACATTAAAGTTGTGCTATGTGTTGGACTTTAATAAAGATAATAACCGGTTGTTGATAGCATGTCTTTCATTTGTTTGTGAAATGGATCATGTTTTCTCATGTATGTATGATTGCATAACTCTCGTATTAGGCAATTTTTCTTACCCTTCAGGGACCTTGTTTTTAGATGCAAGTAATGCAAGAGACTAGGACTACCATGATGACCTAAGGTATGACTTGGTGTACGACATGGAGAGTGGTGATTATACCTACTACGACGAGTAATAGGAGGGTTTGTTAGTTATGTGTGTTATGTTATATTATGTTTGCACCAGAGATGTAAACTCCTTATATTATTATGTTTAAGTATCTACGGTATGCTATAATAGGAGCAAGTGAGACTCCATTAAAGTTTATTAGAGAGTTTGGGTTATAAGAGCATGACAAACTCCATAACTTATAGCATACTTGTTGATGTTATAAGGTGAGATTTATAAAGCTGCCTATGTTGTGACTTGAAGATTTCCTTACTATTAGTACGGTTTATGGTTTGTTTATTAAATATACATGAAGATATTAGCAGGTTCTAAGTCTTTACGTGTCTATACCTCAGTATTGGCATGTGGTGAGCTGTAATAACCGAGTTTTGGGGTGTTACACATGATATGGGCACCTATTTATTAAACCACATAATCTTAGCCATGACTCATAGAAATTCATCCTCATGCTGCCGAAAAGAGTAAATCTATACTCAAAGCTTTAGATTACAACATAATCAAAAAGACCATACACATTGATCCTCTATAACTAGTACCTACAAAATAAAATAAAAAGAAGCAAAAATTTGACACTAAAAAGAAACTACAAGAAAATAAACAAAGAAAATGAAAATAAGTAGATAAAATAAACAAAACAAAACAAAACACTAAGTTCTACACAATCCTAACAATTAAAATTAGTGCAACACATTTCCACGACAATAGCACCAAAAACTTTTTACACTTAGCTTAACTTTATTTTTTATAACACTACTTTTTATAATAAAAGTGTATTTTTACTAGTATGTGAGACTAGGTTGCAAATGCAGTAATAAAACTGATGAGAATTAGGTCAAACCCACAAGGAATGATGACTAACTTCTATTAGTATTAGTCCCATCTAAATCTAAGTAAGTAAAATCAAAGATCCATGAAATAATTAAATTATGAAAATTAATCTAACAAAATAATTTAATTAAGATATTTAACATCTTCAAAGATTCAATTGCAACCAGATAATTAGAAAATCAGTTATATTAACTTAAATGTCTTTAACAAGTTTAGTTTTCATTTAAGCACTAAGAATTCCATCTCACAAAGTGAATGCCCAAGATTAACCAATTTATTTTTTCCATTGCTAGACAAGAAATAAACTAAATTAATACTCTCTATTTCTTAAATCTTAATAAAATTAAAGAGCATATCGCTATGTCTTCTTCATTTTTGATTATCCAATTCACAGTAAACAATTAGAAGAGGTCTCACAACTTAATCCTAATTAACGCATATTCTAATAGATTCAAAATAGATGTTGTCATGATTAGGGAATTAAAGACTTCAAACAAACAAATGAAACTCTTAACTAATAATCTAGCAATCCAATAAATAGTATTAAATTAAGCACACATAAGAAATAATAGAGAAGACAATATCTAAATCAAAAATTTATTAAAAGGAGTAAAGGAACTTATCTAAGAGTTCCAATTTCTAATTTGAGATCAAATATCACTCGTATTATTCTCAATGTTGAATGCCAAACACTACTCTAGATGATATTATTCTCCTATTCTAAATCCTATTTCTAGTGTAATAAGAATGAACTATCTATTCTACCATATTCTATATTATGTTTACAAGACTTTTTATAGTATATGTGTAAGGAAAATTTTAGGCTTCAAACCCTTCAAAAAATAAATTGATTCACAAGACATTGCATGTTTACACCCAATAATCATGGCAATGATCCTCTGCGTAGTTTTTTCTATGCTTCAAAAATTGTAAAATAATTGAAATAGGAGGGTCACACACAAAGATCATGCCAATGATCTTTGCTCATTATCTTCCCAGCAACCAATCTCTTTCTTATTTCCTTTCTCTTTTGCCTGCAATTTCGACTCATTATCATTATCTATGTGTGTAATCCTTTCCATGGCTTCAAAATCATTTCCAAATCTTCCAAAGCTTTGCCCAAAAATCATCAAACTCTTTAAATTAATTCAATGAAGCGTGAAACCAAAATATAAACTAATTAAGCATCAAATTCAATACAAACACCCCTAAAATCTCTAAAAGCATTGTAAAATTAACTATAAGACATGTTCATTTACACACTCATTAGTGCCAGCATCGATACATACACTACTAGAAAGTGGTTAAGATTTTTTGGTTTATAGTAATGCTTCTATCCATGGTTTGGGTTATATGTTGATGCAGAATGGCAAGATGATAGCTTGTGCCTCAAGATAGTTGAAATCTTATGAGAGAAACTACTAGGTGCATGATTTGAAGTTAACAGCAGTGGTCTTAGTTTTAAAACTTCAGAAACACTGCTTGCTTGGAGAGAAGTGTAAGATATGTATAGATCATAAGAGATTGAAGTACATCTTCACACAAAAAAAGCTTAATATGAGATAGAGCAGATGGCTTAAGCTAATAAAGGGTTATGATTTTGAGATCTTATATCATCTAGATGAAGCTGATGTTGTAGTAGATCCCTTATGTCAAAAGAGATAAGCCATAGTAGCAGCTATGTTGACTAATAAGAAAGAGATTTGGGAAGATCTAAGGAGGATGGACATTGAGGTGATGGTTGACCAAATTGATCATAGATTGGCGAACCTTTGTTTGTAGCCTTTGTTGATTGATAGGATTAAGGAAGCATAAAAAGAAGATTTGGATGTAAACGGGTTGAGAAAAGGCATAGCAAGTGGAAGTAAGACAATTTTGAGGATTGATGAGGATGGTATCATTGAATTTGGTATATGATTATGGGTTTTAAAGAGGTTAGGGAGGAATCACTAAAGGATGCTCACTCTTCAAGTTACAATATACACCTAGGAAGTATAAAGATGTATAAGGATTTGAAGCAGCATTTCTGGTGGAATAATATGAAGAAGAAAATAGCAAACTATATGGTAAAGTGCTTAGTATGCCAAAAGGTAGGGATTGAACATCAATGGCCAATAGGTGGAACTTCAGCAACTATCGGTTCCTGAATGAAAATGGGAGAATGTCACTATTGATTTCATCATGGGTTTACCTCAAACATCAATTGGGAATGATATGGTTTGGGTGATTGTGGATAAATTGACAAAGTCTAAGCACTTCTTACCTTTGAAGACTACTTGTAGCTTAGGAAAAGATGGCTCGAATCTATATCAAAGAGATAGTAAGACTATATAGAGTAACAATGTTGATAGTATTGGATAGAGATCCCGATTTGTCAGTAGATTCTGGAAGAGCTTGCATCGATCTTTATGTACCAACTTACAATTTAGTATAGCTTTTCATCCTTAGACCAATGGACAATCTGATTGCACTATTCAATTTTTGGAGGACATGTGCATTAACAAAGATTAATTTTACTTAGTTACACTTATTATTTTAAGTGGGTAAGGGCAAAACTAAGGTTAATCCAATAATTAAGTGATCTAAGGTGTTTTTAACTTCTAAGAAAAATAGGTAGATTATTAGAGAAGAGAGAATTAAAACCAATTTAATCATGAGGTGGTAAGAAAAGCACAAGCTCTCTCTCCCTTAGTATGCAGCGACTTTAGGGTATGTCTAAATGAATGTTTTCTTCTTTTTCAAGGTGATTACAAGGATTCAAGTAAGGATTTAGCACTCAAGAAGGATCTAGCCTAGAGACCCAACTTCAATTGGTAAGTAATTACTATGAACTTGGAGATTTTATATTAAATTAAGTATATGATATATTACTAATGAAATCTCAATGTAATTGATGGATTTAAGGTGTTGAGAAATCAAAAATACCATTGAGGATTAGTAGTAGTGGCTTACATGTGGACAATACAGGGTAAGTTAATGTAGCATTGATATTTTGATTTGAAATTCAAGTATGTTATAAATCTTGAGCCGATCTATAAGTTTCATGAAGATGACATATGTTATTTTTTATGTTTTATAGATCAATTAGGAGTTTAAAGTTAAAAGTAGGTATTTGGAAGCTTTAACTAAAGATTTAGGTGTTTAGAGAGATTCTAATGAGAAATCAAGTTCAAGATAAGTGGAATTTAGTTATTCAATTATTAGACATTGAAGAAATTTGGTGGATATGTATGCCATTATAATACCCCGAGATTTCGAACCAATACGATAAGCTTAGGATTCGAGTCCCTAAATTTAAGACGTCAAGCAATGTTATTCGTTTTAGTTCAAATTCCATAATAAAGCTAGAAAAGTTAGAGAAGTTTCCTATTAAAGTCAATTTCTCGAAATAAACTATATAAAAGGATTAATTTGATAAAAACATCAATTTATCGATAAAGCCAATAAATATCAAAAATATAAAATTCAAGCTTTAAGATGTAGCGAGATATTAAAGATAAATTATTTAACTTATAAAAATAAAAAATAAAGTGAATTATATATAATGTATGAGAGCCCTGTACTTAATGAATAAGAAGCAAGTAGGTAAATTTAGGATATTGGTGAAACTAACTTGATTAACATAAAAACTTACGTATAGACTCGAGACATCAGTTGAGGAAATCCTGTAAGCTCGGAATTTAAAAATATATTAAATTATTAAGAATATAACTAAAATAGTAAAAACTTATTATATCATTACTATATTATTGGATACGCGTGGCGTAAATTTCGAAAATTAGCAAACACTTAGAGATATACTGTAGAAGTAATATAAATAATAATTGACATAAAATATTATATAAAAGAAATGTATATATATCAGGTATAATTATTAAATAGATATATATACCCAGAATTACGTGTAAATCACTAAATAAATTAATAAAATATAAGAAAATTAATAGAAAATTATCGAGAACATTTGAGATGATGTAGGAGGTGTGGCAATAGGATATAGAATGCATAGATTGGAGTTTAGCTTTTTTTCACACTTCATCATGCCTTTTACACATGTTAAGTTAGTAAGAAAAAAAAAATCAAAAGCAACTCCATTAAAGATATAAAATCACATCCTATAATCTGGAGCAAACTTTGATCATTTGGCAGCTTAAAAAAATTTTTGGAAGTGAAAATATAGAGAGAGAAAGGGGAAAAACAAAATTCAGAAAATTTAGTTGCGAATTTAGAGTTGTACGTGATCCTAGGGAAGACAACTAGCTAGGAGTGAAACCAACTAGTGGTCTGAAGGAGTAGCTAGAGACAAAGTAGGTTGACACACCCTCCCTTCCCCACGGTGGTCGGAGCACTAATTTCCGGTAAGTCACTAAATTCTTCTGATTTCGTCAAAAATTAGGGAAAGATAGTAAACAATCACAAAAAATTACGAAATTTGGTTTCCCTACATATTTCTACATGAGGAATTCAAATATTTGATCAAATTTTTAAAATTTTGAGTGTAGAAATGAGGTCTTTAAGAAAAATGCCCTACACACCAAATTTCAAATAGATAATTGAAAAACCAATTGATATAGTTTCGACTTGAAATTTTATGGTTACACTCCTAAGATAATGAATTTTGATGTTATGTGGTTGGATTTCAAAAATCGTGTTGTCGAATTTTGGAGAAAAATTCATTTTCATCAAAAAAGTGTGCTGGACAAGTATTTCCAAGAAAGCTTAATGATTCTTGGTAAAAACTATAGTATAAATGAATATTTAGTATGTTGGGAATTGATATATATATAATTGAAGTTCTTAGTGGATATTTGCTGATATTACAAAGTGTGAAAATTCTGGAAAATGTTAGGGAAGCTTGTCTACGAGTTAAATAGTAAGTTATGATAGTGGCTAAAGGGTAAGAAAGTATGTCAAAAAGAAGATCAGAATGTACATTAAGAGTGAATAACTTGATTATGCTAAAAATGGGCTTTGGGTCAGAAAGTAATTGATACTCATACTTTGTAACTATGTTGAAGTCAGAATGTAAGTTAAAAACTTTTTAAGTAAAAACCTAACTTACAATAATGAGTCAAAACCTTAGTCAAAAACTCAGTTAGAAACTTCATTAGAACCTATCTCAAGTCAACTAAAAGTTATATAAATAACTAAAGAACTTACTTATGTCAGAATGTACACCTACTTAATAAAGAAAATCGGCTCTTACTTCATATGTGAATTTAAAACTGAAGTTGTGTATTACTTTTGAGGGATTATTAACGAAGATCACAAACGCAACATATAGGAGCACGTAACAATACATCCAAATAAGTTGGGATCGATACTTAATGGCATATTAAAGTATCACATTAGGATACTTGGAGGAGTAAGAATACTTGTTTGTGATTGCAGTTAGAATGTTTATGCATATGCAATGTGTGTGCTTGGTATACTGATTGCTAATTGGGAGTTGAACTCCAAGCGCTACTTTTTGCTTAATCATATATCATATCTTACGTGTATGAATTGGTTGGTCACCTAATAATCTAGACTAAATTTCTAACCTGACATTCATGATAACCTAATAGGGATAATAATTAGGTTGTCAAACTAAATACCAATGCATTTGTTAAGGATAGCAGAAATGATCCTTTTCTCACCGTTAATTAAACTAAGTGATAGGAGAGGGGGTCGTGGCAAGGTTAGGATTAGTGGTTTGAATGTTGTCTAAGGAAGAGGGGGCTCTCCATTGCACAAGCTCGGATTTAGTCTAATAGTGTCATATTAAAACTCCTTGGAATCCAAGTTAAAGTGGACAAAATTACTCTAACTTCACAACGAATCGATTAAACATTTTGAGATGCTACATTATTTGTTTGTTGCATTTACATATAATTAATGGTTGAACAACCTTATTTGTTAATGTATTCTTATGACTCCATCCCTCCTTACTGAGCTTGTTAAGCTCGCATCCCTATAAATTTGTTTTGCAAGTACAGAGTAGTACTAGAAGATGCCCAGTTATGCTTGTCCACAAGTTAGTTTTGACAGGATAGGGAGTGAAGTGAAGAAGTTTAATGAACATAATGAAGCTCAAGTCTTTTTTGTTTTTCTTTTATGGGAAGATTACAAGATCATCCTAAGAGGCCTTATAGTCTTCGCCGGCCCACTGTTATCGTTATATATGTAATGAAGTCCTCCTGTGGAGATGTATATTTTCTTTTGAAAACTTTAGACTCTGGATGTACCTAAGATTGTGTAATAAACTAATCCATTTATAAATATAAGGAAATGTATTTTGCTAAATATTACTCCATAGGTCTTATATACTATAGGTACCCATCTAACTGCTTCAAAGCTGGTTAAGTCATCGTTTACCTTATATAAACTACACCTATGTTAGTTGTCAAGAACTAAGGACGATCTAGTCATGGCAAACGTCGTATACTATATGAATAACCCCTGATTGGTTACCCTTCCAATCATAAACTCTTTACAAAATATACAAGGCTCTACAACCATTAGCTTCCCAAGAACATACAGATCTACATGATATCATTACATAAACACATTTATATAAAATTTAAACTACAAAGTTTACAGTAAGCAGTAATTTAGTACATCTAGGTCTATATTACTAACAAAACAAAAGTATACAAGTAAAAGTCCACATAATCAATTATCTCGACACACTGAATGGCCTACTCTTACCCAAGTCCCCAAACTACCTCTAGCATCCCCATGGCTAAACTCAACGAATAAGCCATTTTGCAGCAAAAGTCTAAGGGGGTGTAAGCCTAAGCTTAGTGAAACCCTCAACCACACCACAAGTAAGTTATAAATATATTATATTCACGCATATGAATGAATAAACAAATAGAATGCCAAACAATACGTATAGTTAACTAGTTAGTATATGCAACTCATATTTAACGCCCTCCGAAGTCAAGGTTAGAGTATACACAACACTAGTCAAATCTGAGAATTATACTAGAACTTACTTTAGTATGGAACTCTACGTTCCATATTTAAACCAAACAAGTCCTTTATTTTCATAAAAACCAAGTTCTAGTATAATTGTAAGTAAGCCCCCGTAGTCTACACTCACCCTTAAACGAAAGCCTTTGGACTCGATCCTTAACTAAGCAGTTGGTGCCTCCAACACCTAGTATTCCTGCAGGCTAAGGTAAAGTCATTTTGTATGAATGCATCGTACAAAACCAATAAATTTATAATAACAACCCCCGAATGGCCTCTCCCTACCTCCGTGTGATGTGACTACCAAAATTATGTCTATGCAATGCATATTGATGCATGTACCAGTTTCTTCTTATGAGCCAAGTATAGTTAAGTCCAATTATGATGTGACCATCCAATCGTACACATAATTATTATTTATACTATCATGCAACAAACAAATTATTACTCGTACTTAAGATAAATTCACAATTCTGCACATAATAACATACACAAGTATTTCCCGACCCCACACAACAATCAATTAACAATATCATTTAAGTTCACTATCTACAATCACATATAAGCATAGAGTTATAGGGTAAATACTCACTCAATCATAATGACTCGCTTTAGTCGTAGTAATCAATTGGAAGATCCTCGCCTACGTCAGGATCGCCTAATCATTACGATATAACAAGGATAATAAGCAATCAATTTAACTAATGGTTCTAAATATCTATTTACCTAATTTTACTTAGATTACTATCAATTTTTATCTAATTAAACTTTATCGCTAATCATATATAACTTTTTCATTCTATTTCCAATATTTACAAACTTATAGTCGTTTTTCATCGTTTTTAGGCATATGTTCACACGGTGATATCCATTTTAGACATTAAAACCCATGTTTTACGATATAGGCTAAATTTATTGAAATTTTAACTATTGAAGCCTAAATCAACTAGTTTTATATCCTATTTTAGTAGTTAATGATTTAATTAGCCATTAGATTCTTATACTTGATGATTTTCATTATCTTTGCTAATTTATGTGCTTAATTTAGACTAATTCAATTTAAAATGAGTATTAAGGGCTTATAATAATTTCAGCCCATATATGTACATGTATACATATATATATTATCTTATTATATCATCTTATATTTTATTATTTTGTATGCTTATGTCATCGCTTATGTCACCATTTATGTCATGCTTATGTCATCCATTACATATGTATACTTATCCTTATGTATTGATGTACTTTATACATATGTTATGTATATACTTATATTCTAATATATTAGTATATATACTTGTATACTTATACGTATACTAGTACATTATCCATATATACATACGGTTACATACGTATTCTTATTTGTATTTTCGTATGCCTAGTGTACCCTCTTTAAAAAGCTTCACCAATTTCATATTTTTACACTTTAAAGGCTTATTTAGTAAAGTATATGTATGTATAGTTAGTATACTCTTCCTTTTTAGTTATATACATAAAGGATATTCATGTACAAGAGTATCCATACATATATTTATCTAGTATATTCTGATATACACATACTTAAGCATATGTATATATGTTCTTCTTCTATTTAACTAAGGATTTCCTATACTTATATTAGGTATTTCACCATACCCTTACACATACTCGTCACATGTATTCACTTGTTATATGTACATATGTATTTCTATCCATATCCCTAAGTATTTCTACACTTCTAAATATGAATATGGAGCTTTCTAATTTCAACAATACATATGTACATATTATACGAAGTTTCTACACTTTCCTAACCTATACATCTAACTACTAAATAAAATGAAAAAAATACATAATAACATACATTTTTCTCCTTATAATATGAATAAAAAGACAAGTATATATGAGATGTTAGTTTGGTTTGGTAGTTGGAATTATGAAAGTGAAATGTTGAAAAAGTATGGGAATAAGGAGCAAGGCGGGGGGTGGAGGGGTGGGGTAGGGGTAGAAAAGAGTTTCGTTTGTGTTATTGTTGTGTTTAAAAAAAATTAAGACAAGTGGGGTCTAGTGGTGGGAGGAAGTGGATGGCAAAGGAGGGGTGGAATTGGAAAAAAAATATGTGTAGAAAATTAAGGAAAAGAAAAGAAATCTCTAAATAATAATGACATGTTTGTTGACTTAGTCAACTTTTGACTTAGTGCTTAATGTAACTATCATGAAAAATATCATTCAAGGTACTAATACCTACTATATGTAATATAATCATCAACTAAACTCTTAACTCTGTATAATACTAACCTAATTATATATTGGAAGATAGATGTGATCTATAATGCAAAATCCTAATTCCTAAAGAATTACTTTAGTATTATATGTATTTATGAATCATTAAAAATTATCTTTGATCTTTTACTAATGATTTAGCAAGATACTAAGGATATATTGTCAATTAGAGTTTTATAGTAAGTTAAGATGAATTAGTACTTTTATATTCTCAAAGTTATAATTTTAGGGTTTTCACTTTCACTAGCCTTGTCAACTCTTACAAATATCTAACATACTTGAGTCTACTTTAGATGTTAGGTCGAGAAATTTAGGGGTTTGCATTAGTAGCTAAGAAGATAGCTTCTAGCCTAGATTGGTTTATACGGCGGAACTATTACAACTCCTAAAGTTAGGGTGTGACAATATACATGTGATATGCATTTTATGTATTAAATATATATATAATAATAATAAATTATCAAAATAAGGTAAAATAATATAAAATAATGGGAAATTAAAAAAATAACATGAATTGATAAGTCATCAAATGATGTGGTAGCCTAGGATTAATTAGGAATGATGAGTCAAAAGCCAAAATATAAGAAATTGATAACCAGCATGTTGAATTAACAAAAAAAATGACACACAAGCTAGGAAATTAACACGTGGCTCATTGACCCATCAGACCAAGTAACTCTAAAATTATAAATAGACCCTCAATATCAAATATTGGACCTTTTAGTGAACCAAATTTGTATAGGAAAAATTTAGAAAAAAGTTAGGAAAAAAGTAAGAAAAATAAAAAAAAAAAATAGAGCACAGTTCTAATCTAGGTTGGCTCAATAGGTTGTTGATATCCTATTATGATAGCCTTTTGGGGTTAAAGAGAAGGTGGTGCAAGAAGCTTTTTCAACAAGGTGTGGTAGCCGAAGGCAGTCAGTTCAAGTAAACCAATTTTTCGATCGAATTTTTCTAAATTTTTTAAAGTATTAAATTATGTTATTTAATTATGAAATTTGGTTTTTTGGGGGTTATTTTATGTGTATATTAATGTAGTAATTTTATTTTTGTTAAATAATTATTTGAAATATAGAGTCCTTAAAAAAATACATGTTTGAGTAAAAATTGAATTAATTTTTATAAATATTAGATGATGTTGTTTCAAGCTCAATTTTTGTATATAATACACATAATATATTTGATTAATTTTAGTAACAATAATTTTTTTTAAATAAAAAAAATTATTATTTATTATAATTATTTTGGATAAAATTAGCAATTTTGTTGTTTTGTTAGATTAATTAGTTTAAAGCAAAGTCAATGTATGAGCCCTATGTATTCTAACTTTTGGAAGGTTATGATGATATTTGGAACACTTGATTTTTATCTCACACAAAAAATTTTTTATTTTCCCTAATTTTCCATAACTTCAAGCTAAAACCGCTATTTTCATAAAAATAGATAATAGCTAGTTTAGTGTAATTCATGGTCAATAATTAAACTACATATTTTTGTAAGTTTATAGGATTTTTCTTGGAATTAATTGGGCTTATATACTATTTATTACATATTTTCCTAATATAAGCTTATGTATTGACCTAATATGTAAAATAATAAATAGTACTATCATGATATTTAATAAGATAACGTAAGACTAGTATTTTAAGTATAAAATAGATGTTGTTCAAGTTTGGAAAGTATAATTTTTAAGGTTTTTAGTTTAAAACTAAAGCGTATTCAGGCTAATTATAGAGTGACAATAACAAACGGTGAAATCAGTAGTGAGAAAGGGCATTTTTAGGCTTTTGACAATATTAATTAGTCTTGATTCTTAAGATATCTTAATAGTACTCAAAATAACAATCGTGATGATATAAAATTTACTGAAATCGGATAAGGAATGAATAATATATGGTCAAATAAAGTTTAAAAACACGGTAATAAAAGCTTATAAGAGTTCAAGTTCAACCCATACTTGACTTGAAGACTATGTTTATATTTTTATAGTTGTGATAAATAAGAAAAGATCATGTTATCAAGTTTAGGATTTTGGGCTATGACTAAACCTAAATAAGTAGATCTAACTTATGCTCTAAGTAGATATATTGCTACTCGTAATACTGTGTGTTGTTTAGTGCTATGTTGATTAGATATGGCTATATCTTAGGTGAACTGATATGCTATTATAATGAATGCTAAAGTGGTGATTTTGAATGTCAGTAGTTATATCTTAGTTAAACTATTATGTTGCTATGTAAGGTATTGATTTGGTACTTATGAATGATTATATTAATTAGGGAAGTTGAGTAATTACTAACTAGAGAA
The DNA here is from genome assembly GCA_024138015.1 of Lumnitzera littorea. Taxonomy (NCBI): domain Eukaryota; kingdom Viridiplantae; phylum Streptophyta; class Magnoliopsida; order Myrtales; family Combretaceae; genus Lumnitzera; species Lumnitzera littorea. The sequence goes on along the minus strand of JAMXBB010000002.1, from coordinate 74,264,226 downwards.
GTTGAGTAATTACTAACCCAATATTCTAGGTGTTCACTTAAGCAAACACTAAGCAAGATGGTAGAACACCCAAAAGATTGGTTCTAAGTCCTCGGTATGTATGTAAATGTAACTTCTTCAAACCTATCAACTAACTTAGCTATATGCTAGTAGTAAGGCACCAATTTGGGGTTCTTTGTCTTGTATTCACCCTAGGCCTAGCAAATGATTAGTAAAGAATCCCCATATACTTATAATTCCAGTATCTCTGTATCTAAAGCCATTTTGAGTCTCATAATACATGCCTCATATTTAACAATATTGTTAGTGTACAAGAAAACTAGCTTTACAGCCATCAGGAGCTATGTACCTTTATGGGATATTAGTATTGCCTTAATTCCACACCTAAATACATTGGTAGTTCTATCAAAGAACATCTTCTAATTCGAGGGTTTTTCACTTATTTCTCTACTAGAATCACCTTCAGTTACCAAGATATTTTCATTGGGAAACCTAACTTGCACTTCTTGGAGAGTATCCTTAGGGGGATTCTCTACCAATTGATCTATTAAGGCTTACCCCTTGACTAAATTTTAGTTTACATACATGATATTGAATTATGATAGTAAAATATGCCATTCTGTGATTTTGCTAATTAAGGCTAGTTTCTCCGCTAAATACTTCAGAAGATCATGCTATGTGAGCAATTCAATCTAGTAATAAAGTATGTACTATCTAAGTCAATGCATAACCCAAACTAATGTGCAATATGTTCTTTCAATTTCTAAATATTTTTGCTCTCCCTTTGTGAACTTCTTGCTTAAATATTAAATAGTCCATTCTTTCCCTTCTTCATCTTTCTTGCCAAGCATACATCTCATGGACTCTAGCAATATGTTGAGGAATAAAAATAATGGCCTTCCAGGTTTAGGGGCTACTAGCATTGGAGGATTCATGAGATATTTCTTAATTGTAGTGAAGGCTTCTTCATATTCCTCATCCTAATTTAGATTAATATTCTTCTTCAAGAGCTTAAATAGAGGGTGACATTTATCTATAAGCTAAGATATAAACTGTGTTATGCAATTCAAACAACCCAATAAGCCTTTCACTTCTTTAAGTATGTATGGAGGGGGCATGTCAATTATCACTTTTACTTTATCAGATCCACTTCAATGCCCCTTTGGCTAATTATGAAAACTAGTAATTTTCTCGATATTACCCCAAAAGTACACTTCTCTGGGTTCAACTTCAATCGAAACTTTCTCAATCTATCAAACAACCTCCTCAAATTATCCATATGATTCTCCCTTTCTTTGGATTTCGTAATCATATTATCAACATGTACTTCTACTTCTTTATGCATTATATCATGAAAGATTATGAACACTACTCTCTAATAGGTTACCCTGGCATTTTTTAGTCTAAAGGGTATTACTTTGTAGCAAAACATGCCTTAAGTTTTAATGAAGGTCGTCTTAGTCTTATCTTCTTCGGACATTCGGATCTAATTATACTCAGAGAATCCATCCATAAATTAGAAAAGATGATTTTCGACTGTATTATCTACTAAGACATCAATATGAGGTAAAGTAAAGTTATCTTTAGGTGTTGCTTAATTGAGGTCTCGGAAGTCTACGTACATTCTTACTTTCCTATTCTTTTTCATTATAGGCACAATATGGCTACCCACTCTAGATAATTAGACACCTCAATGAAACCAACTTTACGTTGCTTTTTAACTTCTTCCTTGACTTTTAGAAGGACGTTAGGCAGGAATCTTCTTAACTTTTGCTTCTTAAGCTTAATATCTTCTTGTATGGTGATGAGTTCCTAATTGCATATATTTTATTTAGTAATTTTTTATGATTTTCATTGATATTTGAGTTTATTTTTAAATAATAATACATAATTGATTAAAATTTTATTTTCTAGGTTTTGAAACAATTTACGAGAGAAAATGAGAAGATAGAAACAAATTTCACTCAAATCGGAGCTAAAATGAGCAAGTTATAAAGGTATAAAGATTAACACTACTAAACAACATGACTATATCGTTTCCAAGCAAAATTGGAGCTAATTTTATACTATTACAGCTTAGGACATAACCATGTTGTCGGTCGTGTCGTTTCTAGTTTAAAAAAAAAAAAACAAAAGATAAATGTGAAGCACAATTAAGTATATAACATGAAGAGAACTTTTTGGCACGAATTTTGGAGAGTTTTTCAAGTCAAAAACACTTAAGAAAGTAAGGTGCAAAGAGGATTTCATGATTCATCCTTTTATTTTTCTTTACTCTTTGTTTTTAGATTCTTATTTTATGATGTGTAGAAAGTAGAACCTTGGTATTTAAGTCTTGTGAAACGTAGATTTATTCATGTGACATGATTAGTATTTGATTAATTTAATTATTTGGTCTTTTCTTGGTTTAACTATGTCTACTTCATGATTTAGGTTATTATTTCCACAATTAATAATCTAAAGTTTGATATCTTATAAGAAAATCGAGAGATTTCTTATAAGATTAGATCTAAGTATAGTTGATGAGAATTGTTGCAAGATTAAAGATAATTTACAAGAGTCTCCCACAATTTTAAATTAAAGTTAGAGAATTCATTATTTAATAATACAATCTTAAGTCATGCTATTGAGAAGAAATTCTAATAGGTGATTCTAGGATTAGGGTTAATTGGTTTGAGAAAGTGATTAACTTTAGTAAATAATTCTCCCAGTCAAGAAAGATTAAAGAATAAATTAAATGATCTTTAGGAAAATCACATGTTAAATCTAAGGGAAGCAAGATCTAGGTATGACATTGAAGCTTGAATTAATTTCTAATTGAATTGCTTTCATGTTAATTATTGAATTACATCTTAATTAATCTTTAAATTAGTTTTAGCAATAATTTAGATTCACTTCTTTAAGTTTCTTGAAATTTAATTTGCCAATTAGATAATAGAAACCTAATGAGTAGTAGTAGTCAAAGTCTCTAAGGAATCGACATTCAGACTTATATCCACTATATTATAAAATGATAGGTGAACTTGCCTAATATATCATGCGAGTAGATGATGAACTACAATTGAAGGATCTAAGCTTGGCATATGCTCAAAAGACCATGCAAACACATCTTGATACTCAGATAACAGCATGGTTATTTCTGCCCCTTTGTCCATATGTTAATTGTTTCGGTTGGCTCATTAATGGAAATTCTACCCAGTTCATGTTTTTGCTAATTTTCTTGTATATTATTGTGGTCATCAACATCACTCTTGACGACTAACTCAATAGGGCCAAAAGTGATATCAATATTTTCATTGTCTAACCATGCAAGGTATCCCTAACTTTCATTCAAAGCATTGAATCTGAATAAGGTGCATAAAGGAAAAGAGTGTAAGTAAGAGGGAACTAAAGCATAGTAGAGAAAAGAAACCAATATTTTATCGAATTTTGCAAAGGTTCTCACTGGTATTTTCGGAACAATAATAATAAAGAAAAACTCATAAAATACTAAACTATAGTTTACCCTTACCCTAAGAAGACCTATTACCATTTACAAGGACAAAGAATGAGTTATTCAGGTGATGTTGGGGCTTATGGGTTGGTCCCGATAATTCAACTTTGTAAGAGAGTTCTTCTTTGGCAGATTCCAAGGCTTAAGTATCAATTGGGATAAACATTTCAATTAATGGTGGAAAGGTCTTCAAGGCATAGTACAATTTATCACCTCTCTTGCCCCTTACTTATCTCTTCTAAAATACTTCTACTAGAGTCAGATTATAGCCAAGGCCATAAGTACCAATCTAGCCTTCCTTAAACTTCACCTTCTCTTTGTTACTAGGACTAGTAATCTTGTACACTTCTTTAGACATTTGAAGACCAAAGTCCTCTTGCTCTTTACTACCTATATAAGATATGACCGTTTCTTTATAAATATCAATCTTGATCTCCTAAAATCGCGATTACTTGACCATTTGAGATAAACTTCATCTTTTAGTGTAGGCCCGAAGGCATGGCCCTTATCATGTGAATCCAGGGTCTCCCCAAGAGCAAGTTGTTCAAGCCCCTATCATGTGAATCCAAGGTCTCCCTAAGAGCAAGTTGAAGGATCTTGGGATATTTAAAACCCAGAATCAAATACAAAAGGTTTAAAGGCCAATGTCTATGAGCAAGTCTATCTCCCCTATAATCTCTCTTTTAAATTTGTCAAAAGCCTTAACTATTGTAGAATTGAGCCTGATTGTAGTTGTTTTTACACCTAACAAATCTAAGGTAGCAAGTAGGTAGACATTTAATGATGATCTGTTACCGATGAGAACTTTGGTAATAATTATGTCATTACTTCTCACCACTATAAAAAGTGGTTTGTTGTGCTAGTTACCTTCCTTACCCAATTCTTTAGTCAAAAAAGAGGTTTAATCCACGATAAGGATAGAATTGGTGATTAGTCCCATTTTCTTGGTTAGCATTTCATGAAGGACTTTAACCTCCCTCAAGGTTCGGAATAAAGCCTCCCAATGTGATTCAAATGCCATCAACAAACCCATTAATGATATTTGTGTTAGAGTCTTAACAAGTTGCTCCATTATCTTGTACTCACTTGACTTGATCATCTTAAGAAAGGCAAATAGCCCTTCTTCATATTCAACCGTTCTATTACTAGTCTCCTCCAACACATTCTTCCACTTGAGATCCTCTTTTAGGTCATAGACTTTTCCAGATCGAGTAATTCCTCCTATTGGCTTAGCCAATCTTATTACTATAGAATCGACTTGAACAATCAAAACTTAACCCAATTTTAAGTGGAGTACATATTTAGCTATACATACATTTTCACAAATAAACTGTCCAAGACTAATTATTGTGGAAAAGATTTCAATTGCTAGAATGATATGTCCAATGAATGCATTATATCTTAACTGGTTTTTTTGTATCCAGATAATGTCCTACTAAGGAACTTGATTTCTCTTAATTTACTACTTGATAGTTGAATGGCGCATCCTTATAGTTCTCTAGTGCTATTGGCACATGAAAAGTACACTCTTAGCTTTTGGGGCTTGTTCGTTCTTATAAAATTCAAAGACATTAAGTTTCTTATCTAAACCAATCATGTTGATGGTGAACTTGATTATTAGAAATTATGTTGATAACCGGGCTATGGTTGGGCAGAGGGTTGTTATTAAAGTTTAGAGTTAGTGCTTCTATGAAGTCCAATCGCACTAAACCTTCATCAATTAAGTCCTGGATTTCTTTTTTCAGTCTCCAACAGTTGTCAGTTAATTTTCATTCCAATGCAAGAACACCTACAAAATGAGAAAACAGCTACGAGGGGCACTGAAGGATGCTTCGACGCAGCCACTCCTATGCCTAAGTCAACCCTCTTGTCACATCAATAGAATTGTCAAGTGTTATAAAGAGTAAGAGAATGGAAGAAGGGGTCCCCTTACCTGGGGGTACTATTTTGTACTTATAGTAAGTAGTTGGATACATGTATACAGATAGGCCGAAAGAGTTGGGCTTAAGCCTCGATCTTATTATAGTAGGCCTTCGACTTATTTTATTAAAAAAAAATGTCAACATTTGCCCCCCACTCTCTTTGACGATTAGCTCGACAAAGAGAGTATTCAAAGAGGTTAATTTTGTTGAAACTTTGTAAAAGTTTATAATAAAGGGTCTAGCAAGCCAAGATGGTGCAAGGGCCTAAAAAAGTAATGCCTAAGGAGGCAAGAGGCTGGAGTAGCCAAAGTACTTATAAATATTGGTTATGCTTTGAAAAGCGAAGGGTTAAAAAAGCTGGAACGCCTAAACCAATGTGCTTAAAAAGGTTGAAGGCCTAAAGAAGCTGGTGCGCCTGAAGAAGCAAAGGCTTAATGAGGCTAAAGTGCCTAAAGAGGTAAGGAAAGTACGTAGGTCATCCAAGCTGAGCATGACCTGTGCTAAATAAAGCCATAAGATAGGCTAGTTAGCCTTTAGTCTGTTAAAGTATAGGACTTTGGCTTATTTATTTGCTATCCATACAAAGTATCAAATTAAAGCATTTAACCTATCACCGTTTAGTGGCTTAGGTTTTTTAAATAAGTCATCGTCTACAACTTAGACTTAAGCTTTATGTCTTGTCACCTTAGCTCATTTCTAGAATTAGAGATTTGTAAGTGTCCCTTTCCCATCGTCCACCAAATATAGGACGTAAGGATTAGCATTTTATGATTTGCTCGTCATCCATAGTGTGCAGGGCTTATAGCTATAAGGAGTAACCTATTAGTAACTTATGTTCACATGGGCTCAAGGTAGAAGGCGTTTCTTTAGCCCTCATTTGTTTTGAGTTTCCATATTGGTCTTCAAAGGAGGTAAAAAGAAGTCTGTAAAGGACTGAATAAGTCGTTACAAGTGCCAAATGGTCAACACTTCTCATTATTAAACTTATTAAAAAGTTCATATCATGGATCAACATATTAATAAATATAATTTAATACGAAATCCATGGATCAAGGGTAAATGGTGACAAGTGACTAGCACAAGGCACAATATAAGCACATAATAAAAATAAAGGATTGAATGAACCATAAATATCAGTAATGGAGTTTTACTCATCTTTTTTCAATTAGAGTAAGCATCTGAGTGGGTACCAAGTTTGGTAGTAAAGTGCGCAGTCGAAGTTCAACTTGTAGTGATAGGATTGAACGAACCATAAATATCAGCAATGGAGTTTTACTCATCTTTTTTCAATTAGAGTAAGCATGTGAGTGGGTACCAAGTTTGGTAGTAAAGTGTGCGATCGAAGTTCAACTTGTAGTGATTGAAGCTTTGCCAAGTTCAGAGTTCACTCAAATAGTTCAGCACATGCACTTGGTCACTTTCGTTCTTGGTCACGCTTGAAAGAAACATATATGTCTATCTTGTTGGTTAACTGCATCAAACACAAACTTTTCTACCTTAGCTTAATAGGAACTTAAGTTTCGTTTGATAAATTTCGAGTAAACCTCCAATATCCATTAATGTGTTCAATAAGCTCGAACTTTAGTCAGTTGATGTGTTCAACAAGCTCAGGCTATGAATAGCTCTAGATTAGTTTGGGATTTACAGATGTTAAAGAGTTATTAGTCCTTTGTGCTTGAGGAGCTTGATTCTTATATGCTATGCACAAGTGTTTAAGCCTATTGGTCATTCAAGTGCTCAAAGTTTGATTAATTCTTAGCCAACTTAGAAAGAAGAGGGAATAAATTCAATGCCACTAGACTTTCAACTCATTCAATGAAGTTCTCGACCTTGCTATTTGATATATTGCCCACAAAACTTAGATGTTGAGCATTAAACAAGTCTTGTTCGAAAGTTCTAAGAATTAACAGCTCAGCAATCATTCAAAATAACTCATCAAGGCTACTGCTATGGAGCTTAGAATTACTTTGGAGAAGCTTAGAATTTGCTCAAAATTTGTCAATGGTGGTTTCTCGGCTTGATTGTTGCAATGAAGATCTCGACATAGATCGATCTTAGCTAAAACGAGCTCAACAATGAGCTCGAAAATGGCAACTAATCCGTTATGGAGCGAGGAGTGCATATCATATAGCATCTAGATTTTCCATATAGCACTTGGCATTGGAGCTTCTATTTGGCAAAGTGAGCAACTCAGCCAAAACTTATCAGCCATTTAACACAGGGCTTGAACTCGGACTTGTGCCATAGATTGTTTAGCAAGGAATACTCAGCTCATAAATATGTCAAAGTTACTTGGTTCAGTATTGTGCTACACAACCATTGAATTCAATCGACAATCAGCTTCTCAACAATAATAGCTCAGAATGTAGATGGGTAGTTGCTTAGCACAAATTGGAGTCCAGCATAAATTAAAGCTCAGCTTAGTTAAGAAACAGCTTGGATAAATTGTTCTCAACATTTAGTCATGGAAGTACTCATTTTGCTACTCGACAAGTTTTGTTCAATACGTAAATTACTCAACCATGGACTACTGAGATAGTTTAAATGCCAACCAAGTATTAAAGAGTTCAATAGCTTGGAACATTGATTTTAACAAAGGTATTTGGAGCTTCTTGTAGTAAACTTATAAAACCAACAAGGGAGTTCAAGAAGAATTACGACGAGTGTGGTAATTCGATGAAGGTATCGTAACATGGTTACGACAATATAGTAATTTCAACTAAATTTTTGCTCAACAATTTCTTTAAGAACCTCATACACGTCATGCAGCTCAGCATTAGCAACAATGAAAGGATAAGCAAGCCCAGTACATGGAGCTCAACAACCAATCTTGGAGGAATAAGTTCAACTCAACTTTTGTACTAATCGGCAAAGCTTGGTCTTCCGCTTAGCATTTTAGCTCTGCAACTGTACAAGTTTAGCTTCTCAACCATTGTTGCAAGCCGATAGAAATTGCTCAGCATCAATGTTTCTCAGCATCGTGGATCTCAATAGCTCGACAAGGGGCTACTTGTAAACATAGTAAAGGCACTAGATATAGTCGAGATTCAACTTGGCCAATGGGATATTAATGAATGATGGCTGTGAATAAACTTTAGTTAGCTTTGGCTACTAATAGATTGCAGCTTCAGCATATAGGGTATTGATGTGCTTTTGCTCAAGCAATAACAAAATGGAATGGCTTAGATAGAAATGAATAGAAATCCACATCAAGCTACTGCTATTCATCGAATGCTTGTCTACAAATAGCCAGCCGTGAACTAATTTGAGTAGAAAATGAATAACTACAGCCAACAACCTTGTTGTTTGTAGAGATAACAACTCGTGTTGCTACATTTATATAAAGATACTTTGAGTTGCTCTTAGTCTTTGGTTCATATTCTTTAAGTCAAGGAATGCCTTGGCAACCAGCTACTCAAAATCGATGGTTTCTACATCTTCATCCTTACGGGCAATTTTTCTCCAAGTAAGAATTTTTTCTATCTATGTTGATCTTTAAGAGACAGACCAGATAATAATGGTTATCCCTCATCCCCAGACGTCGTTACGATTACATAACTATGCAAATTCATACATGACGGTTACGGACTATGTGGTGGTGGTTACTAAAGCGATTTCCAACTTCCCAAGTATAAGCCAGCATTGAATAATAAGATAACCGCTTGCTCTAAACAACACTCGTTCATATTAAAACATTAGCAACCATAAACACCTTAATGATAACTATTCGATGGTGGTTATTGGCTAGCTCTCAAATTTTCAATAATACATCTACCTCTTTGGCTAGATAAGGTTGTATCTTTCATAGCCAATCAACTTTTGGCTTCACATTAGATCTAACGTGCAATTACTGCAAAAGCAAAGTTGCTGCAACATTTTTGGTATATCACAACAATGTGCTTTATCATTTCATCATTGATTCATCTTTTATAAGAAAACATCAAAGAGAATAAAAGTCTCTTAAAGAAATTTGTATCCATATATAAGGATCATTCACAAATAGAAATCTATGTTTCTCCAAATGCAATCAAAAGGCAGTCATGCAATGGTTTTTCAAATTTATCGCATAGCAAACTTTAAGTGAGAAAGAAATAAACCGCTCAACAAAATCGCACATTTAGATCACAATATCTAACAATTATCAAAATATAAAGTAAAGAGATGCTAGTATATAGATTCCAAGCAAAAGAAAATATGAAATCCCAGAAGCTAAGCTAAAATAGTAACATTTGAACAAATTTCCTAAATTATAAAATTTTGGAGAATCATGAATAATCATAGCTTTTAACCATATGGTCATGGGTTCGAATCTCATAAATGACACCAATTGTTGTCGGTTAATTTTCATTTCAATACAAGAATACCTACAAAATGAGAAAACGGTTACAAAGGGTATTGGAGGATGCTTCGATACAGCCACTCTGATGTCTAAGTCTGCTCTCTTATCATGTCAATAAAATTGTCAATTGTTATAAGGAGTAAGAGAATGGAAGAGGGGGTCCCCTTATTTAGGGGTCTTGTTTTGTATTTATAGTAAGTAGTTAGATTAATGTATACGGATGGGCCGAAGGAGTTGGACTTAAGCTTCGATCTTATTGTAATAAGCCTTCTACCTATTTTATTAAAAAACACTATCAACACCAACATGCACCAATTGAGTGCCTTACTTATCCCAAATGATAATCACATTTCTAATTAAGATCGTAAACTCTTGGCCTTTATCTCTCACTAAGGAGCTCATACTGAATTAGATTATCCTTTCGTAACTTCTCAAAGACCTGACTTAGAGGAACCGGTATACGGTGAACTGTCTCGAGGCCCTATTGGCCTAAGGTTGATTTCTGAACTGTTGTTGGACCTGAGGAGGATTCGTCTTAAAAGAGACCCAAGCATTAGGCCTAATATTTGAATTTACCATGCTAACAGTCTATTCCTTGGATTTGTTGACTACCGATCTAGAAGGAGAGTATGAAGCAGATGGTTTTCCGTTTGATGATTCTTGAAGCTTACTAGAGGAGATAGCACTTTCAATCCTATGCCCTGCCACTACCACATCTACAAAACTAAACAAGGCTTGCCTAATCAAATGGAAGAAATAGGGCCTTTCTAAAGTATTGATAAGTGTTGAGGTTAGCTCTTTCTTAGTCATGGAAGTGGATACCCTTACAGCAAGAGATCTCCATCTTTGTACATACTAATTAAATGACTCATTGTTTTTCTTCCAAAGAATAATTAAGTCCATCATGGTTAAGGCCACTACAATGTTAAACCCATATTGTTCATAGAATGCCCTAACAAACTTTTCCCATTTGTTTATTTGATTCAAGTCAAGCTAAGCGTACCAAGTCAAGGTCGATCCTGTTAAGCTATCCTAAAACATTTATACCATGGGTTGGTCATACTAGACATACTTGCCCATCTTTCTTACATACAACTTAGTGTAAAGCTAAGCACATCCTATTCTGTTATATAGTCTTAAACTATAGTACCTTAAACTTTTCTAGGTTGGCCCTAATATCATACGTCGAGAAGTCGGTAATACTATTCTATTGGGTTAGCTTCCTTTTTAATTCCTTCAAATTGTCTTGAATAGGCCTTGATTTAACTAGCCTTGTAGCAAAACCGAAAATAATTATGTATTAAGCTCAAAAGTCGAGTTGATCATTAGATAGACTCCCTCCAATTTAAATGAATCTTTTGGGTAATTATCCTCTGCTTTAAGGGGTAGAGCCTCACTATTCTTCCCATAACGAGCCTTGGAGCTCTCTTCATTAAAGGATGCTATGGCTTGGAGTAAGAGGATGCTATTAGTAAGAAAACTCATTTTTTTTTGCAATCTTTCCTACAGTTCACTCTGATTCACTTAAACTATACATATAAAAATAAATCGCAAATACTCCAGTAAATATACTGAATCAAAATTAAGTAATATAGAAAAGTAAGGTTATCGATCCCTTAAGTACTAAGAAATTATTAATCCTATATTAATTTTTATCAATATTCAGGTAATTAAAATTAAATTAATTAATCTAATAATTACTCTAAAACTATTAAAAAGAAAATAACTATGAAAAATCTAAAATTAAGTAATCAATTGAGAATTGTAGAAAAGCAGAATCTACCTTAGATTACACAAATCAAATTATTATCATATTATATAAATTAATAGTTAAATGGTTATTCAAGTGAAATTATTATATCTTAAAACTTAAGGATTTAAACCCCTAATTAATTTTAATTAGTCAACTTCTGCATCTTCCAATTAATAATATACTCTAAATTATAATCATATATCTCCCGATACTATAATTATCTAATATCCTAAATCAATTATATCTAATATCTTAGTGAATAATCAATTGTCGAACATCGCATTAATTTTTAAATAATTTCTAATTAATTCAATTAACTCTACTTCCATATTGATTAATTAAATCAACTAAAAATTTCTAACAAACCCTAATCAACTCCCATATCATTAGGATTTGTAACAATTATAATTAATTGAATAATTTCAAAATTATGGAAATTACAATCATAAATCATCCATATATCTTTTAATCCTATAATATAAACACAATCATCATCTTAATTATCTAGGATTTCATCAATTCTCATAAATAAATTTAGCTAGCCATGGATTTAAAAACAAAAATACAAATACTAATTGAAATTGTAAAAAAATTCATAATTGAAAGTATAAATAATTCATAAAATTGCATAAAAATAATTGAAATAGATATCATCAATTCTGTATTGGAAAGAAATAATTTTCAATTGCAACTTCAATCTTGACCTCCACAATATCCTCTTAATGATCAAAACACTTCTCCCAAAGAATTATTTATAAACTATCTAAAACTACGACTCTCAACGTCTAAGGATAAAGTGTCTAAAAATCTCTCAAACGATGAAACATAAACTATTTATATAAAAAATTATAGTTAGCTCACATTAAGCTTCTTTTTCTTTCATGAAGGCCAACTATGAAGGTTAGCAGTATAACTGTAAGGCCGACTAATAAGCCAACGATGTAATCATCTAAGACTGACAGCGTAATTAACAAAGGCTATCAATAAAAGTTGTAAACCGTAAGCTAGTTGTTAAGCTAATCACCTTTATTTTCAATTTATATATATTAATCCAAACTTCATTTATTTGCTTAAAATTCCTTTAAATCGTCCACAATTCCACTCTTAAATTCTCTAATTCCTTAAATGTCTAAATGAACATAATTAAGTACTAATTCTTAATGATTTTTATAAAATTTATAATAATTCTATCTTAATTTACCCTTTAAAACATAAAAAATATACCTTTATTACACTCTAGAGAACAAAATCTCAACTCAATAAGATTGGTGACTTTGAGGTTGACATGTTACTGTTGTTGTTGTTGTTGTCATCGTCGTCGTCGTCATCTCCTTAAGTAGCTATCCTAGTCTAGAAGCAAGTTTAATGGGAATCAAGCTACTAAACCTCTATCCTATAACCAAGCTGAAGGACTAACAGGATTGACACCATAAATCCTTTTATTCTAATCAACCCCTATTAAAATTAAGAACTTTTTTACCAAATCATCTTTTATACCGTGATATATTACTACTTATTTTTTTGTGATATGCCGAGTTGATGATTACTTTCTAACGCCAAACCGACCAATTACTCGACATCTTCCCTATCGAGAAGTTAAGAGAAAAAGTTTGAACTGACTAAGCTATTCCTGCTCGAATAAGCTCATCTATCTGTACTTTTTGTCTATATCTTCTATTGATCTCACCAATGTATTATCGCCACATAGCAAATCCCAAGGCATTAGAACCAATTACAAATAAAACTTATGTAGGTGATCTAGTGTCAGTGTCTACAATAGAATAGCTCGATGATGGAGACCTCTCTAGTTGATAAGAGACTAGTGCTCCCTTTGAATCGAGACTTACGGGGATATGGGTGGATTGGTCTCCGTTTGGGGCAAGGAGGAGGTATCTTGATTGGCTTGATGGCACCATCATTACAACCATCAACAACTCGAGCCACCTGAAAATTTTCAATAAAAAGGAACCTGTAAATGCAAACGCAGACAGCATATATTATTTATATTTATGCTCCATAACATTCTCCAAATATCTGCTATAAAGGGAAACAGCATGGCTACAACTAATTGCCAAAAATAGCAACCTTAGAGAAGAACTTTTGGGCATGACTTCGGATTTGAACAGCAGTTTTGGTACCAACATGTTCTGCACAACTACAGTAATCTTAAACTTAATTAAAGTTGTGCTTAGAGACAAATATAGAACCGGTTTGTGAAGCTTCCTAACTAAATTATCTTCAATTTGATGCGAACCACGGCCATAGAGTTTCAATGCTTCGAGGAATCTTTGGTGCTCTTCCTCTGCCCATTTTTCTCTTTGTTTAGTAATTATGTAAGGTTTTCTCACCTACATAACAGGATCAAATATATAGACGATTGAGTAAAGTAACAAGCGGAACAGACTAGGGGAAACTTGAGAAAACTTTTGACAAGTAAAAAATGAATTCAAGTGAACTAAAAGAAAAAGAAATAACCTTAAGTGGTGGGTCATTATCAAAGGAATACGTTCCCTTGGATGGTTCCATGCTCTCATTCTCAATTTGTGGCCTGGCGTTGTGGTCGGAAGTGACTTTTGGAGGACTTGATATAGAATCTCCATATAGATCCATAATGAACAAAGGGGATCAATGCTTCCTTTAAATTACCATATAAAGTTCTAGGGAAACAGAAAACAAAAGATCAAGATTGCACAGATTGAAGTACTGCCCCATAAAGTAATACTACTAAGAACAACACCACCACAACCACAAAACTTGCATTTAGACAAAAGCAACTTGCCTATCCAAGACTCCTTAAATTCTGCAATTCACAAAAATGAATTGGAGAAGTTATAACTAAACTATGACGTCCCAGAAACAAGCAGAGGGGGCACCATCTGGAAAGCTAAAATCCAGTCCTAGCCCCAGCGAAGAGCGTCATGCACATATTTAAGCTAAAATCAAGCAAGCACCAACTGAGAATTATAAATAATAATAGCAACAACAGTAATAAGAAAAGCATGAACCTGTCTTTTACGACCACTACACATTAATTGTGGTGAGAATTCAAATAACATACAGCAAGGGCATATATAACAATTAAACCCAGCATAAGAGAACAAATAAACTGAACTGAGTTTCAACAAAAGTAACAGAATCTAGAACAAAAGCAATATATCTGGTGGACTAACTTACCTGACCGGCCATTTCTGAAAAAACAAAAGACACAAAACTTCCCCTGCAAGACAAAGAAAGTACATACCCAGCTACACTTAGGCGCAATATCAACACATTAACCAAATTCAAACACACCCCACTCTACAAATACCTTAAACTTAACCAAAATTGCTTTATAACAATTTCTAATGAACGAAACGGTCACAATAATTACTATAATTACAATCCAGAATTCCCAAAAAATATATCAGCTTCCGAACTTAACCAGCTAGTGAATTGAAGAAGATTTTCAGATGCAGATCTTTATCAATTTAATTTATTTTTCTCTTCCTCCAAAAATATCTTGAAAAGTTAACTCTATCTTTGACCCGCAAATTGGACCGGAAATACCAAACACCCGAATTCCCAAGAACCCGAACCCGATTATTCGAAACAAGGAAAGATCCGACTTGAATAGCAGAGTGACAACGAATCGATGAAGAAGAGGCTAGAAGGACTACAGCTTGCAAGCAAGAGACTTGGGGAGAGGTAAACGATTTTGGATTTTCAGAAATATAAGCCGAAGATGACACGTCGGATATTTTTCGAGGGAAAAAGAAGAAAAGGTTAGTAGAAAATTCGAGAAGGAGTGAGAACCTTGTAGGTAATATTGCACGGCATGATGGACACGTGGGGCTACGGTGGGGTTGTGTCCGACAATATGTTGATTCTGCCAACTTAATTTGTGGCCAAAAAAAGTGGATATGGTAAACCTATCAAAAATATTATGTATAAAACATTCCTCGTTTTGTCAAACTCGGTACGACCTTTATCATAATCTACGAAACTTATTGTATGTACAATCAAGCGATATAGAATATAATTATAAAATCCCTACAAATGTATAATCATGCGATATGTTCTTGTCCAATATTTTAGGAAGTCATCCATTTTACTATTTTATATTAGTATTCTCACGTGGGGAATTAGACATAATGTTTTATTGTCAAACGTCCCATTTACACAAACATGATCAACTCTTCAAAAACATATTAATGACCCCAATCACTTGCTTGAGTAAATTCAAAGGAATGATGCATATTATTAATGGTTACTTTACATCTCAAGAATATTCACACAAATATAACTGAAAATATTTCTACACTTAACCATTTAGTGAATTTTTGGAAAATAATTTATTTTAGGCTAATCAAGGGCAACTCATCCAAACTTATGGATAAAGTGATCAAGACGCATAAAATAAGCAAAATAAGGCAAATGAAAGTAGAGTTGTTCAAAATAACTCCAACAACCCAATCAAATAAGTTAGGTCTCAACTGTAGCCCTTGTAATTTTGGTGAGCAAAGCATATGTAAACATCATCTTATACTCATTAAGCTAGTTATACAAACATTCTAGCATGCTTATTAGCATATTTTCATCCATAGTTTAGCAATCACTCTTCTATATATAAACTAATAACATCATAATTCATCGAAGTCTCACATCAAAATAGTAACTAGTCAAAATAAAAATAAGTGGTATTTCAAACTTCCTACTCGACTTAACAACATTTCTAGTTGCCATAATTATCTGGGGGTTGATCAAAATGTCAAATTTACTTAGATATTAGCAAGATCACATGTAGTCACTACATAACTTAATATATTAACTTACATAACTCTATTAATTACTATTTCCCCCATTTTAGCTATGATCTTAGCTTCTCCAAATGTTTCCAATTGTTTATTTTGTCCATGAATTATGTTGAAGTGTTTTATAATTTATGTAAACTAAGTAACAATTGGATTTACTTCAAGAAACTTGTGACATATTTGGTTTGCTTTATAAGAGTGGAATAGAATAGTTATTCCTCCTCATTAACCTGTTCATATGTTTGGTTGACAAAATTGTTATTGTTGCAAAATAAGTAATTGCCATTCCTTTAGAATCTATTATCATCTTAATTTTGTGATTAGAGATTTTGCTTTAGGCTATGAGATAGGTATGGTCTTGCGAAAGAGAACACAATTAGTAAGCACTGGAGAGTTTATCAACGCGACCACTTCGATGCTTAGGTTTGTGGAATGAAGGAAATACGATTAAGATGGCTTATGTGTGTGTATGTGTAAAAAGTGTCTCAATTGGTGGGTTTTCCCTTATTTATAAGCTTCATGACAAGAATCTTACATAGATATGCATTTTGCTCGAATAAGCAAGTATATCTTCTAGAAAGATATGTTCCTAAATAAGAAAGTGATGGGGTTATGATGTATTCAATGCTCAAGATCTAAGTTTACTAGGTAGGCTATTAAGATCCAAGGCTACCTACGACATGTACATCGTAGGTCTAATTGGGGTATGAGGACCAAGGTCTTAACTCAACCAAATGAGGTGCAATGTTGGCCAAGGTCAGTTTGAATGCAACCAACCTTCCTAGGTTAGGACTTAGGTTAAAAGGCCTATGGTTCTAGAGATTAGAATAGGCCTTGGGACCTATGGTTGAAAATTGGCCATCAATATTTGCCCTTTCCCCTTAACTAATTCCACAACCCCTTACCTAAATACACCATGCCACCCCCACCCCCCACTTCCTTCACTCCTCTATCGGTCTTATTATCAAGGTTTTAATAAGGAGATTAAACAAGACGATAGGCTACTAAGGCACTTCTCAAGCCTTACTGTGTCATCGTACTTTAAACTTAAAGCAGTTTCCTAACGTTCGTTGTGGAATGGCTTAGTTACCGAAGCATTTTACCAAGCATTATTGATCCCGTCTAGGTTCCTTATTAGGTAGACTTAACATCCACATTATACAACGCATCCTTGTGCTTAGTCGAATTGAGGCTATTTCAAGGTTGAGGTTTTTCTCCAGGCCTAGGATTTTACTAAGAATATCTATGCTTTTTCCTGTAATGGGATCTTGGGGTTTTATACTACATCAAATCTAAGGTGTTGTAGCTTTTAAGAGACAATTCTTCTAAATTCAAATTTTTATAGCACAACTGTTTTCATGAGATCATTAGATAGGATAGGTGACAGTCTATGATTAGTTAAACTCTACACCAGTCTTTTCATGTCTAAGGGATCTTGTTCATTCGTTCTGAGTGTAGATTACGTAGTGCCATCTAAGAGACAAACACATCATGCTTACTGAACTTTCCGTAATTGCTGAAGCTTAAGCCCTAAGGTTTAACCTATAAAAGGAGCTTAAGACACAAAATTGATACTCTTTTCACGATATCTTTCCTTGCAACCAACTAGCTTTCTTGCAACTAAATTCCCTCTTTTTCAAAAGCTTCATTTATCAAGAAGTGGAAAAACTAGGTAATAACTCAAGATTAAAGTCCTTGAGCTCTCTCACCATCAATTCTACATAGAGCAATGTTAATGATGAAGTAGTAGAGAGGGTAACTCCTCCGTTGATAGAGACGGTGACGACGTAGCATAAGGGATAGAGTAGTGGTGATTCAAGAAGGATTGGCTTGTACAAATGTATGCAAATGTGGGTTGTTATGCTCCTTAAAGATGAATACCCTAACTGTAACAAGGACGACATGGAGGAAATGGCCATATCGATGTTTGATCAAGTATCGATACGGAGTTGACCTCTTATGGTCCAAAAAGTGAAATTACTAAGGTAGAGGTGAGCCACTTGCTCATAATGTATTTTAGGGATGAAACACTAGGGTTGTATGCTTAAGTCCCCAAGAGTGACAAACAAGTTGGCTTGATCCATATTAATAGTTTTCATTTATATTGGGAACACTTTGAGATTAGGGCACTCTGATATCTATTCTCAAAGTTCTTCATAAAGATTCTCAATGACCATCACATTTGTTTAGCACAGTTGGTTCTAAATAGCATGAGGATTTTTGTAACCTTTAAGGCCTTATATACCTGGTAAGAGGTAAGGCCTACGTTGACACTCTTTTGCTACTTCTTCTTCTTACGAAGGCATTAGATGGGGTGGATTTATGTTCCTACCCATATTGGCAAGAAGATCTTAGAGAGCTTGGAGTCTTCCTACCACAATTAGAAGAAAAAGTTTATGCTGATCCAAGTTGACGAGAAACCTGAGTTTTAGACAAAGTGGACACCTCCAATTTGGAGAGACAAGATAAGATTCTAAGAGAGTAGGACATTCGTGTGGTTAATCGCATCTTTCACTAATTCAGGCATTAGGGTAAAGTCTTATGGAATGCAAAGGCATTAGTGGTCCAACTTCATCGGTGATATGCCTAATTGAGGATTAGGATGTTAAACTACAGAACTCAATTAATTCAAATAATTCCTTAACTTGTAGGAAGTTAAGTTTCTAAATTTAGAGGGTAAATTTATAATAAACTCTCTCTCAGATTTGATTTATCTCAAGATAATTCACTCAGTAGAATAATCCAACGATATTATGCACAAAAGATTGGTTCTGGTACTCGCTACAATCTAAAATGATAATAGTATGTTTGAGAGTAAATGACTCAACGAAAAGTTCTATTGTATGATAATTGTCTTAATAATACATTTTTATATGACATAAACTAGTATATTGGCAATACTTAAATAAATGTAAAAGAATAAACAAGAACATAGATGAAGGTGTCGGCTCCAACAAGATGGTAGCTAAAACCATTCACTTGCTGGCGTATTTTAAAAGTTGGAATGCATTCTATTCTCTAAACCATTGAGCTAATTATAAGAAGGACCGACAGGCCACTTATGTACTATAGTAGCTTATGGGATTAGTTCTTTATCCAACCTTAGTTAGCTCATCATTGGGCTGATTTCAAAGTGAGCTAGTAGGTCGGTACGTACCTAACATGTAGTAGCCCCTATCTCTCTTACACTTGTTCTTTGATTATAAAATGACCCTAATGTAGGTTCTATATAATAAATCAACACTTAACCTAAACTAGAACAATCATGTATTGGGTACAAATTTATGAATCGAGCCTTTTTGCTTAAGTTGCTTCAACATAACTTTTGTGACTAATGCTTGTACTCTCTAAATTAGGCTCTTGTACTAGGTCCTAGGGAATGGCTCCTATCATCTAGCCCGGGTTGTTTTTTATTTACCCTCAAATTAAGTAAGTCTTTAACAATCTCTATGTCTTTGGGCTTATAAGGCATAGGGCCTTGTATGTTGAAAGCAATGGACACTGCATAGCCTTTAAGAAGATCAAGTTTGTAGGTATTACCATTGATGAGCTCTAGGATTTGAAATGGTCCATCTACTCATTGTGACAATCCTTAGCTCTTTGATGTTAGAATCGGTCTTGCTTTTTGTTGCCTCGCTGATTCTGCTTCTCAACCGTCTTAGCTAGTTGATCTACAGCTTCTTGGTGGATCTTCTATACCTATTGGCTCTATCAACTCTACTAAGACTCTCATCCTTTGAGGTTGGTACAAGCAGCAAATCCAATTGAATAGTTAGATTACACCCATACATAATCTGAAAAGGAAACTTGCTAGTAGAACTATGTGTACTCCTATTGTAAGTAAACTCTACAATAGGAAGGTATACGTCCCAGCCAACAAGATTCTTGCCAACTATAGTCCTAAGCAAAGACCTTAAGGTACGATTGACGACTTTAGTTTAGCCATCCATTTAAGGATGGCAAGTAGTGATAAAGAATACTGTTAATAGTCAGTTTTTGTCTACCCGTCTTACTCATCTATTTGGCTGCCAACAAGTCATATAATTTATATTCTCAGTAGATTGCCAAGTGATCTACATTCTCGACACTACGTCAAGTGACATAGATCCATTACTAATTTAAATTCAAGTTCATGGCACGAACAGTTATCACGAGCATGATTATATTACATAATTGCTTGCTCTCCCTACATTTCAAGGAAAGTGTCTAATCAACAAACTTTCATGTGTCTCAATAGTTATTCTAATAATTGTTCCTTCAGAAATGACAATCTCCTATAAATATGGGAATGAAACTCTGTAAGAGATATCTGATAACTCTTAACTTTTTTACTCTATCCTTCTCATTCCTACTTTCTAACTTAGGCATCGGAGTGGCCACATTGGATTAGCCCCGGTACCAAATATTTTTCTTATCTTTATAGGATATTTCCAACCCTCAAAATTCACCAACAACATTTGGCACCACTTGTTTTTCCTAAACACACCCACATAGTTAAAACTAAAATGATCAAGAGTATAGGTGCTGACACTTCCTCCCAATTCCAAAAGGGGGGAGTCAGCATATTGATGAGCAACAACTGGCTAAACTCAAGCAATTATACCTCAATTTGGCTAAGGAAAACTCAGAGTTAAACAAAAAGCATGAATAGATCCTTAACCCCCTTCATAATAGTATTAATCTAAATCAAAACAATAAGCATAGCGATTACGATGCCGATAATAACGATTATCCAATTTATTCACTTGAGTTGTAGAAAAAACAAGCTAAGGTCACGACAAGATCCTTGGCTCCTGCTTTCAAAAAGAATGAAAAAGGTAAGTAACCACAACAGGTGCACCATTTAGGCCCTTCGCATGTCAACACTCCTGCTGCATCAAGCAAGCAATTCCAAATCAAGAAAAGTCCCTTTGTTCTAGCAATTTTAGAGGAAGTAATACCTCGGCACATTAAGCTACCATAGTTTGAAACTTATGACAAAACAAACGACCTTGAAGATCACTTGGAGTACTACCGTACATTGGCCAAATTGCATGATTTGAGTGATGCAGTGGCCTACCAAGCTTTTCCTCAACCCTAAGGAATGCAACCAGTATATGGTTCAAACACTTAAAACCAAATACCATTTCTTGTTTCAATGAATTAGCAAAAGTGTTTCTTCAAAACTTCCTTGCAAGCAAACTTCCTATTAAGGATTCCTTAATCCTTAACACAATCAAACAAAAATCAGATGAGTCAATCAGAGACTACTTAGCTAGGTTTATGGTTGAGATGGTGCAAATCTTAGAATTGGATATAAGTGTGGCCCTTAATGCCGTGATTGATAGAGTTAAGCCCTATGGAGACTTTTTCAAGTCTCTCGTAATGAACAAGTCAAAAACTTATGCCAAGTTTAAGGCTAAAGCTACCTCATACAACTATTAAGAAGATAAAATAAAGGCCCGACGAAAGGTTGATCAAAATAAAGGAGATAGAAAAAATGACGAGAGAAAAAGTGTGAAAGACAAACTCAACTCATATGATGATCAAAGTCCGAATGCTAAGAGAAAGTGACCAAGAATTCCGAATGATGCAGCAATGGCAAAGAAAATTTAGGAAAGGAGAAAGAACAAAATGTTCTTCTAGGACACTGAGAGAATTATACGACGTTATAAAAGTGAAGATCCAATCTTTTCTGAGAAAGAAGGTACGCTAATGAGTTATCACCATGCCGAGTATAACCACAAGAGGAAAGCCATTCTTAAGACTTAAGGGGAGAATTGTTGCCTTTGAGACTTGTTCGATACGAAGAATGTAAGTTTATTCTTTTCCCATGTTAATATTAACTTGTTTGCTCATGTTGCAAATATGGGTGCTGGCAAGGTAAATCTTGCTAAGCTACTAGCCTAGGCAAAGGCTAAAAAATCAAAGGTGGATAAGAGGGTAGCGACAACAACAACTACCATTCGCTTGCTACTGTAAAGAAAACGGCAAAAGAAAACACATCCAAGCAAGCCACAATGTAGAAGAAGACCTCACAACCATCTAACAAGCAAAAGGAGGGCGAGAAAATAGTATCAACCAAGGTCCATCATTCTATGGAGCCTCTGGTTGAAAATATTCAACCTTCTGTCAAGTCGAGAAAGGTAAGTTGAGAGAGCCAACCCCATAAGGAGGTCGAGGAAGCCACCGCCATCGAGGGGTCATTGTTGGTACTAGAGGCAATGCCTAGTGCTTATAAGAGATCGGGAAAGGGACTTGCTGGCCAACCCCTTACTAAAAGGTCTAAGGGTTTGGACGAGAGGACGAAGGAGGCAATGTGCTCCTAAGCTCTTGGCATCACCAATGCCAAATTTTTCCCCAACAAGGAGGTTAGTGAGTACTTCATCTCATGTTGGAGCCAAAATGTTTTGGATACCAACTTAGCCCTCGATGATAGGACAAAATCTTTGGCTTTGATGAAAGGAATTATTCTTCTAAATGACAGGGATATCACCAAGAAGGATGTCGACAGGGTCAGTGGTTGCAATAAAGCCTATATTGCAACTAAGTTATATGATGTAAGTATCTGTATGTATCTTTATAACAGTTGAATTTACTCAGTTGCTGATATTCAATTTCCTTTTCAGATGAACAGCCACATTTTGATGGCTTTAGATGAAGCTAATAGGGAGACTAAAAAGTTAAGATCCATAGTAGTCTTCATGTATTTTATCGAGTCATTTCAGATACTCATCATATTAAATGAAATTGTCACAAAAAATTAAGGATGCAGATAATGCATCTGCTGTCGAGAACACAAGTATAAAGCCCGAGATGGAGGCAAGAAAGCTTTAAGAAGAGCTTGCTACCGAGAAGTTGTCACATACCCTTGTTACTGATGAAGTCTTGAGCCTGAAGGCCAAAATGACAGAGCAGTACAAAGAGTTTAAAGGCCTAAAGGAGCAATTGCAAAAGAAGAAAGCAAAGTGCTGAGGGGTTGGGCCGAACTCTTTGCACGACGAGCAACGAGGAAAACAAGCTCATAATGCAAATTAAGGAGTTTGAGACCAACAACTCGAACTTACGGAGCCATGTTGCTAAATTAGAGGAGACTTTGAGGGGAGGACCATTAGTTGAAGAGGCCCTCGATATAGTTACTCTTAGTCGGTAGTACAAGAGACTTCTATGGAAGAAGTTATTGGAAGGGGTCTAAGCGACAAGAGAAGAGATCTCGAAGCTTCACCTTGATTACAATCTCTCTTACCTCAACTTTATTGACATCAATGATAAAGTCAGCAATGCTAACAAAGAGGATGACGATGAAGCAGGTGCCGAGATTATTGAAGGTAATGATGAAGCTCATGTGGAGGATCCAAGGGAAGACAAAGAGAGTCTATCAAAAGAAATCCCCTATTTGCTGGCTCTAAAACCCCAAGTGTCAAGAAAGAAACTTACTCGGAGAAAGCCTTAACCTTTGATACAAAAATTACTTCTTCTGATTTCAAGAGTAAGCCATAGGATTTTCTTTGTATTATTTGTACCTTACATCCTCTCATGTAATTGTTTGAAGGAAATATTTTTCATATAATAGGTCGTACATTTGTAACTGCATTAATTGAATGAAATATCTTTCATATGACCGTTTTCAATACATTTTATTTCACACACCGCGAGTTCCTAGTGTTCTATTTCACATGTTCTTAATCGTCAGCATGTTTCATTTCACATGCTAAGTATTTTTTGGCATGTTTTATTTCATACACCAAACTAATTCCTAACATATTTTATTTCATATACCCAATTATTTCTCCGCATGTTTCATTACACACATCCAACTAATTCTGGCACATTTTATTTCACATGCCTAATTCGTATGTCTTTATAGACATTGTCCATTAGCCGTTTGAGGCATAGGCTAGCCGCATTACTTAGTTGTAAGATTAATTTATGTAGTTCATTAACCATGATAAGCTAAAATGTAGGTCAGTTCATTTGCTGTGCAACCTAAAACTCATCAACTCCACAATCGTAAAAAGAATAAAAAACATAATGAGATTTCAAACATAATTCTCATAAAAAAGTACTATAGTCTTACAAGAATACAAGCTGTCACCTTACAAATAAGTGGAGATGAACATCATCCGAACAATCAATTGAAATATAATTTCAAATTCTCAGCGTTCCATACTTGAGGGATAATAGATCCATCTAACCTTTCTAGTCGATAAGCCCCTTTGCCAATGAGTTCCCGAACCCTAATAAGATCCTCCCAGTTCATGCGGAGCTTCCCTTGACTCGCTTATACACTAGTAGCTTCCATCGTTTGACAAACCAAATCTCCAAGTTGAAAAACCTTGTGCTTCACTTTCTGATTATAATACCTTACCACTCTATGCTGGTATGCCGCAACCCTAGCTCTTGCAATATCTCGAATTTCATCAATGGTGTCTACATTCATTGTTAATCCAACTTAATTAACCATGACATCGAAATTCTATATCCGCAGATTTGGCAAATCTAACTCAATCGACAACACGACTTCTATGCCATATGCTAACCTAAAGGGCATTTCCTTAGTTGTAGTTCTGTAAGTGGTTCGACACCTCCATAAAACATTCAGCAAGGTACTCGCCAACCTCTTTATTAAGGATGAATTTGGCGCTGGTGATGCAGAGAGCTTTGAAGCACATCGCCTCCTTCGTCCTCTCATCTAAACCCTTGGACCTTTTAGTAGAGGGTTGACCAGTGAGTTCCTTTCCCGGTCTCTTATTAGCACTAGGCACTACCTTCAACACCAACAATGACCCCTCGACAGCGGTGGCATCCTCGACCTCCCTACGGGGTTGGCTCTTTCAACCTACCTTTCTCGGCTCGATAGAAGGTTGAATATTTTCGATCGGAGGCTCTACAAAATAAGGGACCTCGGTCGACACTATTTTCTCACCCTCTTTTTGCCTATCAAATGATCGTGATGTCTTCTTCTATGCTATCGCCTACTTGGATGTGTTTTCTTTTTCCGTTTTCTTTATGGCAACAATCTGAGTGGTAGTTGTTGTTGTGGCTGCTCTCTTGTCTACCTTTGATTTTTTGGCCTTTGCTTGGGCCAGTAGCTTAGTAGGATTTGCCTTGCCAGCACCCATATCTGCAACATGAGCAAACAAGTTAATATTAACATGGGAAAAGAATAAACTTACATTCTCCGTATCAAGCAAGGGTCAAAGGCAACAATTCTCCCCTTAAGTCACAAGAACAGCTTTCATTTGGTTGCTATACTTGGTATAGTGGTAACTCATTAGCAAGCCTTCTTTCTTAAAAAACATTGGATCTTTGCTTTCATAATGCTGTATACTTTTCTCGGCGTCTTAAAAGAACATTTTATTCTTCCTCCTTTCTTGAATTTTCTTTGCCATTGCTACATCATTCGGCATCAGATTTATATCTTAGTACGAATTGGCTTAGTTCATTGAGTCCAGAAGTCTAGCTCTTCATCAAATACTATTGACATGAATTTATCATGCCACTTGTGGATCTTGGACCCTAACCTATCCATGAACTTTCGCCTGTACCTTGCAGCGATAAAGTACTACCCATCAGGTTATCTCCTAATCGTGAAG
Organism: Lumnitzera littorea; assembly: GCA_024138015.1. Taxonomy (NCBI): domain Eukaryota; kingdom Viridiplantae; phylum Streptophyta; class Magnoliopsida; order Myrtales; family Combretaceae; genus Lumnitzera; species Lumnitzera littorea. The sequence goes on along the minus strand of JAMXBB010000002.1, from coordinate 74,238,354 downwards.
AAAAGCCAAAACAGTTAAGGTGTAGCCTTAACTTCAACTTCTTCACAAACTATCTCAAAAGCCGTTAGAAGCCGATATGTATTAAGTGAGAACATACTCAACGTGACTCTAAAGTAGTTGAAAAAGCCCTTCACAAAAGCTGAGAAAGGGAAGCGTAACCTAAAATCTAAATATTTCAGGTATATATGGAATTCGCACTCCCTTGGGAAACATACCCTCTCCTCTTCTCTCGGCCTCCTCAGATTCCACGTTCCAAGAAGATCTTGCTAGTACTGGTTGTATTTCATGACAAGAACTCTATCGGCAAAACTGGTAGTTGCATCTAGAGAGTTACGATAGTAGGCTATGTTGTTATACAGATATCTCACTAAGGATTTCCCTGCTTCATCCTCAAGATAATTATCCATAGTAAGGGCATTTATCCAAGTAAGTTTATCCCATCTTTCCTCAATACTTTCAACTAAACTATTAGAAAAGCACGCTACCTCGCTCTTTATTTGTGGGGGGAGAAGTGGCCTCAGTTTCCATTACTTCGGAATTGGGGAAAATAAGTTAGCGGACAACGTTACAAAACATACCTGAATGTTTATGAAGAATGGTATCACAGAAGTTGAAAAGCTTGAGAGTGAAGTCAAGAAAACAAGAAAATTTGTTTGTGATTGTGAGCAAAAATGAATTCTGATTTTGAAAAGTCCTTTAAATACGGACAGCTTATCCTCATAATTGCAAATTTGTTTCTTATGGCAATGATGCACTGATTTGATAGAGGTGCGGATTGTTGATGTGTGTTTCGAGACAGAAATCTAACGATTGGTAACCCCCCAATAGTTATTAGGCCTATAGTGTAATGGTGACATAAGTGACAGGTGTCATACCACATACTTTTTGGTTTCTTGAACAGGTGGAATTTGAACATTGCAACTTCTCAATTAGGATACGAACCATCTTACTGTCCATCTCACTCAACATCTAAAGAACTGTACCCCACTCGGCCTCTAAAGCATTATGTATTATATCCTTTGTTGAATTCTCGAACACAAGAGTTAGGGGCAAATGTTGATAGTTAGTTTTTGTCCACCAGTCTTACTTGTCTATTCGATTACCGATAGGTCGTGTAATCTATATTCTCAGCAAATTGCTGGGTGATCTACATTCTCAGCACTACACTGAGTGACATAGATCCGTTGCTAATTTGAATTCAATTTTATGCCACAAACAGTTATCACAAGCACAGTTATATTACATAATTGCCTGCTCTTCCTACATTTCAGGGAAAGTATCTAATCAACAAGCTTCCATGTATCTTAATAGTTATTCTGATAATTGCTCCTTCAAATATAGGATGAAACTCTGTAAGAGATATTTGATAACTCTTAACTTCTTTACTCTACCCTTCTCATTCCTGCTTACTGACTTAGACATCGAAGTAACCGTACCAAACTAGCCCTAGTACCAAGTATTTTTCTTATCTTTGTAGGATATTTTTAACCCCCAAAATTCACTAACAACAACCACCTTAATGCTTAGCCTCATCCATAAGGTCCTATAGAAGAAACTAAGAAACTTAGTGTTGTTGGTGGATTTTGGAAGTCAGAAATGTCCAGCAAAGAAAAGAAAATTGCTTGGTACCGGAGCCAGTCCGGTGAGACCACTTTGATGCCTAAGTCAATAAGTAGGAATGAGAAACGTAAAGTGAATAATCAAAGTTATCAAATGTCTCTTATAAAGTTTCTTTCCCGTATTTATAAGAGATTATTGTGTTTAAAGTAGTAGTTATCAAAATAACTATCAGGACATATAGAAGTTTTTTTATTACACTTTCCTTAAAATGTAAGGAAAGCAGGTAGTTATATAATATAACTGTGCTTATGATAACTGTTCGCACAATGAAGTTGAATTCAAATTAGGAACAGATCAGTGTTACTCAGCAAAATATTGAGAATGTCAATTACTCAGCGAAATGGCGAGAGTGTAGATTACTTGGCCTATCGGCAGCTGAATGAACGAGTAAGTGAAGTTATATTAATGCTTGTCAAATCAAGTAGATGAAAATTGACTATCAACATTTGCCTCCCAACTCCTGTATTCAAAAATTTGACAAAGGGAGTAATATATAATACACTAGAGGCCTAATGGGGAGTAGTTCCTTAGATGCCACGTGAGGTAAGAAGTACGACGGATTGCATCCCAATCGAAAAAGTCACAAGTTTTAATTTCTTATCTATCCAAAAGACCAAACAGTAAGAGGCATGACACCTATTACCTCGGTTATCATTACGTCGTAGGCCTAATAACTGTTAGAGAGTTGTTAATGTCAAATTTCGATCTCAAAACATGTATCAACAATTTGTACTACTATTAAACTAGTGTATCATTACCATAAAAAACAAATTTGTAGTAAGGGTGAATTATCTATATTAGGACTGTTCAAAATCAAAATACATTTCTTCTCGAAAGAACAGAATATAGAAAACAAGGGGAGAGAACCTAACATTTATTTTGGAACTTGACATTTATTCTAGACTCTCTAGATGTGAACTAGAAAAAATCCTAAATTAAGTCTCGTAGACAAGCCTTAAGGTCCTCTAAAATTTCATAGGTCTCCCCAATGACTTGTGCTATAAGGGCCCTTAAGGCTCGGTTGTAAGCTTTAGAACACTCGAGTTTTTCCTTCAGATAGGCAATTTCGTCCTTTAGCAGCTACTCGCAAATCCTTGAGAGATCCTGTAGCTTATCAATTCTCTAATCATTTGCTTGGTTAATTGGCATTCTAAGTCTATACATGTTATAGACAATAATTAATTATGAATGCAACAAAAGAAAATACATGGAAATATGTAGATGTTAGGATCATTTGGGTTAATACATTGCTCCTCAAGTTACAACCCTACTGTTATTTTTAAAAACTTGATTGCTCTAAAACTCTTAAATAATTAGTAGAGTTGCAATTCTTAAGAGTAGTGGATTAACTCAAGCTTAAAGGGGAGTATATACAATTAAGATAGGTTCTAAAAGGTCCTTAAGGTTTGTGGCCGCATTTGTTTTTAGAAAACACTTTCATTGATCACATTACAACTTAAGTGGGGTGGCCCAATCAACCTTGAGTAGTGGTTACACCACTACACCTAAAACCTACACAATGCCCCCCCTCCTAAGGTCCTAAGACGGCTTGGGCCTACCCATATCTACCCTGCATCTTTGATGTAACAAATGCAAACCCCCTTCCCCCACCCCACCCAATGTCCTAATGTATGTGGCATGCAAAATAAATATGATAATAAAAACAAAGTACACACATGAAGTTAATAACAAATAAATATACAAACAAATTAATAAATAACATAGGGTATTTTGAAAAGTAATTTTAATTTTGGAAAGTTTTTAAGTGGCTAGCCTTCTTAACGTTCTCAGTGGAGTCACCAAGCTGTCAAGCCTAATTTTTCTCCCAGTTTTCATAAATTAACCTTTTTTAAACCAATTGATATTAAACCCTACTAATTAATACTGACCATCGACTAGTGTTTAAAGAAAACTAGTTCTTTTAACTTTGAAAACTTTTTGGAGTCGCCATCCAATCGAAATCGGAAAAAAGAGTTAAGTTATAACTAATTGGATAGATTGGTTATAACTTAGCTACCGATCTTTCAATGAAACCAATTTTTAAAACTAAAGATTTAGATTAAGGAACTATCCCATTAAACCTTAAATAGGTATTACTTTTAATTTTTCGATTTTAATTTTTCTTTTCGAATGCCCTTCCAATAATGTTTATTTATAAGCAATAACTGAAATTATATCTATTTACAAAAAATAAGAATTTACATAATTGTCTATTAAAGGGGGGAAATAAAATTTTTCTATATTTTAAGTCACTCTGTATGTATAGGTGCCTGCATACCGATTATTCGAGATCAGACTTCCATAATTCATTCATGAAAACTTTAAGTGGGTGAGTTGATTTTAATTTTTTTTAAAAAAGATCGGATTTATGTTTTTGCATGGTCCAATTTATTTAAGGAAATTTTTCAAAGTGTCCTAAACCAAATTTTATTTATGGAAAGTCTTAAGACAAGAGTCCTAATTTGGAAAGAGGATCGGTTACTTTTATTTATTTTTGGAAAATTGATTTTCTAAGTAGTAACAAGGTTTTATTTTATTTTGACCAAAGCATAAATAAATAAAACTAAACTAAACTCTCTTTTTTTTTTTTACTTTTTCCCTTTTTTTCTTTTTTTTCTTTTTTTTATTATTTTTTTTTTAACAATTACAAGAATTGACAAGAACAAATAAACGAAAACTAATAATTTTTAAAAAAATTAAAAAAATAAAAAATAAATTATAAAACAATGACAAATGCCAAACTTGAGCTTACAATACGGGTCAGTCAATTCGGACATAGGTCAGGATTAGGTCTTGGAGCAATTCAGGTTGGAGCTCTAGTAGGTCACTTGTGGTTTAGGCCAAGTCATACACAGCAGCTTAAAAAGGGGGGTTTAGCTCTATTTAGCAACCAAATTAAGTAAGAAAACGAACTTTCGTGTATTTCTATTTAGATTTAAGGGGTTTAGGTTCAACACCTTGGGTTTTTATAGCTGTTTAGGTGGTGGTTGGTGGTGGTGGTTGTAAGACCTATAATCAGCTACTTGAAGTTTAGCTTGTAGAATTTAGAACGATCAGTTAAAAGATCCAATCGACCCTAAATTATCAAATAAAGTTAGAAATATTAGTAAAAGAGATCTCATAAATTCGAATTTAAGAAAATAAGTAATAAAATAAAAGAATATAAAATTTTCAAATTTTAAATATATAACTCGTTATTTATCGAAAATGCGTAAAATGTATTTTGATAACTAATGAACCACTAGAGATAAATTATATGTATACTGAAAATCATAGAATGACCTAAATAATATGCAGGAATATTTATTTATGCTATATATGAATTTACATATAGGTAAAAATACGTGAAATTACTTAAAATATGCGAAATGTGTTAAAATAATGTTAAATAATTAAAGGAAATTCATGATTAATTAAGGAAAAATAAAGAAAAATTAGAAAAGATAAGGAATGATCCAAATTTGGGTCATGGAAGCTAGGGAAAAAAAGAAAAAATTTAGCCAATTAAAATAGAACAACACAACAGGTAAATTAGAAGAAGATAAGGTAATAGTCAAATCAATTTAATACACAATAATTCCCTAAGACCTCTATAAATACTCTAAATTTTTCATAAGCTCATTTTGGATGTCTGAAATTGTAGAAAATTAGGAAGAGGCAAAATTGAGAGGAAATTAGGGTTTTACAAAAAATCTGCACAATTAAGGCTTTGGAAAAGAACCCACATCCAACGACCACCTGGAAACGAACGGCTGCCACCACAACACTCCACCACCAACGCCCAACTTAGCCGACACCCCTAGGGCCGCTGCTGGTGGCCGGAATTCCAACGGTCAGGTGAGTCCGATTCCAACCTGATTTTATAAAATTTATTAAAATTACTAATTTTGCCTAGAAAATTATGAAAGTTGATATTATGATGTTTTATTATATATAGATTTAGGAAAAAATAGTGATTAAGTTTAATTATATCTATAAATATAAATTGCTTAAGAAATTGAACAAAACCGAAAATGTTTAAAAGTAGAAATAAATAGGCTTAGGAGTGTAATTTAGAGCTCAAAATTTTTCTGTAGACTATTAGGGTAATATAGAATAGTGCCACGAAGCCTTTTTTCAAAAATGAATTTTTGAAATTTTTAGATAATTTTTAGGCCTTCAAATGATGCATAAAATGAGTTATTTTTTATTAATTACTAATTTAGTGAATAATTATATATTTTGGAATGTTGAAATATGATAAAGTATGATACTTGTAGTATTTAGGATGTTAGATGTAATTATTATGATAATTATGTAGTAAATAAGTAATAGGGAAAAATAGTAAATTTTAAGCTAATTTGTAAATTAGGGCAATTAAGTGTAAAATTTGATTTGGGATGAGTTTAGATATTTTGAAATGTTAATTGATGTTAGGAAATGGTAATTAGAGTGATAGAAATATTATATGTATATTATATATATAATAGGTGATAATACATAATATGCAATTATTGGAAATATAATAAATAGAAGATATTAGAATAAAAATTGATATTATATTAATAATAGGAATATATAATAAATTTAATGGAAAACTTAAATTTAGGTAATTATATGAAGAATGTAAAAATTTTGTACATCAGAAGTAAATTCGATACACTAATAAAGATTTAAGTGTATTAGGTAGAATAAAATACTGACTAAGGGTAATTATAGTATTTAGGATATCTAAAAGCAATGTGATTAAATTCATATTATGGGTTGAAACGAGTTTCTAGGGTTTGTGTATAAAACTGTACTTAGAAACTGAACTAGAACGTAATTTAAAAATCAATGTAGAAACTAAACTCAAACCTAGCCCCAAACTGAAAATAATTGTAAAAGATTTAATAACCTAAATAATTAGACATATTAAACCATAAACCAAAGATAATAATAAGCATTATAGGATAAAAACTAATCTATAACAGTTATATGAAAACTGAGACAACGTTGGTATTATAAGGATCATTGGCGATCGACTGAGTAAGTCCTACCTCAAATGAGCAAGCGTGGAGTTGAGGTAAGTTAGGATTAATATGTTGCTATATTTTAGAGGCTTGAGATTATGCTAGGTTGTACTTGTTAGATAGTTAGCTATGTACATGTGCTTAAGTATAAGTGATGCTATGATTTTATTTGTTATTTTGACTTGTATTGTATGAAATGATTAATAACCCTAAACTAGACTTAACAAATATATGACTTGTAATCATAAATCAGACCTGCATAGCAACCCATTAGGGGAAACATAGGATTCTCCGACGAAATACCGACCTCTTCGAAAAGGATAGCGCTGGATAGCATAATTAGTCCCTTCTTCATCCTTAGTTAAACTAAGTGACAAGTGAGGAGATTGCAACAAGGGTGAAGTTAATGGTTTAAAGGTAGTTATGAGAGCAGCAATGTTTCCATTATATAAGCTTGGGTTTGGTCGTAAGCTACTGCATTAACGACAACTCCTCAACCCGAATTAAAGCGAGCACAATTTCTCTCATCTTACGATGGGCCGAACGACGTCGTACGATGGCATTTGCTTAAACGTGCATTACAACTAATGATTTGGTTGATAACCTTGTTTGTGTTTATTGTATAGTTTTAAGTCTCCATCCTAACTTACTAAGCTGTAGTTGCTCACATCTCTATAGCCATTATTGTAGGTGCTAGCGATGAAGCAGCCTATAATCACCTTGATGTTAGCAACTATGGGAACTTAGAGAGTAAGGATGTAAATTGAAGACCAAATATACTTTCTAGTTATATTTATTTTAAAGCTTTTAGCATTAGTATACAAATTACTCAATTAGATTGTGATTAGATTGCTAAATCTTGTAAATACACTTAGATCAATTTAATGTGAATATTTATTTTTCTTAAATTCATAAGTAAACAATTTATTTAATTTCTGAACTATTTATTTTAAAGTGAGTTAGTCATGAATGCCTTGTGTAAAGCAGGTCTAAGATGGCGGCTATATGGTCGGCTGTATGGTCAGCTTCTATCTTAGAATGATTTGCACAGCAGGACTGTTACGACTCTATCACTTTAGGGCGTGATAGTTGTCATAGTATACTTAGGGATTAGGTCAGCTTCTATCTTAGAATGAGTTGCGCGAAAGAGTGGTTCGTGTACTTAGGGATTGGGTCGAATGAGAAGGGGTTGGCTTAGAGAATGGAGGGAATGGTTCTGGGTTTAGTTGAAAGGTTAAGGTTAATTGGTGTTCATATGAGTAAGTAAAGGTGTGGTTATGCAGTGAGTAATGGGTTATGGCTGCATATATGAGGCGTATTATGGAACTTAGGTTGTGGCAAGAGAGATTCAGGTATGGGTCATGCGAACTGTTATGTATGCTATTGTGTGTGCTGTTGTGCAATGAAGATGAAGGTAGAGCATAGTGCACATACTGCTATATCATAAGGATGAAGATGGAGTATGGTTTATGAGCTTAGCTATGGTATGGTGTATAGTCAAAGTGGTGCTGGGTAATGAAGGAAGAGAGGTTAGGATTCGATGGGTGTTGTCGTAAGCAAGAGAAAGAGAGCAAGTTGTGTGTGGTTTAGGTTTATGGGTTTCAAAGGGTTATCGAAGATGATGTATTTGCTATTGCGGTTTGCCAGAGAGAAGATTAATGATCGTAGGGGTATTGTTTCGATGGTGAAAGAGAAAGGTCAGGGAGATGGTGTTGGTTGTCGGGTTAAGCTAAGGTAGTGATGAAATTGGAGTTTGGTTATTACGGCCATCTCCATGATTGCTTGTGTGTTCTGTATTTGAGTGAGAAAGGGAGGGAAAGAAAAGGAAATAGGAGAAGGAGAAGGATAAGGGAAGATGTATTTTCGGGCCTAATCAAGAAGTACCATGTGTTACGACCAGATACGTGGCCTAGTGATCTCTTAACATGTGGCAATGCATGGTGTGTTTTGTGGGAAAAAAGAATAAAAGGCATTCCCTGCCTTTGGTGAGATTTGAACCTCAAACCTCCAAGCTAAACCTAATGCAATGCTTTAGTACTTATTCATTAGGTCGTTGGCATATACCTTATTTATATGTGCAATTTAGACAAGGCTTACCAGAGCTAGATATGAATCTAAGCTTAGGTCTAATGCCCTTTTTTTAAACTTGATTTTAAAAAATTTATTCTATTATACTATCTAAAATTATTATTTTCTAAATTCCCTAAATCCTCTATTTTTTTATTTTTATGTTTTTCTAAATTTTAATATTTTTTGTATTTTTTCTAAATTTCTTATTTTATGGTTTTTTTCCTAAATTTTCTATGTTTTGTGTTTTTTTCTAAATTTCTTTTTTTTTTATGTGTTTTTTCCTAATTTAGAACCCTTTACCATATCTTAAAAATTTTGAAAAATAAGAGAGGGGTAAAAATAGGGCGTTTACAAGCACACATTTCAATAACTCACAACCAAATTCAAGCTTATACAATGGAGACACTGCTTCTCTTATAACTCTCTTTAAGATACTGCTTCTCCTATGACTCTCTTTAAGACACTGCCTTCACCCTTTTCGTAATCTCATCTCTTGTTACTAAATTCAACTAAGGATGAAGAAAAAACCAATTATGCTTTACAATACTATCCTTTTCAAAAGGGTCAATATTTAGCCGAAGAACCCTAAACATTTCCCCTAATGGGTTGCTGTAAAGGTCCAATTTAGAATTACAAGTCATATATTTAATTAAGTCCACTTAAAATGATCAGTATTGCAAACCAGTATAGCAAGCAATAATACACAATACCTTCAAGAACACGCATACACAAGCATATGCACAATCAAACTACCTATAAGCATAAATAAGTATAACCTCAAGCCTTCGAGTATTATGAGACAATACTTTGAAATATAGTTATGTATTAATCCCAAACTTATCTTAACTTCCCGCTTGCTTACTTAAGATGCTACTTGTTATAGGCCTTTATCAATGGTTCCTATAATACAAAGTTCGTTTCAGTATTCACATAACTATCTTACATAAGCTTTATTCTGCGACTCTTTATATTATCTTCAATTTAGGGTTTTATTATATCTAATTATTCAATTTTTTAAGTCTCTTACAATTATCCTCATTTTAAGCTAAGTTTAGAATTTGCTTCCTATGCCGCTTATGATTCAGCCTCTCAATTAGGTTCTAGTTTACCTTTTGATTACCCTTTGTTTATAAGTCTTATCAATGCCTTTTAACCTTTTTCTTATAGTTTATTATGGTGGATATAACCTTTGGTCTTGGTTGTTGACTTACTCTCTAATATACTTCTATTAGCCCTAATTTAATTTTTGCTTTTAAATCAATTTATGATTCGAGAATTGTCCATATTTTAACATCACCACTCATACATACGTATGTGTATATATATAAGCTTTAAATCATTAGTTTTAGTTTAAAATTATAATTTTACGTAATTACTTAAGTTCCATATTACCTATAACCAAGCTAATTCCAAGCTAGTTTTTTATTCAATTTCTAATTACTAGTTTTATATGTAAACTCTAGGATTTCCTTTTGAACTAATAGATGAGATTTATCTCACTATACTTAGATATCTTAAATCCCCATTTTAGCTTCTAAATGGTATTTTGGTCAATACAGTATACTATATTTCTCATTTAACTACCAAATTTACTCTTAATGTAAGAATGACCTATATTTTTCATATAATTATCTAAATATTCATTTCATATCAGATTTATTTCATATTATTATTATTATAATATTATCAATTTTGACAGGTTTAACATGAGAGATCGACTTGGGCATGTTAATAGAGATCAAAAGTGCCCAATTCTAACCTATGCTACTCAAACTCCTCTCAACTAGCCTCTATCGGATGTATTATAGAGCTTTGAAATCAAGGCTTCCTTGCACGATTAGAAAGAATGACGAGTAACCCTTCCAGGAAATATTGAAATAAAAATTATGATTTTCATTGCAATCATGGAGGAAACATTGACGAGTGCATCCAATTGAAGAATGTACTTAAAGATGTTGTCTAAAGAGGACACTTACGAAAATTTATTGCTAAGAAGGAGGAGAGAATAGAACAACCTACTTAGACAAGGAGGTATAATGAACAACAATCTTAAAATGAAGATAGAAGGAAGGAGATTGCTAACCAAGGGGCTCGGGATGATAATAGAGGTAACAACTTAGCTCTTAGAAGAATTATCAATGTTATTTTTTATGGCCCACAAGGAGGGAATGAGTTGAACACTCAAAGTCAACTAACACCCTTAAAGATTAGGTGCTAAATGTCTAGGGTAATAAGTGTAGGATCAATTATATGATAACTTTTTCTTATAAAGACTAGTGAGGCATTCAATTTCCTCATGATGACGTGCTAGTGATTAACATTAGAGTAACTGAATTTGACATCAAAAATGTCACGGTAGACACTAAGAGTTCTATAAACATAATTTTCAAACATGCTTTTGATCAAATGCAATCAAGATTAGACGATTACAAGTTATAGCCTTATAAGTACGATCTATACAACTTTAATAAACAACCAATGAAAGTTTAAGGAGTTGTCACTCTATCTTTATATATCAAAGATGACAAGAACGTTGTTAAGAAAGAGGTTAATTTTGTAGTTCTATCCATCATGCCGTACAATGATATTATAGGGTGATCATCCATTAACATGGTTAAGATGGTCATATCCAATGCTCATTTGAAAGCAAAGTTCCCAACCTAAACTAGAATAGGTACGTATTGTGCTGACCAACAATTGGCAAGATCTTTATACTTGAAGGCTTTAAAGAGAGACTAGATATATCATATTAAGTAAAGCTCAAATCATCACCCACAAATCAAAGCATTGCCAAAGAAACTTTGATTATCTAGTTAGATGATGACCCTAAGTAGTTTAACAAGATCAGAGCTTGCATGAATCCCGACCTAAGGGATTGAGTAGTGGATTTCCTTTAAGCTAACAAGGATGCGCTTGCATGGTCCCCATTAGATATGCCCAACATACCTAAGGATGTCACAACTCATGAGCTCAATACGAATCTAAATGCAAAGGTCGTCTAACAAAAGAATAAACACTGCTCCAGACAGGTAAGCGGTTGTAGAGAAGGAAGTTTATAAGCTACTTAAGGTAGATTTTATCAAGGAAGGGTCACACCCAACCTAGTTGGATAATTGTGCATTGATCAAGAAGGTGAATGGGAAATGGCTAATGTGTATAAAATTTAATGATCTTAATAAAGCTTACTCGAAAGATTATTTTCCCCTACCTTGAATAGATCAGTTGGTCAATTCCACATCGGAGCATGCATTATTGAGCTTTATAGATGCCTTTTTGGCTATAACTAGATCAAGATGCACCCATTTGACCAGTACACACATTGTTTATCACGAACTTTGGGACATATTATTATAAGATCATGCCTTTTAGTTTAAAAAGCATGGGTACCACATATCAAAGACTAGTGACAAGGATGTTTAAGCTTCAAATCCATAAAAATATTGAGGTTAATGTGGACAATATGATTGTGAAGATTAAGTTTTGTGACGACAGCCTTACCAATCTAAAGGAGACATTTAATACTTCAAGGCATCGCAACATGAAGTTAAACCCTCATAAATGTGTGTCCGGAGCTTCATCAAGGAAGTTTTTGGGTTTCATGGTGATTCAATGAGGAATAGAAGCCAACCTTAAGAAGATCTTAGCTACTTTAGATATGGAGTACTATAAAGGAGGTACAAAGGCTAACAAGCCAGATTCTAGCCTTGAATCTATTTGTGTGAAAGAATTCTGAAAAGTGTGTAAAGTTTTTCCAATTGTTGAGGAATTCTTTCAAGTTCTAATAGACTACAATCTAAGGAAGAATTCCAAGAGTTGAAGAAGTTCCTCACTAAACCTCTAATTCTCTCTAAACTAATTATTAGAGAAGCTCTTTATTTATATTTATCTATTAGTTGTAGATACTCCATTTTTTCCCTCTTGTAATTTTATGATTTTATTTGTTTTAAATAAATAAAAAAGGGGTCCTAATTAAGAAAAATACAAAAAAATACATAAATTTAGAAAAAAAAAACACAAAAAATAGGAAATTTAGAAAAAAAAGAACTTTAAATTATAAGAGTTAGAATGTTAGGAGTAATAAATAATATAGAATAGCTTCTTAGAAATAAGTGTGCTATTTTAATTTAGGGTTGTTACAAGCTTAGTAAAATTTTAGTCTAGCCATTTTTAGTTGCTAAATGTATTTTGTATGCAACCTATAACATGGCATAGGCTAACAGCCTAACTAGTTAAACACTTAGACTTATACAGTGATAGACTTGGAGATCTTGGATTCAATCCTTACACTATGCACTTTATGCCTTTTCATTCTTTTCTCCCCTCTACTGCCATGTGTCAATCAGCTAATGGACCACATGTTTAGCTGAGATAGGCAGCATGTCCTCATTGGTATCCATGGCTGACGTGGTGCCATGTTAGCATTCTTTTTCCCCCTTTTTCCTTCCCTTTCCTTTTCTTTCTTTCATGTCCATCATTGGAGTGCTTGGTTTAAGGCCATTTTTGTCACTTTTTCTACACAATTTCACCAAATTAATGGCGAAATCATATAGATTATTTAGGATGCCTTGAATTGGGACAAAAAACTCAACTTAATTCATTCATCTAATAATTGAAATCAGCCTTAGGAAATCACTCATAGCTAAGATCGATAATTTTAGCCTCTAACAAATCCTTCAAATCCGAGCCCAATGAGAAAGAATTGAAGCTTCTTTTGTGATTTTCAAGTAAGATCGAGCATTCAAGATACACTTTTGACCCACTAATTCACTTAAATTCAACTTGATTTTGCAATCAAAGCCTTTTGACCTAAAGTGTTTAATTTTCGAATTCATGGTAAATTAGACCTTTCTATGTTCATTTAATGCTTGGCAAGTATAAAAGAGTGGCCTCTAGTCACTATTCTAAGCATCGAGCACATTCAAAAACATACAACAACACTTACTTAAGATCGCACTCTCTCTAGGCTTTTCACGTCTCTCTCTCTCTGGCTTGAAGCTCACACGTGGTTGCTATTAAGCAAAACCAACGTCACGGTTGAACTACTTAAGACGAAAGCTCTCAAACCTAACCCCTCTTGTCTATTGCCATGGCTTCTAGAGTGAGATCCACTACTTAAGGGTTTCATAAATCCTAACCCATGGTGGTTACCATTTGAAACTCCACCACCATATGCTCTAGGCTATAACCACTAACACTACGACGTTCAACACCTCATATATACTGAGACCCACTACCCTTTAGAGTACCAACAATCATTACACATGGTGTACAACAAGCATCGCTAGCGGCCAAAACCAACCACTACCCAAACACCACCATATGGCCATGACACTTTACCTACCATCCCAACCCCCCCACCTTAAATTCTCCAATCTACCTCACATGAAAATGTGACCACCCACTTGAAATGCCACCTAGAACCACCTTTAGAGCACTCCCCGATCGTCCTCTCTTCTTCTCCATTCCCAATTACGTCTGTAGCATATGTAACCCTACCAAGGTCCAGATCTAACCTAAATCCATGCTTCGACTTGACACCTGAGCCATGCCCCTATTGAAGATTGGTCCAACCTTCTTCAATTTATTATGGTGTATTTTTTCTCTTTTTCTTTTCTTTTTCTTTCTTTTAGTTTTTCTTTTCTTTTAATGTTATGTTGTGTTGTAAAATAAAAATAAAAATAAAAAGTAGTGAAAATCCCCAAAAGAGAAACAAGAAACATAAATGAGAATAAAAGGGAAGAAAGCTTTGTTCATTTGTTTATTTATATTTTTCTTCGGTTGAAAATAAAATATAAAGAAAAATAATTAAAAAATAATAAAACGTACTTTATTAGTTAGAAAGTTTTTTTTTTAAATAAAATAAAATCAATCCTTTTCAAAATTAGTACTTTTAGAATTTTCTAAAAACAAAAATACCAATTTAAGACCCTTTTTTAGAATTTTGCACAAATAAAATAAAATAGCTAAGAGACTTAAATTCAACCAAATTTTCAAAATTAAAATAAATTCACCCATAAAGTTTTATAGAATGAATTGTGGAAAGTCTAATCTCTATTAGAGAGTACGTAAGCACCTATAAAGCGACCTAAAATCTATAAAAAATTATTTTTTTCCCTTTTATAATTTTCTTCATGTAGATATAGTTTTATTTGTTTATTTACTTATAAATTTGAATTAGACGTTATTAGTATGGTGCTTTGAAAAATAAATTATTCGAAAAGTTGAAAGTGATACCCATTAAGAGTTTAATAGGTTAGCCCTCAAACTCAAATATCTAGTTTTCAAAACCATTTTAAAAGAAATTGGTTTTTTTTTTTAGTAGACCAATAGTTAAGTTAAATCAATCCACCCAATTAATTTAACCTAACACATTCTTTCCCAACTCGATCGGGTAACAACTCTAAACTTTTCATAAACCAAGCCTTTCGTAGCTTTAAGTTAAGGGTTAGTATTAAATGGGTTAAGGTTTAATACTAATCAAGTTAAGAAAAATAATAAAAACCAGAAAAATCCGAGCTTAACATCAGTAAACAAGCTCTTTCATCGATGCTTATATGTGCAGATGGAAGAACATATTAGCCTATATACTATGTAAACCATGTTTTGTAGGGTCTAAAGCTTCGCTACTCTAAGCTAGAGAAGTTTATCCTAGTGATTGTCATTACAGCACAAAAGCTATGACCTCACATTAAGACCCATTAGATTGTAGTTTTGACTAACTAACCTTTGAAACAAGCATTGTAGAGGCTGGATGCTTCAAGTTAGTTGGTAAAATATGCACTAGAGTTAAGTGTTTTTGGCATCTAATACCATCTTAAAGAGGATTACAAAGCTCAAATCTTGGCAGATTTCATTGTAGAGTTTATCAAAAGTGAAAGCCTACTCTTTGTCATCAAGAGTCAACTTGGGTATTATACATTGATGGCTTGTCTACTTATGAAGGAAGTAGAGTAGGACTAGTGCTAAAAGAGCCAATGAGTACAAGAATTTCATACGAATTAAAGTTTGGCTTCCTTGCAAGCAATAATGGGTCTGAATATGAAGCTTTTACAACTGGAATGAAGCTAGCTAAGGAGGTCAAAGCTAAGAGGCTGGATATCTATTTGAATTTACAATTGGTTGACAAGAATACGGGAATATATTTACAAATAGTCAAAGAGCTCGGAATATCTTTTAAGCATGGAACATTGTTTAAATGTCTCGATCACAGCACTATGTAACAAATAAGCTATCTAAACTGGCCTTTACAGGCCTTCGAAGGTGGAAGGAGAAGATCTTCATATAATATGTGCTAAAGAAAAGCATGAAGAAGAAGCCTATAAAGTGCCTAGAGGTACAAGAGAAGGAGTTAAAGCCTTGTTAGATAAATCTTATTTTGGCTTCTTTGAAGGAACACTACTTGGTGATGCGAAGGATACTTAGAGACTTGTTAACCAAGCTACAAATTTCACCATTATTAATGGAGAGCTTTAGAGAAGGGGATTAGGTATGTTGTACTTGATATGTTTACAACCTAGTGATGCTGAAGCTGAATAGGTATTGTTTGACCTACACATTAGTGTTTAAAGTAACCACATACAAGCAAGTGCTTCATTTGTAAGAGCCCTGCGGCTTAGTTATTTGTGGCGAACAATGAAGAAAGACACTTTGAGACTAGTCTAAGTAAGTGATCGATGTCAAAGAAATGTTTCTTTTAAGCAAGCTCTAAGCAACTACCTCATTCTACTCATTAGCCTCAGGTCGTTTGCCCAATAAGGTTAGATATATACTAAGCAAAGATAATACATTATAGTGGCAATGGGCTATTTCACCAAATGTATGGAAGCCAAAGAAGTGGCTAGCATCATGGAAAGGAGTATCAAGGCATTCGTTGTTAATAATATTCTAACTAGATTTTGAGTTCCGTATATGATAATCACAAAGAATAGTCCACAATTTGACAATGACTAGTTTAGAGACTTATGTGAAGCATGCTACATCAAGTTATGCTACACTTTAATTGTACATCCTTAAAGTAATGAGCAAGCCACAGTAGTGAATAAGGTCATTTACATAGTCTAAGGAGGAAGGTGAATCGAACAGGAAGTAAGTAGGCAAATGAACTACTAAACGTATTGTAGGGTTATCAAACTACCCATAGGACTTTAACTGGGAAAACTCCATACAAGTTAGCTTTTGGATCTAAGGCAATTCTTCCTATTGAGCTAAAGGTAGTGAGTATGAGAATGCAATCTTACAACTCCCAAAATAATGATGTTAGTGTCTAGGTAAATTGCTACACTATCTACGAAACAAAGGCATTAGCTAAGACCTACCTTACTACTTATCAGCAAAGCGCTGCTCAGTATTATGACAAGCATGTAAAGTATAGATATTTCCGACTAGGTGATCTGGTCCGTAAGAAGTTCGAGGCTCTTGGACCTAAGGAGAGCTAAGGTAAACTAACTCCAACATGAGAAGACCTAGTTAAGGTAAAGGAAGCGATCAAGAATAGGAAAGCCTATAAGCTAGAGAAGTTGGATGGCTAAGCTATCCCAGAAGCTTGGAATGCTAATAATTTAAGGCCCTATTTTGAGTAGTGACTTGTTTTGGCAAGAAGAATGCTCAAAGAGATGAACTTTTGCAGCTATTACTTATAGAAGGGTTCCTTGTTCTTAGTGAAAGTATGTATTTGGTACATTTGATTCATGTTATGCTTTATGTCGACGTATTATTAGAATTTGAATTTGATATCTAGATTTCTTTTCAAGTTAATCATCTATATGTGTTGCTTCATGTTCTATACTTTAATGAGCTTGTTAATAAAAATTATCAACCATGTTACATATATGACTGTACACCTATTAGCAATTTAACTTCTATCTTCCTTCAAGATGAACTAAGGCTAAAGAAATTCCCATAGGTAGCCTTAAGCCTATGCAAATACAAGTTGCTAACAGGCTACTTCTCAACCTTCATGAGCTTAAGAAGCACAAATGGCTATAAGCCTTGACTATGTACGAGCAACTAGCAATTAAAATGCTAGCTAATCCCTAATCCTAACTAAAGATGGATGACAAGAGTGAGACGTCTCATATGTCAAAGAAATCAACACAAAATACTCTAAGCCCCATAACATATGCGGGCGACAAGATAATATGATTATGTGCTCTAAGTCCTATATGATTTATGGATGATGAGTTGACAAGCCCTGATTCCTAAATCATTAATGGATTACTAGCTGACCTGATATTCTCCAAATAGTCAAACAAACAAAAGGTACTAGTGTCATTTCAAAAAGAATTTAGTACACTTCATAAAGGTCAACATCCCAACCTAGAAATCAAATAGAAATATAACATCTGGATAAGTTTTTCAATTAAATAATAAAAAGAAACAAATTAATTGTTTATGAAGGGATTAGTAAGAGCAAGAAGAGGATTCACAGTTGGAGTTCGAGGGGCACCATCCTAGTTGTCCTCAGGGGCATTGGCCTGAATGTTTTTAGCGAGCTCATAAAGCACTTCTCTTCATCAATTTCTCTCAAGCAAGCTCATAGGGCACTTTCTTTCATCATCAATTCCTTTTAGCTAGCCCGTAGGGCACGTCTTCTAAGGCAATTAAGGGTTGCTAATCTCCTAAAGACGCTCTTGCCTAAGTTAGTGAGCTTATGAGAGCACATCTAGGTTTTCCAAATTGATTTCCCTTGTCAGCTCTTAAGGCGCTACCCTTTAGTCAATGTTACTTTTAGGAGAGGAATATTGGGCTTGAGCTTATATTCAAATCTAACCTAGGTAGACCTTAAATTGCACATATTTATAAATCATTGGTAAAAGATTAAAAATAACTTTCAATCATTCATAAATACATATAATACTAAAGTAATCCACTAGAAACTAAGATATTGCATTATATATTACATCCATCTTCTAAGTACATAGCTAGGTTAGTATTATATAGAGTTAAGAGTTTAGTTGATGATTATACTACATATGGTAAGTATTAGTACCTTAAATAACACTTTTCATCATAATTACACTAAGTAGCTTACCAAATGATTTATATAGGATATAAACACCTAGAGAAAGAGAAAGATCTCATTACATATTCTTACTAATCAATTCAATAAACTCCATATTTCCTTTCATTTCCTTAATTTTCTCCCAATTATTCTTAATCTTATCATTATGTATACACAAATTACATATAATTCTAAGAGAGTTGACTAAGTCAACATTTGACCAAGTCAATAAAATGTCAATGTCATCTAGAATTTTCTCCCATCTTCTTTAACTTTCTATACATTTACACATGTCATCTTGTCCCTTTTGCTTCCTTCTTGCCGTCCATCTTTCCCCACATCTAGACCCCACTTGTTTTCATTTTTAAAACATAATTGTAGATACAAAAACACTCTTTTCTCCTTCACTTCCAAACCGTAAACTTCCCTTGCCTTTTTCACCTTCAACCTTTTCACAATTTTAACACACAACTTCAACTATTACCATAAGCTAACATACCATATATACTTGTCTTCCTTTTCATATTACAAAGTAGAAAGAAGTGTGTTTTCATATAATCATTCATCTTAAATCGGTAATTAATTGTTTATATTATGTTAGTTTTGGAATTATCATGTAATATGTACATGTATATTGATACAAATAGGATTCTTATATACATGTACATAAGTGTAGGAACACTTAGGTATGAGTAGAATACATAGTATAGATGTACATATACATAGGTAAGAATAGGAAAACTACTTGTACATAAACTTAATAAGCCATGTACATGAATAACCTTTATATACATAACCAAAAAGGAAGAGTACACTAATTATACATATATATACCTTGTTAAATATACCCTTAAAATGTAAAAATATGAAATTTGTGAAGCTTTCTTAAGAGGGTACTCTAGACATACGAAAATACTTATAAAAATACATATGTTACCGTATGTATATATGGGTATATGTATTAGTATACATATAAGTACACAAGTATACATATTAATATATTAGAAGTATAAGTATATATATAACATATAAAGAAAGTGTATGAATACATAAGGATAAGTATACATATGTAATGGATGATGTAAGCCATGACATAAGTAAATGATGATATAAGCTTCTAAAATAATAAACCATAAGATCATCCAAATGTAAGAATTAATGGCTAATGAAATCATTAACTACTAAAATAAAACATAAAACTAGCCAATAGGAATAATTAAGCTTCAATAGTTAGAATTTTAATAAATTTAGTCCATATCATAAAACACGGGTTTTAACGTCCAAAACGGACATCACCGTGTGAACGTACATCCAAAAATGATGAAAAATGACTATAAATTCGTAAATATCAGAAATAGAATAAAAAAGTTACATATGATTAGTGATAAAGTATAATCGGATAAAAATTGACAGTAATCTAAGTAGAATTAGGTAAATAGATATCTAAAATTACTAGTTAATTTAATTACTTACTATCGTTATTATATCGCAATGATCAGGTGATCCTAAGAGGGCAAGGATCTTCTGATCGATTATTATGGCTAGAGCAAATCGTCATTATCACAACCCAACAATATCGTTGTCGTGGTAGGTCGCCATGTACCGTATAAAGGTATACTATCAACCCCTTGCTGATCGCAGGCCTTTTATACGACACACAAGGCTCCTTTCACTATATGCTACCACTAGGCCCATAGATAAGTAATATAGAGCAATTTAACTAAAATTACTTCTATGGTATAAATTAACTAGACGTGTAGACTCGTGAGACCCACACCAAAAGAATATTACAAACAAATGCAATTCATAAGGGAACTGCATTAGAAATTTTAATTTATGTTATAAATAAAAATACAAAAGTAACTAGTTATCTACCAATCTATTACAAAATGTTCTCTTCGCTCTCTGATCGCTCTAACTTGTCCCTACACGAGACTTACCACAAGCATGCCTTGGCCCAGATTAGCGAAGAGATCTCCCTGCATCAAAAGAAATCTATCAAGGTGTAAGCTTAAGCTTAGTAAGATAAATACCCTCATCAGTACTACATGGCAAAAATTTATTAGATGCACAATCATATAAATACATGAACAATCAGTATGCCAAATAATACATGCAGTGGCCTAGGAATTGCATACGACTCAGAATTATGCCCCCTATAGTTGGGGTTTGGAGATAATTAACCGACCCAAACCAAAATTCGGGTTCTAAACCTTAGGTTTTATTTCATTTGCACTATTGTACTTAAGCTAAAAACAAAACTGTAAATATATATTTATAGTTGTATATACTTTCTTTACCGAATAACAAATCATACTTTTAAAATCTTAAGTCTAGCGGTGTGGTGGCCTCCGCAATCCACAAACACATATCCTAAGCAAAAGCTACAAGATTTGGCCCTTTACCGACGGTTGACGTCTCCTAGCGCCTAGTAAGCCCATCAGCTTAAGACAGAGACTCAATATAAATGATGACATAACTAGTGCCCAATCCTGTAGGAGGCTCATCCTCCTGTGAGTCCCTTCCCATCTTCTACGTGAAGCGGCAGTTGGTGTTATCCGTATGTAATATGAGGAATGCATTATTCATTTTAATTTCTTAATCATATAAGTGATTAACTCGATTTTCAAGGTGATCAAACAATTTCATTCCATACAATTGCATATATAAATTATCATAAACAATTCCCATTATTATATAATTAATAAGCCATCATATTCATCCACAAATTCATATACATGCATTTCCCATATCCCACAAGCATCTAAATTTATATATATATATGTTTAGGTGTATCTATTCTACAAGCAAAATCAAGTAAAGAGTCATCGAGAATTTACTCACTCCGCCATACGGTTAGTCAAAGTATTCTAAGGGCAAATTGTCTCCATACGCGGTGTCCCCTAATCATCGAAATCATAATACTATAAGGAATTGATATAAACGTAGGATACTAAGCTAAAATCTGTTAAATTACACTCTTGACTAGTTTTCGTATCTTTTCTCGATTTTTACTTAAAAGTTCAATCGCGTATAACTTTTTTGTTTTAAATCTGATTTTTACGATCTTATAGTCAATCTTCATTGTTTTCGAGTGTACTTTAATGTGGTGAGGTTAGATTTTCAAAATGAGGTATGAAAATCTACCCATGGGTCAGAACAGCAGCAATCCTCATGTTTTGGAGTGCTTTTGGGCCTTGTTTGGTAAATGGGCTTTTTGGTAACTTGAGAAATCCTTTGGGCTTAGTCTTAAGATTTTATCCTAAGCTCAAAATACTCCTTGAGGTTAGATTTACAACTTTGATTTATACTCCTTGAGGTTAGATTTACAACTTTGATTTATACTCCTAAGACTAACAACCACTTCATGGGCTCTTTAGTGAGCTTAAGTTGTCAAATGGGCTTATTTTTTGTTTAACTCAAGGATGGTCACTTTCTCGGGCTTAGAGAGTGTTTTGTGGGCTTCTTGAAAGTCTTAAAACAACTCTTATGGATGTGTCAAGTTGTTGGTCATAAATTTAAGGGTGGTTCAACTTGACATTTGAGGCCCGTTTTAGAAGTTTTAAGCTCGGTTTTGAGTTTTAAGCTTAATATACTTATCATACTTGCCTTAGTTGGTCTTTTCACTTTGTTTACTCACTTTTATTATATTTTTAAGTGTCTTTTAAGGGTGTTCCAAATCTGGTCAGTTTATATATGAGGGCTTCCGACTTGGTTTTCTAACTTGTTTCATCATTTCCATAAGTTTAAGTGCTAAATCATGAACTTAAATTACTTGTATTCAAATCTTAATTTGACTTTTCTCCCATGGGATGATTCTCTAGCTCATGCTTTACACGAAAAATAGAAGATCTCACACTTATTACAACTTCCATATCATTGCTCATGTCATACAAAGTTGATTTCCTCATAAAACTTCATATGATGGATTTTTCCTTAACTTAAGCCTAGATTTGAGCATGTTCAACTTAATAGAAATGAAATCAACATCTAAATAATCCTTGAGACTTCATGTCTAGCATGTTCATCCTTCATTCAAGTTCTTTTTTCAAGATTTTCTCAATTGAAAATTTTCCGTTCAAAATGTTGAACAAGTATCCTTACAAAACTCCAACTTTACATGTTCATATTTCAACTCCCTGCAAAGGTTTCATGAGTTTGTTTCTTAAGATGGTATTTGATGTTATAACAACTTATGACATACTCATATCTTCAAGAAATCAAAGTCTCCTAACATAAACACTAACCCACTAATCACATAAAACACTTACTCGTCCTTAAAGCAAAATATGGTGGTTGTGCACAAAGGTTCCACTTAAGCTCTTAACTTTACTTTCTTCTTTTGCACCATTTTGGAAACCTGAGTTATTTGATCCTTTGGAATGGAGTTTGTGGAAGGTTCTAAGGATCTTAAAAGAACTTGAATGTTGGAAGAGAAGAACACAAGAAAAAAAAAATGCAAGTGCCACGGAGCTTAAAAATGGCGACTAAATGAAGGATTTTATGGGGTAAGGTTGTTTCCTCTTTTATGTTTGTTTCAAGTGAGAAAAAAAGGAAGTGAAAATGAAATTGAAAGTGAGAGAAATAAGGGAAAGAGTGGCCAGTTGGGAAATGAAAGGATGAGTGTTTTAAAAGCTTGATTTGATTGTCTTGTAGCTTACATAAAAGTCAACAATTACAACTATTGATGATGTAAGCATTAAGGGGTGAATAGTAGTGTGTAAGAGAAAGTGATTGATGGGTGAAAGACATGAGCATAGCCCCCTTTCCTAGCTTGTAAGAACCAGCCAAATGGGTGTCCTTTTAGGCATGGAATTGTCTTATCTCATTTAATGAAGTTAAGCATGTGAAATCTTATGAAAATTGTCCATATGTGGTACAAGTGGAAAGGTGATAAGGAATGTGCCTTATCACTAGATTTACATAGGTTATCAATTGATATATGATTCCAAATTTCAATTGGTAAGTCATTTAAAGTGATTGGTTGGTTGGTTTACTTGTTTATATGTAAGGCTTAAGCATAAAGATAAGAGTATTGTCTTATAGGAAATTATTTTAGGGTTTCCATCTTGCATTGTTTTGTAATTTATGATTCGATTCTTATAAAATTGTAAAATTTTCTAAAGTTGAATGAAATTATTCAAATTAAATTATCGATTAGTCACTTAAGGTTAAAATTCCTTAATTGTTTTAGGGTTTAAGGTCTAAAGTGACTTTAAAGCTCATAGTTCTTCAAGCTCAGGTTTTATAGATAATTAGTTTTTGAATTAGAAAAATTTAATTTGTTTCTAAATGTAAACTTAAGTTCTTAGTTTCGTTAATCCTTGGGAACATTCGAAAAGTACTCTTAGTCAAATCATAGTCCTGCTAAAAATAAGGTTTACAATCATAGTCAAGTAAGTACTCCCGATGATTCTATACTTGTTTTGTGTTTGTAGTTAGTGTACTTAAATTAAATAGTAATAACTTGATGCGTGGGGATTCAGGATATGCATGTGCTTGATATTGAATGCTTATTGTGAAAAATATTGTTTAATATAATAACTGAGGATTTAATCGTATGATTTATTGTTACGTAATTTAGATGGTTTACTAATATTGATTGATCGCCTCATAATTTGACTTAAATATATTTGGCTTATCTTAAATTAAAAAGGGTCATATATTATCCATGTATTGCATTACTTATTCCAGCTGTCACTTCATGCAGGGGTAAAGAGAGGCGTTGCAAGGGTTATTTATATATATTAAAGTTTTTCTGTATGATGCACTCGTACAACATGACCTTACCTAAACCTATGGGCTTACTAGGCAATAAAAACATCAATCGTATGGCTGAGGGTCAAGTCTAAGGATCTTTGCTGTAGGGTATGAGTGTGGATTGCGGGAGTCGCCTTACCACTAGGCTTAAGATTTTGTATACTATTGAATTTTCAAAAATGGAAATGTATTTTAGGAAATACGGAATTTAAAGTTATGCTTAAAAAAAAAAACCCAGGTGCTAGACCCTAGTCGTGATTGGTGCCGATGTATCTCCAACTCTTATATCAGAGGGCGTTAAAATCCGATATTATATGCAGCATCGATCAACTGCATATATTGTTTAGCATACTGCTTGTACATGTATTCATATGATTATAATAATTTGTTTGATAACTTGTTTGGAAGTATAATATGAGGGATAACTCACTAAGCTCTCGTAACTTATCCCACAATAGTTTTTCTTTTATAGGATGATAGATAATCGGACATGGATTAAGAGCTAAGCGTTGAGTGCAAGTGCTGAGATGTTTTAGAGGTTAGAATTAGAGAGAGATTATTTAGTTCATGTGAAACTTTAAATGTAAATAATACTTATATATTTAGATTTAGTAACTTCAATAAGTTTAAATTTTAAGTTTATTCTCTTTGATCTTATCATTTGGTAGGGGATACCGATTCTCTGCGATTCTGAGAAACTACGAAATATTGGATATTCATAGTTATTTATATCCTATAATATGTTAATTACTTAACAATTCAACATCCTTAGTAATTAATTATTTAGAATCTTGCAATCTCTAACTTGCAAGGCAGTCTTCATATTATGGGTACATACATGTTATGGAAATTTTAGGTAATCTTACTAGGCCCCCTTTAAGGTCCTGACACTTATCCATCCCTCATTAATACATTTGTCTATCACGTCACCATATAATGTCATCGCCACGTCATGCCATGTCACCACTACATCATCATCATGTCATTGCCATATCATCACCGCATCATTTATTGATTTACTTCTAAGTATGGTAGGTACATTCCTATGTGTGTTGGATATACTTTGACACTCCCACGGATAATAAGCACACTCTTGGTGCATATTTATTATGTTTGCCATACGTAACTTTGTATTTAACATATTGTCCAGGTTCACCCAGCCCAAATATGGAAGAAAATCATACTACATTTAATATTTTCCATCCTTAACTTGACTATAATACCTATAAATAGCGGATTCCATTTTACTACAAACCATCAATTCATCACTCACAATCATTAAAATCCACTCACAAACGCCACACTCTCTCTCTATACGGCCCCTATTTTCTCTCTTTAGGATTCACGTAAGCTCAAGGCTTTTTAAACTAGGATAAGTTATGCTAAAAACTGCTTATGGTGAAAGCTTTCCAACCTAATCGATTCCAATCTGCTCGCCAAAGATTCGACCTGTGTCCCCCTTAGCTTGGTCTAACCCCCTCTCCCTATTTCCTTTGTCTTTTTTTTGTTATTATTTTTATTGTCTTTGTATTATTCTATTGTTTTTTTTTATTTGTTGTATTTTAATTGTAACCCACTAAAAGAGAGAGAGAGAGAGAGAGAGAGAGAGAGAGAGAAAACAAAAAGAAGAAAAGAATCCTAAAAGAAAAAAAGAAGAAAGAGAAAGAAAAAATGAAAAAAGAAAAAAGAAAGAGGACAAAGTTTTTTTTTTTTTTGATGTTTTAGTAAAGAAATGAAAAAATAATAATAAATATATATAATAAAATAAAATAAAGAAAATATATAAAAAACCATTTTATTACTTAGACAAGCATTTTTCAATAAAAAACAAAAATAAAATGAACCTTTTTAAAATTAGAATTTCTTAGAACTTTCCAAAATAAATACACCTTTTTTTTGTAGACATGTTTTCTATTATTCAAACATCTTTTTTATGATTTAGGTATTTTTTCCATAGTTTATGTTTTTTTCCATAATTAGGCTTCTTTTTTATGGTTTAGGCTTTTTTTCCATGGTTTATGTATCTTTGCTATAATTAAGCATGTTAGCCATGGTAGCCATGGTAATTGCGTATTTCATGAAAATTTACATTTAAGTACTTTAGGATTTTTCTAAAATGTTCTATCACCTAGAATTTTTTTTCCAAATAAATAAATATAAATGGACCTTTTTTTTTTTTTCAAAAATTAGGTTATTTTAGAATTTCCCCAAAAATAAAATTACCAAATTTAGACCATTTTCTCTTAGGTGTTTTTCTTAAATAAAATGAAATGGTTAAGAGACGTAAACTCGCCCCTTTCTAAATTTTATATCAACCAACCCACTAATATTTTCGAAAAAAACTACGTATATCTGATCTCGAATAAAGGATATGCAAGTACCTATAGGGTTACATAAAAAAATGAATTTTTCCATTTTAGTTTAACTAATCTAATTTAGCCTAATTTACTAACCATTGATTGAATTTCGATAACTTTTGAAAGGTGATTTTAAAAGATTTAGTCTAAAATTGGAAAATTGATGATACCAGTAAAGGTTTAAAAAACCTAACTCCGAACTCATTTTTCTAATTCTTAAAACTGTTTATAAATTTGGTTTTATCAAAAAAACCAATAACTAAACTATAACCAATCCATCCAATTGGTTATAATTTAATACTTTTTCCCTTCTTTGGCTAGGTGGTAACTCTAAAAATATTTTTAAAATATAAAAAAAACTGGTTTTCTTTAAATCTTAATCAAGGGTCAATATTAAATGGGTAAGGTTTAATATTAATCTATTTAAAGAAGACTAATTTAAAAAATCGAGAAAAAATCAGGCTCAACAGGTATAATAGGGGAAAATTAATTATTTTATAACTAAAACACCTTAAGTTGAGGTACAATAATTATCCTATATTATATACCTATTAATTAATATACATAATTTTGCTACAAGATATTTTATTTATCTACAAATTATTTAATAACTTAATTAATAATACTAAAATACATATGTTTAAATACAAAACTTTAAAAAAATACTTAAATTCTACATAGATAAATTTACTAAGATACTCTAAAAAACAAGCATATGAGTATTAAAATTTCAAAACATAAAAATTGAACAAAGAACATAAAAAATTTATTACACATGCAATCATTATAATACAAGATATTACAAAAATTCTAGTCAATCAACAAATAAAGCAAATTGATAGCAAACACCAGTTTCATTTCTTATAAATTCAAATTTAATCTTATCAAGAGACTTGGTGAAAATATCAACTAATTCATTATCAATTGGAACAAATTCAATACTGTTAACACAATCACATATGAAATGATGTCAAACCTCTATGTGTTTAGATTTAGAATGATGCATTGGATTTTTAGTCATATTGATTGTACTTATATTATCACATTTTATTGGTATATTTTTCAAATTTAATCTATAGTTAGATAACTATTGTTTAATCCACAAAATTTGAGCATAACAATTACCAATTGAAACATACTTAGCTTCAGCTGTGGATATGACAACAAAATTATATTTCATGGAAGACCAAGAAACCAATTTGCCTCCTAGAAACTAACAAGTACCTAAGGTACTTTTTCTTATATATCTTTTATCCAACATAATTAACATCTGAATAGCTAATCAAATTAAAGTTTCGATTTTTTGGATACCAGATTCCCAACTTTATCGTATAAGATATACACTTAAAAATCCTTTTCACAACTGTTAAGTGTGTTTTAATTAGTTTATATTGAAAACATGTATAGATACACACACTAAACAATATGTTTAGTTTTGATGTAGTCAAATAAAGTAATAAACCAATCAAACTTCTATAAAGCTTTTCATCAACTTTCGTACTTGCATCATCAAGATCTAACCTTGTTAAGGTAGCCATGGGTATGGTTATGCCTTTGACACTTTCCATTACAAACTTCTTTGAGATCTACTTGGTACACTTCTTTTGATACACAAAGATCTTATCATTAGTTTGTTTTATTTGAAGTCTAAGAAAGAAGTTCAACTCACCTATTAAAAATATTTCAAACTTAGCTTGTACAAACTTAGAGAACTCTTTGCAAAATGCCTCATTAGTAGATCAAAAAATAATATCATCAACATATATTTAAACTCCTAAAATATCATTATCATAGTGTTTCAGAAACAAGCTTGTGTCCACCTTACCTCTTTAAAATCCATTCTTATTACAAAAGTCACTTAGTCTTTCATACCAAGCTCTAGGAGCTTATTTCAATCCATACAAGGATTTTCTTAATTTACATACATATTCCTCTTTAAATAGATCTTCAAACTTTGGAGTTTGTTCTACATATACCTCTTCTTTTATATATCCATTTAAAAATGCACTTTTAACATCCATTTGAAACAATTTAAAGCCTTTATAAAAAGAAAAAGTAAGCAAAAGTCTAATTGCCTCTAATCTAGCAAATGGAACATATGTTTCATCAAAATTAATTCCCTCTTCTTATGAGTAAACCTTAGCTATCAATCTTACTTTATTTCTAACAATTTTATTATGCTCATCTAACTTATTTTTAAAGACCCTTATTTGTATAATAGATTTGTCCTCAGGTTTAGGAACAAATGTCAATACCTAATTTTTTTAAAACTTATTTAACTCTTTTTACATGGCATTTATCTAGCTATTGTCAGATAAAGCTTCATCAACAGTATTAGGTTCAAAGTCAAATAATAAGGCAAAATGGTTTTTAATATTTCTCAAATTAGCTTTAGTTTTAACTCCAGTATTGATATTACATATCACTTGTTCAAATGGATGATAAGTTTTAAGCCTAATTGTTTCATAAAGTTCAAATATTACTTGGGTAGGTTCTGATCTAACCTCTGAATTTGCTTTTACTTGCTTCTGATAATGCGTCTAGATTTGCTTCTAATTTTGGTTCTAACAAACTTTCAACCTTAGGTTCTCCTATTTGACATTGCTGTACATTTTCATCCTTACCTTTAGCTTTCTCATGTGAGTCATCATCAGAATCATCTACTTTGATTTCATCAGTAAATTTAATATTTATGTATTCTTCAACTATTCTAAATTTAACATTTATGTATTCCTCAACTATTCTAGTAAACGTATTAAACACATGATATGCTTTACTATTTAAAGAGTATCCTAAGAATATACCTCCATCTACTCTTTCCTCAAATTTACCAAGGTTTAGACCTATTTTCTTAATGAAACATGTAGAACTAAACACATGAAAGATGATATTGTGGGTTTTCTACCTTTATATAATTCATATGACGTTTTCTTGGTAAATAGTCTTATGTATACATGATTAATGATATAACATGATATTGATACTACCTTAGCCTAAAAATATTACGCTACACCACTTTCGTTTAACAAAGTCCTTGTCATCCCTTCTATTGTTCTATTTTTATGCTCTATTACTCCATTTTATTGTAGAGTATAAGGAGTTGAAAAATTGTGAGTGATGCAGTTTTGATCACAAAACTTTGCAAAATCATCATTTTCAAATTCTTTTCCATGATTAATTTGTAAATTCATGATAGAAAAGTCTTTTTTTCATTTTCAACTTACTTTGAAAACTTTTCAAAAAGAAAAAAAAAAGTATCACTTTTATGTCGTAAAAATAGAGTACACTTGGAAAGGACACCTAGAAAGGTCACCTACTATCGTTAAGCCATACTTGTTACCATCTAAATGTAATGTACGTGCAGGACAAAATAAATCAATATGTAAAAGTTCTAAAGGCCTCTTGTTAATATTACATGTTTAGACTTGTGTGGAATAGCACTCATCTTATTTTTAATGCATGTGGTACAACGAAAATCATCTTTTATATGCATTTTAGGCAAATGATAAACAAGATTATTCTTAGATAAGTTATTCAATTGATGAAAGTTCACATTACCAAGCTTTTTATGTCATAAGAATGCATTATCAGAAACACTTAGAAAATAATTTTCAATTTCTACTTTAGTTAGCTCAACAACATATATGTTCTTTTTCCAATACCCTTCAAATAATTTGTTACCATTTTTATCATAAGCCTCTTCTTTGTTTTAGTCAAACACCATTTTATAACTTTTGGCACATAATTTACTTATACTTAATAAATTATGTTTTAAGCCTCTAACTAAACACATGTTTTCTATAATATGAAGAGGTATGTCAATATTACCAATTGCGATGATTTTTCCCTTATTATCAACTCTAAACTTCACATAGCCTCCTTCTTTCTAATCTTAACTCATGAATAGTGAAGCATCACTAGTCGTATGACATAAATGCCCACTATCCAAGTACTATGTCCCTTTCAATCTTGCTCCATGCTCCTATAACCATCAAAATACGGTTAAGTTCTTTTTAGAACCTAAACTAGCTTAGGTTCACAAAAATTCAAGTTCGTATTACGTAAAGATCTAGCTTTTGTGTACTAAGCTTGTTCATTTTACAAAAGTAATATTTTTCAATATAACCAGATATATTGCAAAAGAAACATGCGTAAGAATTAGATGGTCTATACCTATAGATTACCTGGTTCATTAAATTTTTGCTTTGGTAGCCTTTGAATCTGCTTTTGATGTATCCTCTGATTAGATACTAGATACTAGTTATATTTTATTATACTGATTTCTTTACACACCAAATTTAGCCTTAACATACACATTATTATTTTTAATAAGTTCCATGCCAACTACTTCCTTACCTTTGACAAATACATATTTGTTATTAGATTTTGAGGATTCACCATGTTCATATCGAAGTCTATTTTTAGAGTTACCTAACTTTTGTGAAAACAACAACAATTGCAATTTTTTATCACTCTTATGGAACCTATTAAAGGTTGTATCTATTATACACTACAAGTCATTGATTTTAACGTTTACTTCCTCAATTTCCTCCTTTAGTAATGAATTCTCTTTTTCCATACTATCTTAAGCTTTCCTTAGATTTTCATTATCTATCTACGTAACTTTAATATCATTTTTTATTATATCATTTTCATCAACCAATAGTGAGTTTTTTGTAACAATGCATCTTTCTCACTTCTTAAAGCTTCGATTTCATCATCTTATTTATTCAATTTTGAATTAGCCATTTTAAGTGCTTTTAAAAGACTCTTAATCTACTTTCATACGCTTTCAAGCATAACATCATCATCAAACTCAAAATTTATCTTAAAGATAGCCATGAGACACAAGTTAGCTTCTTCTTCTACCTCTGAATTTATTTATGAATCTGCTTCAAATTCATCTAGGGCACTCTAAGTGGCTAATACGCCTTCTGTTTCTTTTTGTACTTTCTAGTTTCTTTAGTAATACTAGACATTCATACTTGATGTGTCCAAGTTTCTTGCACTCATGGTACATCAATTCCTTCTTCTCTTTCTTTTCCTTTTTATACTCTTTGTTACTTTTCCTTATATCATATTTGGAACAATTAGTAAAAGAACGTTTATTGAAAAACTTCTTCTTAAGAATCCTATTGGGTCTTCTTGCTAACAATGTGATGTCCTCATCATCATCTTATTCTGAATCTATTTCTCATTCAATCTCTAAATCAGCTTCTTAAGCTTTAAATATAATTGTTTTATTGCTACTCTCAAGTTTATTAATGTGCTTGATAAGATATTCATAAGCAACTAGCTTTTCTCTTAATTGACTCATGGCCACTTTGACAAGTCTTAGGCTTCTTTAGTTGTCATTTTATTTGCATCCAAATATTTAGGCAAAATCCTTAGTATCTTTTGGATAAGATCTAAATCTTCAATCTCTTTACTTAGTAAGGCCAATTCGTTAGTAAATTGCTGTAAAACGATTTAAAACATCATGTATATTTTCACCCTATTGAAACTTAAATAGTTCATATTGTTGAAGCAATGAGTTGATTTAAGTGTCATTGATTGTTGTTCTTCCTTTATAGGTTTAACTCAATGTATCCTAAATGTTTTTCGCAATCTCATAAGAAGAAATAATATAATGTTCAGATAGTGCTATTATCATTTACAATAAGTGTTTAGCTTGATTATTATTCCTAATCTTCTTCTTCTTCTCAACATCCGTAAGTGTTGAATCTCCATCAATAGCAATTTGAATGTCTCCATACTAAATGATTTCTCATGATTCGAGATCTGTTGCCTTAACATATGTTTCCCTCCTATATTTCTAGTATGGAAAGTTAAAACCATCGAAATAAGGAATAAGATTTGTGGCAACTGATATACTGTTTTCTGCCATTGATATTTGAACTCTAAATAATCAAGAGCTTAGCTCTAATATCAATTATAGGTCCCAAAAGTAACTAAGAGGAGAGTAAATTGGTTACTTAAAGGATTTAATTTTTTTGCAAAGTTTAAATATAAATGTCCCCTTTGATTAATTTAGTAAGTATGGCATAAAACAATAGATAAGCAATAAACAATACACAAAGTAAAGAGAGTATGGATGATAAGATCAAGCTCAAGAATTATAGTGCTTTGGCCTTGTACCTACGGCATTTTTTCAACTTCACTATTAAGGACTCGATATTCCACAATAGTATTGTTCCACTATCTACTTTAAACTACTCAATCAAGAGAGAAACAAATATAAGTCTTATGCTCTATCTCACTAGGCTAGCCTTGCCTATATATAGATCAACAGAATTTTGAATTTCTCCTCTAACTTAAGACCCATCACTCGAAAGACAATGTTTAAAATTACAATGAGGACAGAATACAATGACTTTTACAATGTAAGTACAAAATAAAATCAAAATATTAAATTAGAGTAAACAGTGTCGTCTCTAATTTAGCTTCTAAATATATCTCTAACTTTTCTCAAGAATGGAGTTTGCAATAAACAATTGCATATCAGATGGATATCAAAAATTTGAACTTCCTTGCTTTTTATATCTTTGGGTGCAATGTCACTTTGCTAAAATTTTGGGTATATCTTCAACACAACTTAAGAGATCTTAAAATATCTTGATCTAACCGTTGGAAGTTGTAATTCCTTGATTTGTGAAAGCTAAGTCACGCTTGTTGATTAATTCAATTCGAACGTTGTACTGTAACTAATATATGATTAAAGTTTTGCTTGTGTTTTTGTATGTATACTCTAGTTCCTTCACATAATCCATTAATATCCCCTCCAAAAATTGAATTCCTTTAAAAAGATATCTCTTAAAAATTAGGAGTAAATCTTAATACTTGATAATCTTTGAATTTGAGCTTTAAGCTTTTGAAATATCCTTGCTACTGCTTTGTTCATGTATATCATACCAAATTTGATATCTTTGAATAAATATCCTTCAAAAATATTATTATAATAGCTGAATTTAAATTTGATAAAAATCTACAACAACAAAGTTAAAAGTCATCCTTGTCTCATAATATCCTCATGTATATGCCCTCGTCCATACTTGATTTGAGCTTTAATGAAAATCTAATTTGAACTCCTTAAAATCCTCCACAAATATTGATGATAATCCATCATAAATCTTGTAAGTAATCTAATAATATGATTTCAACAAAAATATGTTCATTGTTATAAAGTATAATGTTCAATTTAGCTTGTTCTTAGAATGATTTAATTAATTCTTCCTTAATCCATATGGATTTAATGTCCAACATAATGGAACGTGTTGGATGCATTACCCAAATATATCTAATAAGTGGAGCCAAGCCTTCAAACAATTAAAAGTCCAACATGCTTTATGGGTCAAATTGTTCTATAACACACTAATATTGTATTGTGTCTTTAAATTCGTTTCAATTTTCAAATTCAGTTATAAAATAAGTTCTTTTTTATTTTTTACTTAATAGCCTGCACACTTGTTAAACATCTTTACTCTTTTTGTTATTATCAAAATAATGATGTGAGAACTCAACAAAAACTAAAAAGGACTTGCCCTAGTTTCATGAGTAATCTTTAGCTTAAGATAATCCAATCCCTTTAATTGGAAAAGCCTCTTGAAGGTATGTGATGTTGTAGGAGGCCCATAAATTAGGAATGACATGGCCCTTGAGCTTTAAGCTATAAGTTTTATCTTATTGATTGTGCTTAAACTTCTTTATGCTTTAAAAGATATCTTGAGATTTCTTCACTTTTGGGTGCCCCTTCTAAGCTTGTCTCTCTTTTCTTCTTGTTGTTTTCTTTTGCAAGAGAGAATACATCATTGATGCCCCATGTTTTCTCTCTTTTTTTTTTTTTACCTCCTTTTTCTTCTTTTTTATTCTTTTCTCTTGTTTATTCTATTTTTTTTTTTTCTTCTCTTTCTTGATATCCTCTTTGGCTTATTTATCATTAATTGCCATTTTTCTCTTAATTTCTTCCTCCTTCTCATGAGCTCCTTTTTATGAGCTTCTAATGGAATGGAGGTGCTTACTTATTTCCTTTTCTTAGATGACTTATAGCTCAAAGTATGCATGGCTTCTTAACCTAAGGCTTTTCTTTCTTTCAAAAGGAATGAATTATCAATAGTAATGATTACTCATGAATTAATGCAAATAACTTAAGCACAAATTAGTTTACCATTTTTTCTTGATTAGTGACCCTAACCTTTTAATTGCCTATAGGGTTCATTTTAAGAGATACTTCCTTAAAAGACTCAAATTGTCACATAATATCGTTGACTCTCGAGCATATTTAAGGTTACTATTTAGGATTCAATTTGCCCCTTTATATCTTAAACTTTTTAATTAGTAGGATACCTTTTCTTGTTTGATCTTCAATTTGATGTTCCATTAGGCTTAGCACTTACTTCGTTTAATTTGATTTGCCTTAATCAATTTAGTTAGATTGGTTCACTAAGGGCTCATCTCGTGTTGGATTGGTGTCCCCATATTTATCTTTAATTGCCCCCGTCTAGTCGAATGATTCAAGTTGGATTGGATTGGTTTGCTTATTTGCCCTAACACTAAAATGCTCCCAAAGGAGATGGACAAGGCATATGATTGCCCCAAGAAAATCTAATGATTTCGACTTAATAAGCTTTTGAAGGCTTGTTGCTTTAGACTTAGTTGGTTTAGCCTATTCTCTTCATTTCACAATGGTGAATGACTAAAGATTATTTTGAAGAAATGCCCTGTTATCTTCACTTCAACTGATTGTTCCCCAGGTTTAGGCTTTAAACTTCAAATGGATAACCCCTTTAAGTAATAATGGAGATTGATTCTATCTCTTTTTGGGCTTTGTATAATGGATTGTTAGGATATGAAGTAAGCTATAAGGGTCTTTTTATCTATTTGTGCTTTATAGGTTAGAGTGGGTGGGAAGGCCTTATATTTGGGACTATTAGGTTTGGGCTTTTTAGCATGTTAGGAATTATGTTTGGCTTAGGCTTCCTTAGAGGATTGGGTTTTTCTTAATGGATCGAGGATGGGTTTGTCCTCGCTATTCTTGAGGGTTATTCCTTTCAAACTCTTTATGTAAGCTTTCCTTTTTGCTTCGATACCAAATCCAATGGTCTCTTAGCTCTTTCGATTTGATTGGACTTTCATGCTTAGAGCAAATCATATAGGCTTTTGGTTGGGCCAATTTGTTTGAAAGGAACCTTTAGAAACCCTATGAGGAACTCCTACTTGTTAACATCTCTTTTCTCTTATATATATTTTTTTTCTTTTTTTATTTATTTTATTTTATTTTTATTTTAAAAAACCTTTCAAAACTATAGCCAATGAGACATGAGAACCATTATATAACCTGAGGACTTTAAGCCAATATGATAACTCTAGGATCCAAGCTCCTAGATTTAAGGCATCAGGCAACGCTATCTGTTTTAATTTATATTTTATAGTAAAGATAGAAAAGTTAGACAAAGTATTATAATAAAATCAATTTCTTGAAATGAGCTATACAAAAGAATTAATTTAAGAAAAACGTTAATTTATTGATAAAGCTAATAAACTATCGAAAATGTGAAATTCGAGTTTTTAAATATAGCGAGATATTAGAAATAAGTTATCTAACTTATAAAAATAGTAAATGAAGTAAATTATATATAATATATACGTATTTACATGTGATATGCATTATAAGCATTAAATAATAATAATAATAATAATAATAATAAATTATTAAAATAAGGTAAGTTAGTATAAAATAATGGAAAATTAATTAAAAAAAATGAATGGGTGAGTCATCAAATGATATGGCAGCCTAATTAGTAATGATGAGTCAAAGGCCAAAATATAAGAAATCGACACCTAGCATAATGAATTAACCAAAAAAATGATAGAGAAGCTAAGAAATTGACACGGAGCGCAATGACTCATCAACTTAACCAACCCTAAAATTATAAATAGACTCTTAACATCAAATATTAGACCTTTTAGTGAGCTAAATTCAAATATTAAAAATTTAGAAAAAATCAGAAAAAAATAAGAAAAATAGAACAAAAACAGAGTATGGTTTTGGTCTAAGCTAGTTTAATAGGGTGTTGATATCCTATTAGGGTGGCTTAAGATTGAAGAGAGGGTGGTGCAGCAAGCTTTTCCAGCAAGGTATGGTGGTTGGAGAGTGGCC
This sequence comes from Lumnitzera littorea, assembly GCA_024138015.1. Taxonomy (NCBI): domain Eukaryota; kingdom Viridiplantae; phylum Streptophyta; class Magnoliopsida; order Myrtales; family Combretaceae; genus Lumnitzera; species Lumnitzera littorea. The sequence goes on along the minus strand of JAMXBB010000002.1, from coordinate 74,201,400 downwards.
GGAAGCAGTTGGTTCAAGTGAACAAATTTTCCAGTTGAAACTTTCCAAATTTTCTAAAAATATCAAAAAGTCTTATTTAACTATGAAATTTGGTTTTCTATCGTTATTTTAGGTTTAGATTAACGTAGTAATTTTATTTTAGTTAAGTAATTATTGAAAATATAAAGCCCTTAAGAAAATGCCTTGTTAAGGCAAAAATTGAATTAATTTTTATAAATATTAGATGATATTGTTTCGAGCTTAATTTTTGTATATAATACACCTAATATATATATATATATATATATTTAATTACTGTAACAAAAATTTTTTAAATTAAGCATGTTTACTATTTATTATAATTATTTTGGATAAAATCGTCATTTTACCAAATTGTTGAAATAATTAGTTTTGGTAAAATTAATGAATAAGCCTTGTATTTCTTGAATTCTAGAGGTTTATAAAGATATTTAGAATACTTAATTTCTATCTCGTATAAATTTATTTATCTCCCCTAATTTTCTGTAATTTCGAGTTAAAAGCATTATTTTCGTAAAAATTGATAATAATTAGTTTAATGTAATTGATGGTCAATAATTAAATTACACATTTTTGTGAGTCTAAAGGATTTTTCGTGAAAATAATCAAAGTTTTATACTATTTATTATGTATTTTCCTAGTATAAACTTATATATTAGCCTAATATATGATATAGTAATTAGTACTAGCGAGATATTTATTGAATTTGTAAAAGTCTAATATTTTAGGTATATAATAGATGCTGATCAGTTTGGAAAATATGGAATTTTAGGATTTTTAATTTAAATTTAGAGTTTATTTGAGTTAATTATGGAGTTACAATAACATACAGTTAAGTCAGTGTAAACACCTAATTTTTGCTCTCCCATAATCCTAATTATAAATAAGGTCCTAATTCAAAAAAAATAAAAAAAATTAAATTAATTAATATTAAAATAAAAATAATAAAAAATTGAAAAATGATGAAAATACAAAAAATGAGAAAAGGAAAAAATTATAAAGATTTTTAGAAAACAAGTTATTTTAAGGTCCATTAATTTTAGTTTTGGTTCGGTTCAAATTATTGTTTTAGAGAGTCGCGTGACTTAAGTATAATTTAATTATACTAAAAATTAAGGCATAAGCCAATGGCCTAATAGATAATTTTATGTGTCTTTTATTTTTCTATCTTTTTTATTTTTTACAAAAAGCGAGTTAAACAAATGGGATCACATCTAATCAAATCTTTTTCATTCGGATTTGAATCATTATAAAAGATTTGAATTTGGTTTGATTTTCATTAAATTGGATTTGAATTAATATAAATGATTCGGATCTAATTTAATTTTTATCAAATCAGATTGAAATTAATACAATAGATACGATTCGATATGATTTGTTCAGGCTTTATAAATAGGGATCATGCGGCATAAAAAATACAACAATTACACTTTCGCTACAATTACACACTCCAAATGAATTAATATAAATAATTCGGATCTAATTTAATTTTTATCAAATCAGATTAAAATTAATACAATAGATACAATTTGATATGATTTGTTTTGAGCTTTATAAATAGGGATCATGCGGCATAAAAAAGACAACAATTACACTCTCGTTACAATTACACACTCCAAATAGAACTGAAAATTCTTTGTCCTTTACGTTTATAATTGGCTATCCACTAAAATTCACAAAAACAGCACTCCATTTTATAAAGCTCTAGCACTTCTCATCCTTTACTCCACAGCCAAAACCGAGCTCAATCCAACACAACAATCAACCTCTAACGCCTGTCCTCCTCGTCTTAAGTCTATGTACACTGATCAATTCCAGCCAACGAACATCTATGCAACAAGACCATGAATCAACACCACAACCTGTCACTCCACATCCATGGCAGCACACACCCACGAGTTGATATGCCATTGCTGATCGTATAAGTTCTAGCCTAGCTTGACTTCATGACGATGAGCTACGCACATACCGGACCATAGTTACACAACAGCAACACTCGGCACTTTACTATCCCCTATATGTCCATGTTTCACTCACAATGCCACATGCTTTGAGCACTTGATTCACAATCGACACACATCCTCCACTTGATCAGCAGCACCAACTAGCGACTGAACCAAGCCTCAACGCACCATCTCTAACATCGTAATCCTAATTTGCACAACATCGACACTTCAATAACAGCCCTACGTCTAAGTCTACAAATAGCAGCTACAGTAGCCAATCACCCACACAAAGACTGTCTACAACTGCAGTTTGGCGACTCCACTGGGGACGCCATCAAGAGGGCTAGCCACTAGAATTTATCGAAATTAGGATTATTTTTCAAAAACAAAAAATCTTTGAGCTGATTCTTATTTTATCTTATCCTTTTTTTTTGTTGTATGCTGACAAGTGTATTACAGCTTATCTAGGGGGTAGTTTTGGGGTTTTATTTTATTTCATTTTATTTTCTATATCATAAATGCATAGTAGATATGGTCAAAACCAGGACGTCTGAAGACCTTAGGAGGAAGGCCATTGTATAAGCTTCAAATGTTGTGCGGCAACCACTTTTTGGGATCAATTAAGCTACCCCACTCAAGTTTAGATGTAACCACAAAACTGTTGCTTTGAAAAAACACCGTAGTTGCAAAACTTAAGGACCTTTAGAACCTATCCTTTGCATACGTAAAAACTTTTTTTCAAAATTTTGTAAGAACCCATAATGTAGCAAACCTAAATGGATAAGGTCAATTATCCATTCTAATATTTTCCTATAAATATTCTATAATAATTCCATATAAAGTTTAGGATAGGCTTTGATTGTAATTTTGATTTTTTAGATAGGAGTGGATAGTTTTGGTTAAAGGGCTTCTAAAGAGATCCATGTCCGCCAACCTCATTGGCTTTAAAAAAGAATCCTGATGTGTTTGCGGCCTATCAACCTAGATAGGCAAGAGTATATTAAGAACAAGATGAGGCCCGTCCTATCCCTATAGAAGAGCCCTGCTAATATTCCATTAGTGTGGGCCTTAGTACATTTATGGGAGCTCAAATTTGTCACTTTTTGTTTGGGCCCGCATCAGTTGAGCTTAACCCTCGTAGAGTAAATAATAAAAAAAGGAAAAAAAAAAGGAGAAAATAAAACAACAAAATGAAAAGAATCAAACCTGTAAAATACTTTTAGGCAGTATTCTTTCTTCTAGATAGATTAGCACTTTGTGAATAGCCTTTCTCATTTCGAATAAATTATATTTAGATTTTTTATTTGTTTAGTCTTTTATTCTTCATCCTTTAGAATTCCTTATTTGTAAATAGACCCTTAGTAGTGTTATTCTATAGGCTTGTATATAGAATTATAGGAAAGCAATCCTCTATTTACAATTTCATCACTCGAGCTCTATAGCATAAAAACCTTAACTTTTTTCTCTCTCTTTTAAAAAGAAAAAAAGAAGAAGAAGAAGAAGTTGCTAACAGTTACAAATCCTTATGAGGCTCCAAACAAATTCAAACACTTGGCCCATTAAAATAGTTAACCTAAACACATCCACTCGACCCGAGAAAGCAACCAACCAAACACGAACCCCTAGCCCATCAAGATAGTTGAACCAACTTAAAGCCTCTGATCCATGTAGAGTAAACATAAATCAAGTTAAAACACGAGATTGTGAAATATTATCTTGAGCTTGACCTCCGGTATAAACAAAAAGGACAATTCATTAGTCCTTTCCACTTCAAAAGTCGTCAATGCCGACCCATTCGAACTCTAAAGAACCAGACCCGAAACCATACATGAAAGCTTAAGGGCATTAAGACCTATAAGTCTAGGGTAATTTAAGCAAGAATGTGAAAGTTATGGGGCATTTGGTCTTTGAAATTCCATTTTGAACTTGAGTGAAAGTTATTGGGGCATGTTTCAAAGAATTGGGGAGTAAGGTCGGTTATCACCCTAAGGTAAATTAATCCTTATGTAGAGAATTAATAACTCACTTTTAAAAAGTTTAGAATGAAAAGAGACAAGCTATATCCTATACATTAACCCTTAAATACTTTAAGAGATGAGAGGCATCATGGTGAGGATATTTTGAACTTATTCCTTAAAGGAGGTCAATTTTGAATTTGATACATAAATTAAAATGAAGTTAGGCATTCATTTTCTAATCCCAAACATGATTATCTTTTGTTAACCCCGTTGAATCGATTTAGAGTCCTTTTAAATGTAAACCCTATCAAGAACCACCCCATAGTGGGGCAATTCGGAAGCTAGGGTCATGGATTAGGAAAAAAGGATAAAACTAGTTTATGCTTACCTTAATAACAACAGTCCAAGAATAACTTTTGTTTTGGATAAATTGTTCCCTTTGAAGAAGAGTCAATACTTTTCCAAATACCTAAAGACCATACATACCTTACTTAAGCCCATATACTCTAAGCTTATGGATTTAGGGCCTTGATTCATCTATAGACAAAGACTTGACAAAAGTGATAATAACTTCTTGGGAGGAAAAAAGCAAGAAATAATGGGGCAAAGTTAGAAAGAGAAAAAAAAAAAGAAAAGAGAAAAAAAAAGGAAGAAGAAAAAGAAGAAGAAGGAAAGAAAAAAAAAAAGAAGAAGAGGAAAAAAGAAAAGGAAAGAAAAAAGCTAAAAGAAAGAAAGAAGAAGAAAGGCTCAAACATCAAGCTTGAGAAAAGCCCCAACCAAAGAAAGCCCAAAAGCCTAAGTTGCTTTAAAAACATAAGGATCATAATCCCAACCAAAAATACAACCTTATATCACAGTTTTATGCTCTCAACCACAAACACAAAACCACATTTTCAACCATAAACACAAAACCCCTTATTCAATTCAGAACCACATTCTCAACCACAAAACAAAAAAACCTCATATTCATTTTAGAATCGCATTCTCAACCATAAACCAAAAACCTCATATTCATTTCAAAATCACACTCTAAGTCAACCTAAATCTGAAACACGAGACTTACCTACCCACGATATCTCCCTACTCAAAGCTCTTCTAATCTTGAAGGACAATTTAGTTAAAATAAAAATTATTTTTGAAACTGTTGTAAGCACACATTTAGTTTATTCTTAAAGGTTCTTGACTTATATATTCGAGTTGCATGAAAGTATTTTTTTCAAAATAAGCTCTCTCATTAATCCCTTTTGAAATCATTTGACCATAAGCCTAATTCATAATATGGAACCCAAAAAGACCTAATAAATTGATCAATATATATCACCTACAAATTGGACCATAATTTTTGAAATAGTAGTCAAAAGCGAAATCTAGATCGAGAGTGCGTAAGGAAGTCCTCTTCAACTAAACTAATTGTGAGTTATCTTTTCCTTAGGAAATGAATGTTCAAAATCCTTAAGCTTATCCAAGAAGTTCAATGTCGAAGATAGAAACTAGGACAAATATTAGATACTCTACATGGTTACCAAAGAAGGGGAGTTATAACATTTGTTTCTCATATGAAAATTTATATCCGTTAGCAGATTTTTAAGAAAAGGAAAAAAAAAAAAAGAGATGAGAAATAAAAGAAAGAAAGGAAAAGAAGGAGAGAAAGTAAAAGCTTATTATAAGTTTTCTCCATTCATGTTAGCCTTAGTGGCAAAATCTTTAATACAGTTTCCACCAATGTCCTCCTTTGTAAATTTCTCAAATCAAGAGCTTTTTCAAATCAGTCATGTCCCTTAGTTTTACTTTTTCAAATGTCATATAGAGTTTTAAAGAGTCCAAAGGGTGCTTACCCTTTATCTGTTTTCTCAGGGATATAGCCAGCTCATAGAGCGCTATCCCTATCTATATCTTCATTAACACTTCAATCAGCTTGTAGAGCGCTATCTCGATTCATATTCTCATTTAGGAGTCTAGCTAGTTCTTAGAGCACAGTCCCAATCCATAGTTTCTTAGGCTTCCAGCTAGCTCATAAAGTGTTATCTCGATTCATATTTTCGTTTAAGGGTCTAGCTAGTTCTTAAAGCACAATCCTAATCCATAGTTTCTTAGGCTTCTAGCTAACTCATAAAGCATTGCCCTGATTTATATTCTCATTTAGGGATTTAACTAGTTCTTAGAATACAATCCCAATCCATAGTTTCTTAAGCTTTCAACCAGCTTATAGAGCATTGTCCTGATTTATGTTCTCTTTTAAGGATATAGCTAGCTCATTGGTCACAATCCTAATTCAAGTTCTCAAATTTTTAGGGTCATAGCCAACTCAAGGAATGCTTTGACCACCTTAGTTAGTCAACTCATTAGGGTACAACCAAGCTTTCTCAACACATTTTTAGAGTTTTAGCCAGCTCTAGGAATGCTTTGCCTGCTTTGGTTCGTTAGCCTATAGGGGTACGACCAAGTTTTCTTATCTTTAGGTCTTAGCCAGCTCTAGGAGCGCTTTGCCTGCTTTGGTTCATTGGCCCATAGGGGTACGACCAAGTTTTCTTATCTTTAGGTCTTAGCCAGCTCAAGGAGCACTTTAACCACCTTGGTCAATCAGCTCATTAGGGGATGACTAAGCTTTCTCAACATATTTTTAGAGTCTTAGCTAACTCTAGGAGCGCTTCGCCTGCCTTGGTTAATGAGCTCATTGAAGCACGACCATGTTTTCTTATCTTTAGGTCTTAGTTAACTCAAGAAGTGCTTTGACTGCCTTAGTTAGTCAGCTCATTAGGGCACAACCAAGTTTTCTCAATTTATTTTAGGGTCTTAGCTAGCTCAAGGAGTGCTTCGCCTACCTTAATTAGTCAACCCATGAGGGGCACAACCAAGTTTTCATATCTTTTAAGGCCTTAACCAACTCAAGGAGTGCTTCGCCCACCTTGGTTAGTCAGCTCATTGGAACACGACCAAGTTTTCTTATCTTTAGGTCTTAGCCAACTCAAAAAGTGCTTTGACCACCTTGGTTAGTCAACTCATTAGGGTACAACTAAACTTTCTCAATTCATTTTATGGCTTTAACTAGCTCAAGGAGCACTTTGCTCACCTTAGTTAGTTAACTCATTAGGGCATGACCAAGTTTCTTATTTTTAAGTCTTAGCTAGCTCAAGGAGTGCTTCGACCACCTTGGTTAGTCAGCTTATTAGGGCATAACCAAGTTTTCTTATCTTTAGGTCTTAGCCAATTCAAGGAATGCTTCAACTACCTTGGTTAGCCAGCTCATTAGGGTAGGACCAAGTTTTCTTATCTTTAGGTCTTAGCTAGCTTAAGGAGCTCTTCGATCACCTTGGTTAGCCAACTCATTAAGGTACGACCAAGTTTTCTTATCTTTAGGTCTTAGCTAACTCAAAGAGCACTTCGACCGCTTTGGTTAGCTAGCTTATTAGGGCACAACTAAGTTTTTTTATCTTTAGGTCTTAGCCAACTCAAGAAGCACTTTGATTGCCTTAGTTAGTCAACTCATTAGGGTATAACCAAGTTTTCTTATCTTTAGGTCTTAGTCAACTCAATAAGCGCTTTGATTGCCTTGGTTGGTCAGCTCATTAGGGTATAATCAAGTTTCTTATCTTTAAGTCTTAGCCAGCTCAAGGAGCGCTTCAACTGCCTTGGTTAGCTAGCTTATTAGGGCATGACCAAGTTTTCTTATCTTTAGGTCTTAGCTAGCTTAAGGAGTGCTTCGACTGCCTTGGTTAATCACCTCATTAGGGTACGACCAATTTTCTTATCTTTAGGTCTTAGCCAACTCAAGGAGTGCTTTGATCGCCTTGGTTAGTTAGCTCATTGGGGCACGACCAAGTTTTCTAGTTCTTTTAGGGTTTTAGCTAGCTCTAGGAGTGCTTACTCATCTCATCCAGTTTAGGGTCTTAGTCAACTCAAGGAGCGCTTTAACTGCCTTGGTTAGTCAGCTCATTAGGGCACAACCAAGCTTTCTCAATTCATTTTAGGGCCTTAGCCAACTCAAGGAGCATTTCGCCCGCCTTGATTAGTCAGCTTATGGGGGCACGACCAAGTTTTTCTCATTTTTAAGGTTTTAGCCAACTTTAGGAGCGCTTACCCATCTCATCTAGTTTAGGGCCTTAACCAGCTCTAAGAGCACTTTGCCCACCTTAGTTAGTCAACTCATTAGGATACAACCAAGTTTTCTCATTTTTTTAGGGTTTTAACCAGCTTTAAGAGCACTTGCCCATTATATCCAGTTTAAGGTTTTAGTCAGCTTTAGGAGCGCTTACCCATCATATTCAGTTTAGGGCCTTAGCCAGCTTAAGGAGTGCTTCATCCACCTTAGTTAGTTAGCTCATTGAAGTATGACCAAGTTTTCTTATTTTTTTATAGTTTTAGCTAGCTTTAGGAGCACTTACCCATCTAATTCAATTTAAGGTCTTAGCTAGCTCAAGGAGTGCTTCGTTCGCCTTGATTAGTCAACTCATAGGAGATACGACCAAGTTCTCAATCAATTTTATGGTCTTAGCCAACTCAAGGAGCGCTTTGCCTATCTTGGTTAGTCAGCTCATAAGGGACTCAATAGTTTGGCGACTCTACTGGGGATAAAATCTATCAAGCCTAAATTCTGGTTTTTATTATTTAATTTCATTTCCCACCTTTTGATTAATACTAAACCCAAATCCTTTTAATATTAATCATCAACTAAAAAAATTGGGAAATTCTGGTTTTTTATTTGGAAAAATTTTTTGAGTCGCCATCCGACTAGAGTTGGAAAAAAGAAAAGAAATCATAATCAATTAGGTGGATTGATTACAATTTGGTTACTAGTCTTCAATTATAATTTAATATAAATAAGAGGAATCTGAATTCAAGGGTGAACCTATTAAACCCTAACAGGTACCACTATCTATTTACCGAAATTAGGTTTATTCTTCAAAGTATCTTTTTTTTAAAATATTTTTAAGAAAAGAAAATAAAAACCAAAAGAAAAAAGAACCTAATTTTTTATACATTTTATCATTGCCTCAAAAGTACCTATCTACCTGCCTGCTAGCTGGAATTAGACGACTATAGTTCTTTCCAAAAACTTTAGTGTATTGGTTCTTTTTATAAAAAAATAATTGGCTAGATTTACGTTTTTATTAACCGTTTTATTTTTATTAAGAAAAATTCCTAAAAGCCTAATTTTTATTCCCAATTTAAAAAAAAAAAACCTAAAGACCTAATTTTTTAAAAGTCTTAAATTAAGATTTTTATTTTTTAAAAAAACAACTAAATGATAAATTTTTTTATTTTCAAGAAAAACCCTAAAGACCTAAAAATGCAATTTTTATGAAATATGCAATATTTTACATGATGAATCTTTTTATATAGAAAAAATGCTTAAAACATAAAAAAGAAAAAATTCCTAACTATACAAAAGATACCTAAATCATAGAAAAGGTGTTTAAACCATAAAAAAAAAATGCTTAACTATAAAATATGCCTCAATCATAGGAAAGATGCATAACTATAGAATAGATATTTAAATCATGGAAAAAATATCTAACTATATGAAAGATATCTAAACCATAGAAAAGATGTCTAAACCATAGAGAAAATATCTAAACAATAGAGAAGAAATCTAAATCATAGAGAAAAAACCTAAACCATAGAAAAGACACCTAAACTATAGAAAAGAAGCCTAAACTGGGGAAAAGATGTTTAACTGTAGAAAAGAAGTCAATTAAAGATTTTTTTTTATTTTATGAAAATCAAAATGATTTTTTTATCTAGAAAAATCTAACATACCTAATGCAATTTTTCTAAATTAATACAATATGTAAAGAATGAGATTTTGTAAAATATGAGATTTTATAAAAATATCATTTTAAAAATATGAAATCTAAAAAAATAAAATAAAATTTAACTTAACACATGTTCACTAGACACTAGTACTATAATTAACTACTAACAATTAAAGACGTGATAAAAATAAAGAAGTTAGTACAAGTTTTAAAAATAATTGCGCATATACTAAGTAAAATAAAAATAAATAAATAAAATAAGCTATAAACAATAATTAAAAACTACTATTACGTACCTGTAAGGTAAAACACATAAAGCTAATGAAAAGGAATGGATCGAATCCCCAATCTTGTTACGCGCATGACTATAGAATTAGTCTAAGAAGTGGGTTCAAGCATGTTTTTAACAAATGTTTTATTGTTTCCCTAGCTCGTACCACTATGCAACCCTTACTTATAAGACTTGAAAACAAATCTTTTAAATCGAATCAAACCAAATTTAAATTGATAAAAATCTAAAATATATTCAAATCTTACAAATCTTGATTTTATTGGATTTAACGTCATCATATCAGATTTACTTTTTTTTCGACAACTATTTAGTCAAGATTCTATCTAATTAATCTTTTCAAATTTTTTCCTTTTTAGTTTTTTTTTTCTTTTCTTTTGACAATTTTCTATTTTATGTGTCTTTTTATCATTTTTCAATTTTTTTATTATTTTATAAATTACGACCCTAAAAAAAAAAATTATAACTATTAGAGGGTAAAGATCGAGTGTCAACAATCAGTAACAAGGAAAGGGTATTTTTAGACTTATAACCATATTGATTAATCTTAATACTTAAGATATATTAGTAGTACTCGAAATATCAATAGTGACAATATAAAGTTTACCGAAATTAGATAAGAAACAAGTAAGATACGGTCAAATAAAGTTTAAAAATGTAGTAGTAAAAGCTTATAAAAATTCAGATTCGATCCGTAATTAATATGGAGACTATGTTTATATTTTCTTAGGTGTGATAAGTGAATAAGGACCACATGGAAAAGTTTAGGATTTTGCACTATAATTAAGGCTAGGTAAGTGGATGTAACCCATGCTTAGAGTAGATATATTACTACCATAACATTACGTGTTGTTTGATGCTGCATTAATTGGATATGACTATATCTTGGATGAACTGATATATTTAGTAGATGTTAATGTGGTGATTTTGAATGCCTGTAACTATATCTAAGTTAGACTGTTATGCTACTATGTTGGGTGTTGCTTTGGTGTTTATAAATGATCATACTAACTTAAAGAGTTGAGGGATTGCTAACTCAATCTTCTAAGTATTCACCTAAGTGAGATACTAGAATTCTGCAAGGGAGAGTTCGAAAATTGGAATTAGATAACTAGGTTGAACAAAAATTAAAAACTGATTGTATAGAATGATATACTTGAGTAGTTATTGCATGGCATGGCATGGCATGGCATGGCATAAAAGGGACATACGGATTAGAATTTTTAGAATGAGGTTTCTTAGTGATCAATAAAAATCATGGCTTTATGAACTTAGTTTTTGAAAGCATATAAATTTGCATTACTCGAGCATCTTAACTATTTTGATAGTTTGATTTGGTAAACTACAATATCTAGTCTAAGTTTGTAAGATAAAGTTGGGAGGTTTTACTCCCAAGTAACTCTTTGTTGTCATTTTGATTTAGTGTAGTCTAATTTGGTTTACTACAATGTGTAGTCCAATTTGGTTTAGGGTCTTACTCCCAGGCAGCTCCTTGTTGCCCCAAGTTTCTAGACGTTATATCTAAATGCTTAGCTATGTTGACTAATCGGATGAGGATATTAGAGAGTATAGGATATCGATACTGGTGTAAAGCCTAACATGTTGCATTACTAGCAATAAAAGCCTGATTGGGTTAATATACGTATGGAATTGAACCTACTGATTATGATTGAAATGTTTCAATTATGATATTACCTGTATTGTATTATTTATTATCCACTTTTACTCTACTTCAGTAGCTGAGGGAATAAAATATTTTTATCCTTAGGTTAACAACATTATAAAAGGCCTAACACCAAGGGGATGTATTCTAGAAGTGTGAGTCGGAGTCAATGACTTTTAGATGGAACTTGTACGAAGTTAGGAATCTTACTATTTTGAGGATGACAAAAGAAAAGGATTGTTCATGTTTTGTAAATATTAGGTGGTACATATAAGTTGTAACTAAATGTCCAGCTGAACTCCGATATAGCAACCCCATTATCATATAAATAAAGTTTTCTTTTCATAAATGAGTAGGCTGAGTGAAGTTTTTAATAAGTATTCATGTATGATGGTATATTTTATGCTAAGCCGGGAAGTGACACATTATTTCAAAACTACTTATGAAGACCTGAAGTTAGTTAAAATGGTGACTATTTATAAGGGGGTAGTCTTAACTACAAAGGAAAGTAAAAAAACTTAGTAGATAACATGATAGGCAATTTAAATATGGCAATTAAATTACAAGGGTAAGTTTAATAGGTCTAAAAGGAGTGAGTATTTGGCCCTACTGAAAGTTGGTAAAGTGCAAGGATATCTAAAAAGTGCAACCTGAAGAATAATCTAAGTAAAGAATCGAGGTTTCTTTTTTAGGTTTTCATTTATCCTCTTTCTTTATTTTTTTAGTCCTTGACTTGTTAAAAAGATGTGAATAGCAATTTGAGTGATAAGTAAAGCTAACAACAACCGACTAGAGGTAATAAAGGGTGTTAGTTTCTAAGGGGACAATTGCTAATGACGAATTAAGGGGAGATGGTTGTTTCCAACCTAAGGAAAGGATAAAGGGCACATACATTTTTTTTTTCTTTTTTTGAGATAATGAAATTGTAATATTTTACAAGATACTTCATGCTATTCAAAAACTATTTATAGGGATACCTAATAAAAACATATATATATATACCTACAAAACTGGGGGATTTTTTACAAAGTTGATAAATTAAAGAGAGGGTGATCTCCCAGAAGGCAACGAAATAAAGAAATAAACACTATTTGCATGACTAACAATAAGACAACCTATATGTGGCTAAGTAAGAAAGACAACTATTAATAACTTTTATTACCTACAACTTAGGAAAATGGGAAAATGGTAAAGGCCCTTTTCCTCTTCTTCTTTTTTTTTTGGCACTTTTCTTTTTTCTTTTCTTTTCTTTTTTTATTTTTTAATACGAAGGAACCATCACCTAAGAAGGAAATCTAATGGAAAAGGTTGATTTTATTGCAAGAATGACAAGAGGTCATAAGTAGATTAGAAATATTAAGGGAGAGAAACTTATATTTACAATGTGATCAGTTAGAAGACCCAATGAAAAAGATTTTATTTAAAAATTATAGGTGTCTACATGATATGTTATAAATGATCAATGAGAGAACTTTAGACTAGTGATTATTTTAGAAACTTAATTTTCTTTTGTTTTACTTTACAAGGACTTCAAAGAGATTTTGTTATCAAGTGGGAGCGAATTTTATTACAAGGGTGACAATTAGGTTACAAGCAATTTACAAGGATAAGTGAGGGGTCACAAATATTTTCTATATTAGCGACTATCTTATAATGAGATGAATCTAAGAAAGAGGATTATTGACAGGCAATGGGAAAAAGGGTTATAATATCTATAGAAATATTTTTTTTTTTTTCAAAAAACTTATTTATAAGGACTCCTAATTAAAAAGGTTTAACTATAAAGGTGACAAGTTATTAAGTTATGGTTACTAACTAAGAATTATGAAGATTTACAAGGTAGGTTAAGAAAATCTATGAGACTTATTTCATAAGGAGGGATAACAATTTTAATCACAACATTAGCGGGTTTTATTTTTTTTTATTTTTGGAAAGCAAGACATGAGTATGCATAAAGGAGGAATAAACAAGTCAATTGCAAAATGAATTATCGGTACATGGATCTACTGGTTGGCAATTAAATAATAGTGTGACAATTATAATAAGTTGTAACTTTAGAAATATAAAATAGGTTGGACACTTGATGGGCTTGTAACCTTTTTTTTTTTTTTTACAAATAAAATGATTTGTAAAACAATTTGATATTAATAAGTTTAAACCTTTTTTTTATTTACAAAGTGTTGCACTATTTTTTTTATTTATCATATTATTATCATGAATTCAATTGGGTGGATTTTAGAAAGTTCTCCAATTCATAAGTCAATAAGCCATATCAAAACTTAAGTGAGTTTAGCTTAATTGACCTCGAGCAATGGTTATATAACAACACCTGACTTATACAATTGTCTTCTCCTCCTACAGACCTAGAATAGTATGGGTTTGACCACATCTAAACATACATTTTATGAGTCAATAAAAAAAGCCCAAGGCTTATTGGGTCATTTTCTTCTTATTCTTTTTTTCCCCTTTTTCTTTTTCTATAATTCCTGCACCACTAACACCCATATTAGTATAACTATTTAAAAGAGGAAGAAGAAACCCAATTATGTGTAATATTATAATTTACATTCAATTGTGATTATTGGTATTTTTAAAAAAATAAAAAAAATTAAATGCCCAAATAATTAATTTATTAACTTCTTTTATAATTAGACCACTTAATGGTCCTAAATGGAGTTGCCAATAAGTTAAGTTGAAAATCCGTTTCTCCTTTTCTTAATCAGACTTTTATTAAACCTAACCCATTTTAATATAAGACTTTTGATTGGATTAGGAAAAGTCAAAATTTAAAAATATATATATTTAAAAAAAATGGTGTTGTGATTGGGTTAGGAAAATGATGAAATTAAAGTTCATGGGTGAATGGACCTTAATTTCAACTACTAATCCACAATTTGTTTAAAAAAATAGGTTTTAGAAAAAGAAAACTAGAGAGTATGAATTCAGGGATGAACTTATTAAAACTTTTGCTACTATCATAAAAGAAGTCCATTAGATAAAGAATTGGGCCTTCAATCTTTCATGGGCTTTTCAAAATAGAAAGGGATTTTTTATTAAGAATATGGAAAATTAGTTTTTTGCATTTTTAAGGCTAACAAAAGTATTTACATATCTACTAATCAGGATCAGATTCATGTAATTCTAAAAAATATTTTTATAAAAATTTTATTGGACTAGTCAATTTTATTTACGAAATATTTCACTTTAAGTGATAGCATGCTAATTAATTTGTAAAATAACTATTTTTTTGTCCAACTTTTAAAAAATCCTAAGAAACCTTAACTTTGAAAACAGTCCAGTTAGAATTTTTATTTATGAAAAACATTTTTCTAAGTGTGATAAAATATTTTTATAAAGAAAAGAACCCTTTTAATTTTGAAATGTTCCCTTAATAATAAACAATATATACACGAATACACCACAAAAACACACCTATAATATATTATAAGTATATTAAATATTAACCATAAGATAAAATCACACATTATTATAAAATTACATATACACAAGCACAATGGATCAACAAGTTATATGCACGTTCATGTATTTTATTTTAATTCAATGCTACATACATTACTAACTACCAACATGTAAACATATCATATTATCACTTTATTAGATTTTATAAGATCACAAATTATATGAGCATACATTATAATAAAGGTGAGTAGGTAACCTTATCAAATAAAGTAGCCACCAGAACCCTACTCCATTAGGTAGGTTTCGGATAGGTAAAAAGAATCACAAAGTAAGTTCTAGATAGCAATATTTGGGAACATGCTCCCATTGGATAAGTTATGAGTATGATATTAGAATACCTTGTACCCACTATGAAACCTATATTTTAAAGCATATAGAGTACACATTTTAGGGTACCCTGTACGTACTTTGTAATATTATTTGAATAATACTAATAAATAAAAACTTAATACTATTACATTTAATTAACCTTAAAGAAAATAATAATAAAAACTCAACCTATAATAAAACCCTAATACTATATGCTCTTAGTGTCTATTTTCTTATCTCTCTCTTGTTCTTTTATTTTTTTTAAAGATAAAATCTTCTCTTTGTTTTTACTATCTCATTTTTACACAACTTTTTTCCTCTTTTACTGATCATAATCTAGAAAGATATTAAAAACATATAAATTCTTAAGTTATCATCCAATATATTTTATTACAGTTACTTAACACATGGTTTTTCTATCTTACATATAACAATTTTATGATTTAATAAAAATTTTATTATGATGATTTGAAAAAACAAAGATAAAAAAAGATAATTTAGCATAACTCAACTAAGGTGAAACATTTTCAATTGTAAGAATATTCTCTATTTTACTCACCAAAGTTTCATATTGCTTTAGTTAGATATGTTGCAAATATAAGAACCTTTCCAATTATTATTATTTGGTCATTAGTGTAGTTATATTAGCATGGTTACATATTTGATATTAATTATATATTTGCACAATATTTCAAAAAAGAAAAAAGGTTCCATAAGTTACCCTGTATCTTGCCAATTGTCACAAGATGTGTTTCAAGCACAAAAATTTTGAAACCTATAAATATAGGGAAGGTATGGGTAAGTTGTCATATCCTACTTACCTTGTACCCGCTCATCTATACGTATAGTTTTATTATTATGTTATATTATACAATTAACTCATATTATCCATTTCAAGCAATTAAATGAAATTACACCATGACATAGAACATTAGAATTATTTACTTTGCAAGTCATGTAGTACATGTACATTATTACATTAAATTGCATTTTATATATTATATGTATTGTTATACAAATTAGTATGTACAAATTTCACTCAATTATAAAAATTTACCAATTATCCATAAGGAATAGTCTATGAATTATGCATCATATGTTACAAAACTATTTATCAATATCATTTTACACATTACATCATAACATTATTAATTTACCAATTGAAAATTATACCACACTAATAATTACATGTTGTCACATTCATGGTCCACATATCATATATTACAAAATTATTTAATATACATATTTTCATCATATTATATTTCTACATTACAAAGTATAATTTACAATATATTATAAAGTTAAAAACTTAAGCATATCATATTTCACAACATATTGCCATATTATATATTATCATGCAAATTAAATAAATTACATCTCATTTAATAAATTAATTTTACAAGATGGTACATCATTATACAAATCACACAAACAATTTATTTTATGGATCATGGATCAAATTTGCATCAAATAAGTAATTTAAACAATAACAAATAAGGAAAAAACAAACTTACCTCTCGTACTGATAAGCTAATGGCTAGTTCAATCACTTTCAAATTGGTTTTTGGTGAAGCGGTGGCAGTTCTCAACTTTTGACTCACTGATCTTCAAAAGCCCTTAATCAATTTCTGAAAATCTTAGGTGCAAAATTCCTAATTTCCCTAAAAACCAAAGAACTTCAAATATAAACCCTATAATTAATTGTTCTTGATTCAAATTAAAATTAAATTTATGTGGAGCATAATTGAATAAAATTGGTTGATGGTTTTGATCCTTAGAGAATGAGGAACATCCTAATATCTTTCATTTGCTTCAATATTCTCTTAAGAGTGAGAAATTGGAGAGAAAGAATATAATGTGAACGGTAAAGCTCTAAAGAGAAAAAGAAGCAATTTCTCAAATTTGAGAGCTTGTTAATTGTTTATATGTGTTTGAATGCATAAAGAGGAGTCCTATTTATAGTGTAGTATCGTGATTTCTCCCGAATTCCATCTTAGCAAAACATCAAATCTTTATTGACAATAGCAAGTTCTTGTATGTATCCCAATTTATCCATTTTTGGCCAAATTTGATCACATTTTTGCACAAATTAATGGCATATAAATGTGCACATGTATAATAAAAGATGTCTTTGCATCTTAAGATTATGTATCTCATGGGTTCATGCAAGGATGTACTTCAATTATTCCAAATAAAACTTAGGTGGAAGATATACACATATTAAATTACTTGATTTTCATTTTTTTTTTATTTTAGCAAAGTTCCTTCGATAAAGATTCAAAAATTGGAATGCTCAAATAGTAAACTTCATAATCTTTCCATTTTTTATTTTTTAAAAAATTTTCATGGAAAAAATGTATCAAAATCAAATAAAAATTACCTAAGTATACTTCCTTTTTTAAAACCAAAACAATAAGCTATTAGGAATGTCAACTTGCAATAAGGGAAGAAAAGAATGGGTTTTTAACCTAATCAAACAACGTACTACGTAGCATCCTATGAGTTGACTGCATGTCACTACATGGCACTATATCAACATCATATGGTAGCCAAAGATTGGCAACATGTGGCATCCATATTTAGGTGCAACATGGCACTTCCTAAGGTTGAAATGCATTGGCCTACTAATATGCCAAGCCATCCTTAGCCTTTTTTGTTTTTTCCTTTCTTTTTCTTCCTATTTTGTCTTCCTTTGTTGTCTCCTGATTTGGATTCTTTCTTTCTCCTTTTTTTTCAATAAAAAAGCTCCCTATAAACTTTCACTAAATTACCTAAATTTAAAACAATTATATTCCCCTCTTGCACATAATGTGGAGTCTAATAAATATATGTTCAAAATTTATTCAATTTGACTAAATTAGAAACTTGATTTTTACTGATGTTTAACTTTTATTCAAAATTTCAAATGATCATAAAAATACTCATTTAAAGTCTAATTGATGTGTAGTTTAAGGTCATGATCTTCTAAAATATGAATTCTTAAAATAAGCCAGTCAAACTTTGGTAAGAAAAATTTTATTTTTAATAAATGCTCATTTTTATTTGGAATTCTTAATTTGATCAAATCATATATGCTTATTTTGACTCTAGGAATCGTTTTTAATCTCATAAAATTATTTTTCAACTCAAACCTACTTAAATGGACCATTATGAGATACTTTTTATAATTTTTTAGATTTTTTTATTTTTAAAATTTTTTCTTCTTATTAATTTTTTTTCCTTGATTTGTTCTCTATTTTGTGTGTTTTCTAATTTTTCAATTTTTTTTTTTTGTCTTCTTTCATGAATTTGGAGTGGGAAAAAATGAGATATCTATAAAGATCATTCAAGCTCGTATAAGATGTTGTAATATAAAGGCTCCGAAACATTTTCATCTTCATCATTGTCCAGATCGTTATCAAGTAAGAGTTTTCGGATCCTCCAAACCCTAAGTGCATGTTTTCTTCCTAATTCAATATAACCAAAAAGATCCCATGGACAATCATTTCCCACATTTGTCGCACTAGGCACTTGCTATATAGGAGGTATGCCAACTACTCCAAGAGTTGACGGTATGATCTGGACTTGATTTTGATTATACATTACATTATCAAAGTTTACATTGTTGGACGCATAATTAGACATATTTACCTTTAAGAGCAAGAACAATAAGGTCGAGAAGAAGGAAGAAAGGGAAAACTTTCCAAGACAAAGACAAACATTGAAAAGATGGGAAAATTTTGAAAAAGGTAATTGATAGTGGAATGGAGGAGAGAGAAAATTGAAGGTTTATATAGTCACATGTGTTAAGATCTATAAGTTAAACATAAGCATGTTATAGTCGTGCGATAATGCATCATTTAGAAAATGAACGGCTAAGATTAATATATGTTATGCACTAAGCACGTCATAACTATCATGTTAGTACAAATATCATTGCATGGAATATAAATCGACCAAAGGTGAGTGTAACCCTTCCACTACATGTAGAGATTAGGTTAAGATATTTTCACTTATTTACCCGATCTCATAGTATTATCAATAAAAATAAATGGAATAAAAGGAAATAAGCTTAAGCAGAGGAAGCAAAGGATTGATGTGTCACTAGTTTACATAATAAAGCTTTTGGATCACAATATCATGAATATCATAGCCAACAAGTTACTTTCCTTATTGTTGCCATCAGGGAAAGTTGGAGGGTAAATGTTGATTGGGATTTTAGTCTTAAGCCCATTAGGGCCCCCAGGTGATCTAAAGTGTCCCTTATCCAACCTTATAAGCTTGAGTCCTAACCTCTTTTAACTATTGATCCTAATATAAGTAGAGCCCCTATGGTTTATGTCAGGACCCTAAAGGGGGCCTAGTAGGATTACCTAAAATTTTCATAACATGTGTGCACCCATGATATGAAAATCGTCTTGCAAGTTAGAGATTGCAAGACTCTATATAAAAATCACTAAGATTAATGATTTTCAAGTAATTAATTTATTGTACATGACATAATATATAATTATAAATAACTATGGATATTCGATATCCCACAGTTCCTCAGAACCGCAGAGAATCGGTATCCCCTACCAAATAATAAGACAGGATTACCCATATTATAAAACTGCAGGAAGAATTAAATTATATTAAATTCTAACATGTGAATATTTTCTACAAGAGTATTTATGTATTACTTATACAAATCTCAACTAATTCTAACACTAATACACATATCTTCATCTCGCCCTCAGCACTCGAAACTTATCCCAATCCCATCGTATGTAAACCTGTAAAAGAAAGACTATTGGAGAATAAGCTACAAGAGCTTAGTGAGCAATCCCTCATACTATATTGGCAAACAAGTTATCAAACAAATTATTACAACCATATGAATGCATGTACACACAGAATGCCAAACAATATATGCAGTTGACCGGTACTGCATATAATATCGGATTTTAACGCCCTCCGAGATAAGGGTTGGAGAATCATCGGCACCAATCACGACCGGGCTCTAGCACCTGGGTTTTTACCCATAACTTTGAATTCCGTATTTCACAAAAACACATTTCCATTTCCAAAGATCCAATAGTTCACAAAGTCCCAGGCCTAGCGGTGAGGTGGCCCCCGCAGTCCACGTTCACACCCTACAGCGGTGGTTTCTAGACGCGACCCCCAGCCACCCACGGTTAGCGTCTCCGGCGCCAATAGAACCCATGAGCCAAGGGTAGGGTCTTGTTGTACCCATGCTCCTGCACGGTACTAATCAAATCATGTGGGAATCCATCCCTCCAAGGCCCTTCATTACCGACCGCGTGAAGTGACGGCCAGAATAAGTAATGTGATGCATGGAAAATGCATGACCCTTTTTATTCAAGATAAGCCAAATATAATTAGGTCAGATTATGAGGCGATCAATCAATATCAACAAACCATCCAAATCATATAAAAATCAATCATGCCATCAAATCATCAGTTATCGTATTTAACAATATTTCTTACAACAATCAATCAATATCAAGCACATGCATATCCCGAAACCCCATGCATCAAATTATTGATATTCAATTTAAGTGCACTAACTACAAGCACAAACAAGTATAGAGTCATCGGGAGTACTCACTTGACTATGACGACTCGCTCTAGTCGTAATAACCGATTGGGAGATCCTCGCCCTCGTCGGGATCACCTGATCATTACGAGATAACAGAGATAATAAGTAGTTGACTAAATTAATGGTTCTAGATATCTATCTACCTAATTCTACTTATATTACTATCAGCCCTTATTCGATTAAACCTAATTGCTAATCGTATATAACTTTTTCGTTTTATTTTCAATATTTACGAATTTATAGTCGTTTTTCATCGTTTTCGAACGTACATTCACACGGTGATGTCCGTTTTGGACGTTAAAACTCGTGTTT
This sequence comes from Lumnitzera littorea, assembly GCA_024138015.1. Lineage (NCBI taxonomy): Eukaryota > Viridiplantae > Streptophyta > Magnoliopsida > Myrtales > Combretaceae > Lumnitzera > Lumnitzera littorea. The sequence continues at coordinate 74,180,091 of JAMXBB010000002.1, read as the reverse complement.
TGTGATATGGATTAAATTTATTAAAATTTTATTTTATTGAAGTTTAACTACTCTTATTACTTATGTTTATGCCCTAGTTTAAGATTTAATGATTGAATTAGCTATTTGATTCTTACACTTAGGAAATTTTACATTAGTGCTACTAATTTACATACTTGATTAAGTTTAATTCAATCTAGGAAGTGTATTAAGGTTTAAGGGATTTTCGACCTCTAAATACATGTACATGCCTATGTTATGTGCTTATGTAATCTTATTATTTCTTTTATTATAAACCTATGCTTACATCATCACTTATGTAATCAATTGATGATGTCATGGCTTATGTCATGTTTAGATAATGTCATAGCTTATGTAATCCATTTATTACATGTAAATATATGTGTCATTAAGTACTTATACATATACATATGTTATATACCTACCTACACTCATAACATACTAATATGTATACTTATGTACTTATACATATACTAATACATATACCTATATTCACATACGGTGGCATACGTATTTTTATACGTATTTTCGTATGCATTATCTACCCCCTTAAGAAAGCTTCACAATTTCATTCTTTTTGTATTTTAAGGGTATGTTTGACATGATATATGTATGTATAGTTACTATATACCTTATTTTAGGTTATGTACATATTGTATACTTATGTACAAAGGTATTTATACATGTATTCTTCTAGCATATCCTTTTATACACCTACTTAAAGACATGTACATATGCATTTTCTTCCATTGCCTAAAGGATTCTACACTTCCAAATGTAAAGATTGAAACTTTGAGCCTAAATCAACATATATATAAACACAACACATAACCTAACCTTTTCTGCTTCTAACTTGTAAAGAGGATGAAGTAAGACATAAATACATAATAGCATACCTTAAGTTGCCCTTGATTATGGATGAAATGGTTGAAAATGAAAGAAAAATGAAAGGGAAATGAAGCTCACGGCATGGAGGATGTTTTTGTTTTGTTTCCTTTGATTTGTTTTGCTTATGGAAGAAGGAAAATGGTAGGGCCTAGAGGATGAATGTAGTGGACGGCAAAGAAAAGAAGAAGAAGGGAAAAATCAAAAGAAAAGGGAAGAAATCATGAGAAGGAAGATATTTTTTTCCTAATGAAAGAGACACTTTTGTTGACTTTTTCAATTGTTGACTTTAGTCAACATGTGTTAACTTGGTCAACATTTTGACCTTGGTCACCATGTGTTGACTTGGTCAACTTTAAAAAAAAACAAAGCCCCTTTTGTGTACATAATGAACTAATTAAGAAAAATTTGGAGAAAGATTATGGAAATGAAGGGAAATAAGAAATTTAGTGAATTGACTAGTAAAAATAGGTAATGAGATCTTCTATTAGGTATTTATATCCTATATACATCATTTGGTAAGCTACTTAGTATAATTGAGATGAAAAATAGCATTTAGGGTATTAAGGTTTACTACATTTAACCTAATCTTCAACTATACCCTTAACTCTAAGTGAGACTATCCTAATCATATACTTAAGACATAAATGTAATCTATGATTCATTATCTTAGTTTCTAAGAGATCATTTAAGCATTCTAAATGTTTATGCATGATTAAGGGTCATCTTCAGTCGTTTACCGATGAAATAGCAAAACATGGAGGATATATTATCATTTAGGGTTTTAAGGTAAATTATGGTGAATTAGTGCTTTTATATCCTTAAAGTTATGGTTTTGGGGTTCTTATTACTTTAAGGCACCATCTCTAATGTTTTTACACATTTAGGGTTTCATATATTCTTACGCGATTTAAAGTTTTGATTGTCATCTTAGGGTTTTGATAAGGTTCGAGGTTTTAGGGTCTTCGTATGCGGTTAGGGGTTCATTGATGATTTAAGGTTTTTCGTATCCACTTTAGGTTTTGGATTTAGATTTTTATTGGTTTTAATTCTCATTGGCTCTTTTGAGTTCGGGAAATTATCTTCAGTTTGGACATTTGTTCATATACTTAGAAAGCTAAATTCACGGGGTTTACAGTTTAGGAGATAAGAGAGTATGGACTTGAGTAAGTTGCATGAAGAGAGGTAAGGAAAGCTTTAGGTAAGTCAAGAATGTGATCGAGGAGTTGGGGATAGTTTTACCCTACTAATCTGACCTCAATTTACATAATCGCCTAATATTCAAATTCTAACATGGGCACGAATAGTTGGGAAGTTGCTACATGAATGATTGCTTACCATCCCCTATATTTCTAAAAATTAGGAAGAGATAGAATTTCGCTATACGCTAAATGTGTTAATTATAATTGCCAGAACAGTTATTAACCATCATTTATAAATAGAGCTTAAGAGTTGACAATAAGGCTTCTTTTAGCCCTTTTTAGTGTTTCTTACTTTATTTTGCCAACACTTCTTTTACAAAAACACTTACTTAGGCATCAAAGTTGCTATACTGGAGTTAGCCCTGCACCTCCATAGCCTAACTTTACTTTCTTTTTGCAGGCTTATTTCTATTTATCCCTCTATCAATCTCTATTCTCGTGAGAATACTTAAATAGGGTTCGATTACTAGTTTATATATTCAGTTAATTATATTAGTTGATAAACAGTCATATCCTTTTATCTCCTATTATTTCAAATTATAAAAACACCACAAATACATAGCCCTCTTTAGTATTCCATATTAAACCTAAAAAAAAAAATAAAGATTCGTTCTTTTGCAAGTTAAAGATCACCCTTTTATCCATATTTTGTATATGGGGCATATTAATGGCATAATTTTGCATGTTGTAGGTTAAAATATAGGATCTAAATGGACTAATATGTAAACCTAATAATAATTGCTTATTGTTTTTGCATGATTGCCCGATCTTAATAGTGACAATCTTTAACAAGGTTCCAAGTTTATGGGCTAAAATGTAGGAAGATATAGTAATTAGGTACTTAAGCCATAAAGGTGGTGTATGGGTTGTTAACATGAGAGGGCCTTGTTAAATGGTCTTAGAAATGTAGAGAAGTCATAGCAAGTTATATGGATAATGGGCCTTAAGCGAAACATTAAGGATGAATAAGTATAAATACTTTCATTAATTATTGTGTTTTAATTAAAGATTATGATAAATCCAATTAGATAAACTCGATAAGCAAAAAGCAACACAAGTCTTAATAGGGATGAAATAAATCCTTTATTGAATTCGAATTATTTTTTTACAACATTTGGTTCAAGGAATGAAAGAAGATAAGAATATAATTGTGATTCTTAAAATAGAATAAAAATAGTAACTATTCTTTTATGGTACATTTGATTAATTTTATAAGGTTAATATATAATAGTTATTCCTCTATTGGTTAATATAATAGCTATTCAACAAAATTGCTATTTTGCGAAAAGAGGAATTGAAATTTCTTTATAAGACCAAATGAATAGCTATTATTTGATTTTTCCACAATGAAACCTCTATAAATTACTTCTTTAGTTTATTCATTAGAATTGTAATTCTGTTCCTACTTAATTTCATTTCTCAAATGAAACATACCATTAATGCCTTATTGGTGGATAAGTATTTATGCTTAACAAAAAAACTAAAAGATAATTACTCTTTTATCCTGTAAGGGAATTGTAATTTTTTATTTTGTAGCAATATTGATTCTATGGAATATCTAATACGTCAAGTAAGTGTAATATTTTTTAGAAAAATAAGGCTTAGGTAATTTTTTATGATCATTGGATCTCATTTTATGGGTTATTTCATTACTTGAATTTAAAGGGCAAAATTCTATGAATGATTTTATTGGTTTGATTAATCATGGTAAATTTGAAAATAGGTCAACATAACAAAAAATTAAATATTTCTTTACTCTATAAGGAATTGCAATTTCATCAAGAAAAAGGAAATTAATATTGCTATTTTTAAAAATAATCATAAGAATAGTACACTTTAAAAAATAATCCCATAAATAGTATAGATGAATTTGATTTTTGAACATGCGATTTTATGTTGAACTAAATTGGGCTTTTGAAAAGCTGAATTCAAATAATTAAAGTAAAGTCGACTTTTAAAAAAGTTAACTTCATCTATTTACTTAAAATCAACTTTTGAAAAGCCAACTTCATTCAAACAAAGAAAGTCGGCTCAAGTCGACTTTATGCAAATGTTAGAAATCAGCTTTTGAAAACTTAAATTTAGTTCCTTTTTTTTTTTCTCTTTTTTGGGCCAACTCAGTTACAGTTTTAAGAGAGAGGGGGATTTAAACTCTGTTCCATCCCAATGAGAGACTAATGATGATGTCATTAAACTACAATGCTTTGGCCAAAAGCCAAATTTAGTTTGAATGGCTAAATTCAACTTTTCAAAAGCTGATTATATTAACAGTCTTCATCAAATCCACTTGCGAATCTCATAGCTGGATATGATACCTACCAAACTGCTCATAATTTGCCTCATACAGAGCACCAACCACTATCGCCGGATGCCTATCATAGCACACCCTGTTCTCTCCTTCCATAATATGGTCATAGGTATTTCTACCATTTTTTCACTTATCTAGCTTCAGCATTTATTTGTAAACAAGTTCAAATTAGTAAGAGACTATTGCTAAAGATGGCTTCTAAAGAACAATGCAACTAGCTTTGATTTCTTAATAGTTTCCTTTCACAATAATGAAATTGATACATAAAAGTAGAAGCAAAATATATATTGACATTTTCTAGAAAATCTTATATAAAGTCCTAGATGATGGATTTCATTACTGAATGTTATCAATTCATATTGTTAGGACATTGTAACAACAAAATTGTTGTCAACACTTGTTACATGTTCGTAAGGTGAAAACCATTACTCCTTATTCATTTTATAAGTATATATTCTCAAATTTCAGAATTTAACTATAAGCTAGTGTCATTTTTTAATCTAAAGTATAGAGATTGTGAATGTAATAAATTGTCCAAGAAATACAAAATAATAAAAAAAAATTTGGATATTTGATGTATGCATGAAATGTAATAAAACATAATAAAGAGAGGAATGCACCCTTGAAAAAAAATCGAAACAAAGAGGTCCTTAAAAAAAAAAATTATGCTTGAGAGGCTGTAAAAGCACCTTCCATATGGGTGATTTTTGCATTGAAGGCACCTTTTCAAAAGGTGCCTTCAATGTATTTTATTACAATTGAAAGCATCTTTTATCTTCACTTGTGATAATATTAATTGAAGGCTCCGAAGGCACCTTTCCAAAATGTGTTATCTTTGGAAAAGTCTACACTTTACAAAATAAGTTAAATAATCTCTTGTATGCACAAATAAAGTAAAAGGAAGAATTAAAATGTAACCGAAACCTCAAAACTTCGAATCCAACCCACTTCCTAGCCTCTTAACACATAGCTCTAACATGTAATGATATTCATTACTCTACATCTAATTTATATACCCAAAACCTCAAATCATTCACTACTACAATAATGTCAAAAGTAAAACATAAGGCATATAATTCATTGAAACCAACATGAATAAGTTAGACTGATATTAAGATCTATATAAATACAAATGTCATGAAATCTAGTTTATAACATATACAATGTTATCATCTCCTAGACTTAGTGAACACTTAAGGTACTTTGGATGCTAGACTCTCACTATGTCTCTTCTCCTCAAGAATAGGTGGAGTCTAGGACTCTTGGGTTTGTAGTAACTATTGAGATAGGTTTAAAAACCGTAGGGTGTCGCTAGTAGCTATCTAGAAAGAACTCTCTCCTTGAGAACTAACTGACCTCCTCTGTCTCTTAACTAGTACTAATAGTGTAAAAGAGGGTTCGTCCTAGATACCCAAAGTTGGGGTCTCGAATATGCTCCCCCCATGTATACCCATGATGTGGTAGTACTTAATAACTCTTATGAGTTCCTTTTTTGTGTTGAATCTCATACCTTTACAAAGATCTTCACTGGCTTGTATGTTATTGAACCCTTCGTTCACATCTCATTTGAAGTTCAAGTAACCATCCTCCATGCCTTTGTTGAAAAAGGAAATTGCATCCCTTACCATTGTTTTTGTCACATTAAACTTTGAAGTTTACATTAGGGTTGATGTAAGAACCATTGAACTCGAACTCGAAGAGCATCTTCGGTTGGAAGTTTCGAGTAGTAGGCACCTTAGGCATAACAGGATGTACAAAAGGTGTCTCATTACCATCATTGCCATCATACTTATTCTTGTCGTCCTCCTCATCTCCCTCAGGCTCGTAATCATCATTGTCATTATCATCATCTTCAAGTAAGCCTCCCATTCGCTGAACTATGCCATCATGTGAAACTTCCTTTTGCAAAACCGATCTTGTAGCTTTATCCACCGCATTATCATCATACCACATGAGGATAGACATAAGCATTGGCTCATATTCATATGCCATTGACTCATTCTCCTTGACTAGTGCCACTTCTTCGTTCTCCTTCACTAGTGGCATGTATTTTCCTGTAAGGAGGGCTTCATTCTGCTTCTCCAATCCTGACATACAACTGGTAGATATAGGTCTACCTAAATGCTTTTGCCATCTTAAAGAGATTCTTGACATCATTGTCATCTTTGAGATCAACAAGCGAATTATTTACGATACTCAAGTAGGCATTGAGATGTTTATACAAAATCTTAACCTTGACACTTGAATCTACTTCAACACCTAAACAAACCTTTTTAAAGAGATCAGAGAAATATGTATTGGTTCTCAATTTCAACAACTTTACCAAGTCACTGTCATATTTCGACATCGAACTTCCCCTTACAATGTTTCCATGGATGAAGATAAAAAATTTCACCATGCTCACAATTTTCAATCTATTCATATGATAATTATTGTTTTGATTAGCACATAATTGATGTCGCCTTGTTTAATGTGATTGCAAGCTCTATTCTATTTCCAAAACTGCACAATTCTCTAATAAACATTTCACCCAACACTTGGAGTGCACATTTTAAAATAATAAAATTTAAATTCTACAACATGAAATTTATATGCTAATATACAAATCATTTACATATATTGCAACGATACGATATTGAATACATATTAACATGCAAACATAGCATTTAAACATCCTAAGTTAGTTAAAAAAAACACATCTAAACCTAGGGTTACAAATGGGAAAATATAAAAAACAACCATAATTGATACATGAAATTTGTAAAATTGATATAGATTAAGTATTTTAGATGTTTACCTTTGATTGTTGGAGTAGATTTCGTAAAAAAAAAGCGTTAAGTAATGTGATTTTGAGGTGGTGTGTGTTTTTTATTAAGAGAGAAGTGTGGAAGAATGTTATTTTTGAAAGTATTGAATAGTTTTGTTTGTGTTGGTGGGTATTTTATGTGTAATAAAGGTGTCTTTTGAAATATACCTTCTTTATAATAAAAATATACTGAAGGCATCTTTTGGAAATATGCTTTTAGTGTAAAAAAAAAACCTAAACTAAGGATGCTTCTTTACGACTTACAAATATAATATTTTTTCTAAGGATCCCTCTTTTTTATTTTTATTTTTTTGCGCTTCTCATAATAAAGATGTATGAAAAAAAAATTTCAAATCTCTACTGATGAATGTACAAGCAATGCCATTTTTTCATGAATTGTCAAAATTGAGCACTTTAGTAAGTACAAAATATAATAAAAATTGCCAAGGTATATATGTATGCACGAGAATCACTATCCTAGATAGTGATAGCGTAAAATATTATAAGATTAAATAATTTAAAGGAAGAATGTATCTATACATACAAATAAAGACTGGTAGACAGAGAAAGTATTCCAAACTCATAAGATTTTTTTCAAAAAACCACGAAAACTAGCCAAATAAGGTGGGTAAGATTGATATGGATCATGATCTTAACTTCGATTTGAAAAAAAAAAAATGATTTTGAAAGTGATCGATAAGTAAAAGAAATGGATTTTTGAACGAGGAAGAAGAAGGATTGTGCAGGTCTTATAGCCCAAAGAAATTATTTTTTCAAAAGTGGAATTTATTACTATATAGACAATAGATTTTCCAAAAGCGAACTTTAGCGCATATAATTAAATTCGGCTTTTCAAAAACGGTTTTAGTCCAAAATAAAATGGCATTTTCCAAATCCGAATTTATTGTAGAGATTATTTTTAAATGAGTAGTATCTTTAGTACTTTTTTTAAAAATCGCCATATTAATTCCCTTTTCCAAGTTTCGTTGACTATAAGGCAAGAGTAATTGTAGAGCCATTACACGTGAAGTCAAACAAATCTCCCGTGTCCAGTTTATTCAAACGTTATTAAGCCAACTAACCAGCTATTAAATTAATACATAACGGGCCCATTCGTATATTTCTTTCTTCCATAGAGAGACACGCAAATTTTCATACGGTTTTATTTTGATTATAGGGGTTTTTCCATCTGGAACTTTTCCGATTAACATCATTATCAATCAGATTTGCTCGAGATAATCGCTCGAGTACTCGATTTGCGGACGAATTGGGTTCCTATTAAACCCTAATCAGTGGTGCGTCCATGTCCAAACAAGTAGTTCAAGGTGTGTTTCTTGTTGCTGATTGATTTTCTATGGAACTTAGGCCATTTTCTGTTTTCCTTTGACGTTTGACCTTCGAATATTGCCGGAAGAACAGGTAGGGATATTGGATTCTGCATAAATTATCTACTTTATTGTGCTCAGATTCGTTTATGTCTTCCTTGATTGCTTAAATCTACTGCATTAGTAGTTGTGAATTCTTTCTCATGATTATCACTGATACTAAGCAATTGCTGCAGTTTTCTGGCGACGCGGCATTTGTTTCTCAATCCATATAGACCTGTCTTTTTGATTCAAAGATTGGTCCATCTTATCTGTCTGTCCATGTTTCTGTTCTGAATATGCGGTTTCTTTGGTGCAAAGCGAATAAAGAGTTCCACTGTGCGGTCATTTTGATAAGAATTTAGAAGAATGGAGAAAATCTGGATTCTATGCGTTAAGATAGTAATTCGTTAGTTCTAATTTTCTTTCTGAGCTGTACATATATATAGAAGAGGATGGCGCTACTGAAGCAAGTCATACTGTTTTTTCTTTTGACCTTCATGCTACTTCAATGCATCACATTGGATTCTGGAGGTGAACTTCCCGGTTCAAGGTCTGCTCCACACAAGAACATAGGAAGTAATGTTATTGATGGCACTGGAGAAGTAGAGGCATTCAGTTTTGATAATGCACATAATAGAGTTGGACAGAGGAGAAGCACAAATAGTAAAGTTTCAGTGTCCACCGTTGCATTATTTACTCTAACTATGGCTGCAGCTACTGGCCTGGGTGCGGTTCCATTCTTCTTTATAGAGCTTGATCCCCAGTGGGCTGGACTGTGCAATGGAATGGCAGCTGGTGTGATGTTGGCAGCGAGTTTTGATCTTGTAGAGGAAGGACAGGAGCATGGTTCAGGCAAATGGGTTGTTCTGGGGATCTTATCTGGTGGGATTTTCATATGGCTTTGTAAGAAGGTACGTGCCTGTTTCATCTTCCATTTTTTATATTTAAAAGAGAATATCATCCTTTGCCTTTGGATGCGGTCGGTTATCTTTTTGATGAATACTTCCATCTTATATTTTTATGGAATTCAGAACGTTTCTTGGTGCCGGTTGTGACAATGATTGTGGCTATCTGCTTTTTTATAATTTATGGATTCAAGATACGTGTATTAAATATTTATATCTAGATGGGATCTGTGGAGTTCCATGGATAAAAGGATTGTTGAAGGAGATGAAATTAGAGAGTCGCTCATAATCTCCAGTTGTGCATGAATGAAGGAAACATGCTGAATGTTTTATCAAGAAGAAGGTTGAGAATAAAACAATCCATATCAATTGTGTTGTAATTGTTGAATAAGTTGCCAACATCCTTACTAAAGGTTTTGACCTTAGTTTGATTAATCTTGTTTGCAAGCTGTCCAGGAAGATACTAACAAGCTATCTTGGGGAGGAGAGTGTTGGAAAGATTTAGATTTTGTAGTGCACATTAGATTTCATTCTATTTTTAAATTTAATCGTTATTCTACATACGCTTGAATGTTTTAACTGTTAGTTTTGTTGCGACTGTTTTTTGAATATGTATCCAAGTAAATCTTTGGATATTAATCCTAGGATTTGATTCCACTTGTAACAACCAGGACTGACTATTCTGTGTGCAGGTTTTTTGATGTATACTATGCATGAAAATAATGCTCCCTTCTCATTGCTCACTTAGTATCCTCATAAGGAAAATGACTTCTGTTTTTAAAAGGACAAAATCATTCTCCTTATCGTGCTTTGGGATTTTTCGTGGTTGTTAATCATCATCATTGAAAGCCGTTGCTACCCTTGTCTTGCATTACTACGTAAGGAATACCATTTTTCTCATTGTGCATTTGTATTTCCCGTGGCTATTGACACCATACCACCCTTGGCTGGCACTGCTGTTTACCAATAAAAGCCATGAGTATTCATAACTTTTGAGATTACTACAACAACATTTAACAATTTATAAAGATTTGGTTACAACAAGTGTAAAAAACAAATTGGAAAAATGTTTCCTTGAACACACTCTTAAGCAGGTGGTGTTTGTAATTGTGAGAAGTCTATGTCTTTAATTGTTCAAATACTCTTATGAATTTGAGTAAGGGGCTTCTTTGTTCATTGCACCTCTGCTAATGCCATTATCACCCAAAAAACGAAAAGAAGAAAGAAAATTCTCTCCTGATGCTAGCTTTTTGGGTAATGCATTGAAAATTATTTTTAGGTGATGTGATGCTAACTTTTTGGGATTTTCAGTTTTTGGAACATTATGGAGAAGTTAGCATGATGGATATCAAAGGTGCAGATGCGAGGAAAGTTGTTCTTGTTATAGGAATCATGACTCTTCATTCTTTTGGGGAGGGTTCTGGAGTTGGAGTTTCTTTTGCTGGCTCCAGAGGTTTCTCTCAAGGGCTTCTTGTGACTTTGGCCATAGCTGTGCACAACATACCTGAGGGGCTAGCTGTCAGCATGGTCCTTTCATCAAGGGGTGTTTCTCCACACAATGCAATGTTGTGGAGTGTAATCACATCATTGCCTCAGGTAATGCTATGTTCTTTTGCTTTTCCCAGGCTCTATGTTCAACTGGGAAAGGGGATATGGCTTCTTTAATAAATTATTTATTTGGCTTGTCCCTTGCGTGCTGCTGGTTGATTTGCATTGTCAGTATATTGCAGCATCAGTGAATTCAATATATTTTGCATCTCAAATTCTTTGGTAAAGCTAATCAAATTTTACCATGGCAAATATTTCATTTAACGTTAGGTTACTGTAGTTTTAACTTTAAACATAACTTAAGTGGTATTTTGCTGATGATAAGTGTGGAAATAAGGATGTGGATTTCAAACTGATAAGAATAGATACTATACTTGATCCTAGCCAAAAGGCTGAGAAAGGTATAGGGACATGGAATTAATAGTGATCGATAAAGATCTTACAAAATGGTGAATAGTATTCCACTCACCTTTATTTTGGTGATATAGATGTATCAGGCAGAAAAATGTTTCAGATTTTGATGTGTTCAATTTTTAAATTGCTTGAACTCTAAGTTAATGTTGAATAATTTAACCTGATCTCACACATTCACTGTGAACACAGGTGCATGTTTCAAAGGCTAGATTACTCTTATCCTCCTGCATGAAGATGATAGGATAGAGAGGATATATTTGTCTCTTTACATATTCAACCCTATCTCTGTAGTCAGAAGTATATGTTCTGTTCTAAGTTGCTATTCTTGATTTGTTTCTGCAGCCAATCGTGGCAGTTCCTTCATTCATATGTGCTGATGCATTTAACAAGTTTTTGCCCTTTTGCACTGGCTTTGCTGCTGGTTGTATGATCTGGATGGTTGTTGCTGAGGTTCTTCCCGATGCATTTAAGGTAAAGAGCTGCTTGTTTGTTTGCTTTCTGTTATAACCCCACGTTAAGGGCTAGGAAGCACATACTTATATACCTGCTAAATCGAAAGATCACACTTGGAAAGTTAAAAGAAAACTCATGGAAAAGGACAAGGACTTTCAATGAAAGCTATAAGAGATGGTTTAAGTTCGAAGATAGCTCATAATTTATTTTACTCAAGTTGGAAGATTTGAGAGTAGCTCAGAGATATTTGAAATGAAATAGGAGACATAGAACTAAATCTTCGAAAGCTTGGAAACCTACAATCAACCCCTATCTATGACTTAGTAAGCAAGAAAAATTACTCAACCTATCAGGAACCTTGCTTTCGTATCAAAGCTTAGGGAAATTATCACCAAAGCTTACTCATTAGCACAAACACTCTAGGGTTTGGCCACCTCCACCTCCACCTCTAAGCTTGCTCACCAATACAAAGCACCTAGGATCCTCCACTACATGCTTACTTTCCACCTCTACCTTCAAGCTTGCACTTCAACACCAGCGTAAGGATTTGCGGTAGTACCTACTTTACCTTTCCATCTAGCAAAACTAGGTTGCACCTTGTTAGACTCACCTTTTTAGACCAAGCATCTTCGGAATGTGCCAGCTCAAACCTTCCTTTACACCAAAGCAAAATGAGATTGTGCCACCTAAACTCACCATTTACATTAGTTCTCAAGGACTTACACCATCTCTCCTAACCATCCCACAAACTCTCCATAAATACTTAGGGTAGCCCCTCTTGGTTCATTTGTTGCAAAAATGGAACAATGCACTCTCACATTTTAGAGCCAATAGCACAAAGACTTGGAGTCAACAATACCAAACCTTAGAGCCAAAGACTCTCTTGTCCTTGCCACTGCTTCCACTTGCTTGTGCGCTCTAGCACTACTCCCTCTTGTTGAAGCACAATGTCCACCTCCCATTATTGAAACATTGATCTGTTCTATTGATCTTGATAAGTGACATGCATATGCTCCTGACATCCTTCTTGTTATGCACCACTCCTTTTCTATAGCTAGTACTTTGATCAAAATCTTGGACAACTTGGAAGAGCTAAAGGATTGCTAGAACAAGCTTGGTTGAGGCTGTTATTGATCGATTTTAAAGGGATTTTAAGGTCTGATGGTGGTCAAGTTTCATTTAGTACTTAAGCTTGAATCAAGGCAACTATTTGGTGAATTTTCTCTTGCACTTGAAGTTTGGTGCTTGATCTTGATTATTAGTTTGAGAATTTTGGGTAGGAACTTAGGATTTCGGATGAGTTTGTTGTATTTCCTAGCTAAATCAAAACATGTATGAATGTTTTGTGCATGAATGCAAGCTTCTAAACTCTCAATCATGGATTTCTAAGTAAAGTTGTTGAAATTGTCAAATTTGGAACTAATTGGTGAAATCTCTATAATTTGAGCTAGAAACACTAAGTTACCTTAGAAATCCCAAGATGATATGGTTTGTTTAGATAGGATGGAGATTGATGTTGAAGTTAAAACAAGCATTTAATGTTTTAGTATAAATGTGTTTTCGCAAAACTCAGAAGGACAAGCAAAAACTTACTGTAAAAGCTAAGGCCAAAAGGGGTATTGTCATAATTTTTCCCACCCTGAAATATTAATATGATAACATATTTCGATAGTACATGAAAAAACTGTTGTGTGGACACAAAGTTTGTTGCAATCGGGTATAAGATGAGAATGTCATGGACATTGTAAGTTCAAAGGTAAAATTAGTAACTTTAGGATGGCCTTTAGTTTTTATCGTATAAGTACTATTGAAGAATAAGCTTTGATACAAAAGTACATATTTTTAAGTGTGCTAGGTTACATGGACTGAAAGTTTCAAGATTAGGGTCAAGTGTGTATGTCTGTGAATATTTGGTCTGCTTTTAAAGGTGACTTGGTTATATAGTAAGACGAACCCCTAGTACCATACATGATCCACCTAATTAAACTTCTGCTGGATTGTGCTTGATGTGTCATGGATGTAATTGGTTATTTCCTTGATTGCTTATTGCCTAAGATTTGATCTCACTTGATTATCCTTATTGCTTGGTTCTAGCTAAGTGTGGAATGTACAACAAACACACTGTATTCTTAGTCTTTGTGATGTAGATGTACCTTAATTATTTTAATTGAGTTGCTGTGTCATATTTTGCTACAACTCTAATTATAATGAAAGTGATAGATCATTAAATCTCATTTTGAGATTGCTTTAGCTCATTTAGTTACTTAGGCAGTTCAATTATGCTTGAGGTTAAAAAATCGAAATTGAGGAATCATGTCTAGTGAGAGAAAACTCTCTCTATCCGTCCTCTTTCCTCCTTAAGTTTTCTTGTCCTAAGCATCATCCTTCTCTTCTTCTCCCTTCTTATCTCTCTTTGGTCTCCTCTCTCTCTCTCTCATCCCCCCACCCCCTCAACTTCTTTCCTCTCCTCTGTCTCTTCCATCTACTCTATCTCTCTCTCGCCCCAACCCCCACCCCCACCCCCACAAAACCCCACTNCCTCTCTCTCTCTCTCATCCCCCCACCCCCTCAACTTCTTTCCTCTCCTCTGTCTCTTCCATCTACTCTATCTCTCTCCCGCCCCAACCCCCACCCCCACCCCCACAAAACCCCACTTCCTCTTCTATCTCCTCTTTCTCTCGTGCCCCCTCATCACCTTTTCTGTCGTTCCTCTCCCTTGTGTCCCCGCGATCTCTCTCTTGTTGGCCCCCACACCACACACCTCCTTCCCCTCCTCCTCCTCCTCCTTTATCTCTTGCTCCTCTCTCTCTGCTCAACCTCTCTCTGTTGCCTTCTCACTCTCATCCCAATTGCCTTTCTGTTCTTCATCCTTCTATGTCCTTGGTTTGGGTCTCTGGTAGGCGTGTGCTAAGGTTTCTTGTTTCCTGTTGTCTTTGGTGGTGGTTCCCTGAGATGAAGACTTTTGCCAAAATGGCCAAGAAACCTAGCATTCTAGACTTTGCTACCAAAGCTTTAGTATCTTCCACTAAGTCTTCATCTAGCCCCTTGAAGAAGAAGGAAAAAGTGAGCAAAGAAGTTTCTTTGGGTAGCTCATCTTCAGTTGCTCCTATGGAGAAGTTGGTTTTCGAAGAAGTGGAGTGTTTGGCTCCTTTTGGTCAAGAAGCTTTGAATTTGGTGGGTCCTAGTGCTTGTAGCCAACAAGTTTTTGTTTTACTTGAGTAGCCACCTGCTCGTATTCCCGATCCTACTCCTTGAGTAGCCACCTGCTCGTATTCCCGATCCTACTGCCAAGGAGTAAAAGGAGCTTCCTAAGGTTGATGCTTCTAATGATAACAAACCAGTCTTTGAGTGGATCCACCTTATAGGTCATGGTTGAGGTGGCAGAGGCCATTGAATCTGGGGCCTAAGCTGGGGAGGAAGAGAATTCTAAGCTCCAACCACCTAAAAAACCTTCCCCATCTTATGCAGCTGTGGTTTCACCTCCTACAACCCCTCAGCAAGCTCCTTTGGTGAACCTTTCTCTTTCTTATCATCCTCCTTATCACGAAGGAGGTAAAATTATTGTGAAGCCACCTCCCTTGGTCTCGGCTATTGGGGAAAATATTTGAAAATTTATTACTATTGGATACTTTCTGGGGTGCAATTTGGCTTTCCTTGTAGTCTGGAAAATTGCTAAAGCGACTTGGGACAATGAAGGTCTTCTAGAGGTGTTAACCAATGGGTGTGGTTACTATTTTTTCAAATTTGCGAATGAAGATTCTCTTCTTTGAGTTTTACACCAACTGTGGTATTTTGGGCCACGATTGATTATTTTAAAAAGATGGAGAGTGGGCATGGTGCTAAATAGGGTGTGGCAAAAAACGTTGCCCATTTGGGTCAAGCTTTAGGGTATCCCTATGGAATTTTGACACAACGAGGGTCTTGGTTATGCTGTGAGTGCAGTTGGCAAACCTTTTTAAGTTGATATTGTAACTACAAATAATGAAGAAATTGGATATGTGAGAGCAACAGTTGAAATGGAAGTTGATGGAGAATTCATCCATTCATTTGAAATGGAATGCGGAGATGGCTCATGCCACTGTGTGGATGTGGTGTATGATTATCTCCCCCAAAGTTGTCTTACCTACAAAGTTTTTGGCTATAATAAAAATTCCTGCCCTATACAGTAAAGTGTTGAAGAATTCGGAGCTGATGCTTCTAAGGATAGTGAGTCTTAAGTTGAATTTGCTGGTAGGGAACAAAGCACCCAAGAACACAGGTCCTAGGGCACAATGTGATGTTCCTGCTGAAGGTATTATTATTAGAGATGATCCTGGGAACGATGAGGAAATCCACAAATCTCTTGCACCAAAAACCCCGAGTAAGGGAAATAATATTTTATCTATAGTGGAAGTGGTTAAAACAGGATCTTGCATCTACTTCCAAAAAAAATGATTTTCTGGTTTCCTCTTCTGCTTAAGAGAGTTCTTCTGGTCTTGAGTATTGTGGTTGTGATGGGAATATAGATAGAAGTAAGGAAGAAGAATAATGGTTGGCCACTCCTTCAGTCATTCCATATTCCACTGGATTCTCTTGAGGAGCAGCTAAGATTACTAAATCTCCATCTTCATCCCCTGTTGCGACTAGTGACCAGCCTGTTTTGGCTTCTAATGAGACGGATAAGGAGGAGTGGATTGATGTATCTAAGAAAAAAGAGAAAGCGAAAAAGAAAAATCAAAGGGACAAAGATAGGGCCTCTTCTAAACGCCCCAATGCTTTTTGATTTGTGTAGTTCTTTCTATTATTCTTGTATATAATCAACAGGTTTATGGAATATTAGAGAGTTAAATGATCCTTCAAAAAGTAGAACTGTAAATAAATTGTGTAGAGAAAAGGATTATACCATATTGGGGTTGTTGGAAACTAAGGTGAGGGATCAACATTCTCAAAGAATTAAGGACCACACATTTCCAAATTGGAATGTGGAGAGTCACTTTGTGAACTGTTTGTATAGCTTGGACACCAGAAATTTGGGCAGTTAGAGTGCTTAAATCATCTCATCAGTTACTACACTGTTTCCGCAACAATTTGTAACATGGTCTATCCATCTATATTTCTTTTGTGCATGCAGATAACCAAGAGAATGAGAGAGAGGAGTTGTGGAATGATCTTCATGGGATTAAGGCAAACGTTGACAAACCATGGCTTATCATGGGAGGCATCAACAAATGCAGGAACTCAAATGAAAAGAGAGGTGAAATAGTAATCTTTTCTGGAGGTATGGAACAGTTCAATGAGGTGTGCTATCACCTAGAAAGTGAAGTTATGTGATTTCTTGGCCCCTCCTTTACTTGGTCCAATCATTGCCCATCAAATCCCATTCTTCGTTGATTGGATAGAGCCTTGATCAATCACTAATGGATTACAGATTTCCAAGGATCTGAAGTACAGGTTCTTAATCTAGGCATCTCTTTTCACTCACCTTTGGCCATTTCTTTTCCTAGTGCTTCTGGTGGAAGAGGGAAAACTTTTTTCAAGTATTTTTATTATTGGAAGAGTCACTCAGATTTCCTTCGTACAGTGAAAGATGCATGGGTGACTGAAGTGGATGGATCTCCTATGTTTAGAGCTTGTAAAAAATTAAAAATCTTGAAAACTTACTTGAAGAACTTAAATGCACAGCGCTTTGCTGGTTTATCTGAAAGGGTTCAGAAAGCTAAAGAGGAGTTGGAAGCTATTCAATTGGCAAATAGAATCCATAGCAATGCAGCTGATTGGGAAAAAGAAAAAGCATGCTTTGCTGATTTCTACTTGTGGAGCACTCTTGAAGAATCTTTCTTGAGACAAAAATCAAGAGCTTTATGGATCAAGCTTGGTGATAAGAACAATAAATATATCTTCAGTTAGTTGAAAACTAAACATTACAAGGATTGCTTATCTTCTTTTACAAATGAGAGAGGTGAAAGGGTACATGCAGGAGAAGACATAAAAGTCATAGCTGTTCATCACTTTTGCTCCCTTCTAAATGATGATGCTCCTCTTGAAATTGAAGAAAACAGAATTACAGAGCTGATTAGGAACAAAATTTCTGAATCTGATGCAAATGATTTGATCAAACTGGTGACAAATGAAGAAATAAAAGATGCGTTGTGGTCAATTGCGAGAGATAAGGCTTTGGGTCCATATGGTTTTGGGGCAAACTTTTTTAGAGATACTTGGGAGATTGTAGGAGGGGATGTTTGCTTAGCTGTGAAGAATTTCTTTGCATCGGGAAGACTGCTTTAGGAAGTAAATTCTACCATCTCACTTTGGTGCCAAAGAAAGACAATCTTAGCTCCTTTGATTTTGGATTGATAGCTTGTTGTAACACGTATAAATGTATCTCCAAGTTGATTGTGAATTGACTCAAATGTATCCTTCTTTTTTTATTAGTTAGAACAAACAGCCTTTATTAAAGGAAGAAGGATAGTGGATAACATCCTTTTAGCTCAAGAACTTGTAAGGGGATACCACAATAATAACAAAGGTGCTCGTTGTGTTATCAAAGTGGATCTTTCCAAAGCTTATGACAAAGTTAAATGGGGCTTTATTGAAAGTGTCCTCAAGGTTATGGGTTTTTCGAATCAATTTGTTTCTCGGATAATGGCTTGCATCACTTCCCCTAAATTTTCTATTAATATAAATGGGGAATTGGTAGGGTACTTCAATGCTTCCAAAGGCTTTAGCAAGGAGATCCCATTTCCTCTTACCTTTTTGTTATAGCTATGGAAGTTTTCTAATGCGTCATGAAGGAAAAAAAAGAGAAGATTTTACCTTTCATTAGAGATGTAAGAAAGAGAAGCTCATCCACTTATGTTGTGAGGATGATACTTTCATCTTCTCAAAGGGGGATATCAACTCTTTGAAGCACATAATAGAGGGGCTTATGAATTTCAGAAATTCTCGAGGCTACATGCAAATTCAATAAAGAGTAACATATTTTTCAATGGTGTTATAGTAGGCATCAAGGATCTTATCATCAACATGATGGCTTTCAAGGTTTAGCAATCTACCCATTTGCTATCTTGGAATCCCTCTTTCTCCCTCTAGCTTGTCTAAGGTAGATTGTCAAACTCTAATTGGTAAATTTTCCTCAAGAATTAATCATTGGTCGTCAAAATTCCTCCTATGTGGGAAGATCCTAACTCATTAAAAGAGTTTTGTTCTCTTTCCAAGTATATTAGGCTATGATCTTTATCTTCCTTGCAACTGTTTTGAACCAAATAAAGTTGAAGCTTAAAAGGTTTTTCTGGAATGGAGGAGAAGAGATCAAGGCAAAGGCAAAAGTGAAATGGAAGGATATTTGTAGGCTAAAAGATGAAAGTGGATTGGGGATCATAGACATCAAACTTTAGAATAAAGTTGCTCAACTAAAGCATATTTGTTCTCTTTATGAAGATGATGGATCTACTCTTTGGCTAAGTTGGGTCAAAAGTGAAATTCTCAAAGAAAAAGGTTTTTGGAGCATAAAAATTCTAAATAACATTTCATGGTCTTAGAGGAAAATTCTTTAAACAAGATTGCTAGCTAAAAGGATGCTTAAATGGAAGAATGGTGATGGCATTCTCATTTCTTTTTGGTATTACAATTGGCATCCCAAGAGCTTGTTAACGTCTACCATCTCAATTGTGACCCTCTTAGATTGAAGTTGACATCTTAAAGACATATGACTTTAAGTTGGAGTTTTCTTGAAAAAGTACTACTTTCCATGGACTTCGTCTATGCTTTCAAACACTTTGGTACAATGCTTTTCTATACTAAAATTTTCCTTCAATTTAAATGGTAAACCTATAGGCTTTATTCCAAGCCACTGAGGCCTACGCCAAGGAGATCCGATTATGCCTTAACCTTTTTGTTCTTGTTATGGTAAGTTTTTATTTTGTATTTTTCGCGGAATGGCTTAACATTTGGCATTCTCCTTCCATTGGAAGTGTAAGGAGGAGAAGATCACCCATGTTTGCTTTGTGAATGTCTTAATCATTTTTTGCAAAGTGGACATTCACATTATTAAGTTTATTCAACAAGCTTTGATGGAGTTTTCATGAGTTGTCTAGCCAGCAAGTTAATGCAACCAAGAGTTAGGTTTTCTTTTCTAATGTCGACCTTTACACTCAGATGGCTGCACTTGTTGCCTTATGTTTCAAGGAGTGCTTCCAATATGTTTATTAGCCATCCATTTTCATTTTTCCTAAGCAAGTTGTGAGGAAGCTAGGACAACTTATGAGGAACTTCTTTCAGAGTGGAAGGTCGGATAGAGCCACTAAGGCAAAGATGAGATGGGAAGTTATGTATACACCTTTAGTAGGAGGTCTCGGAATTCTTAATAGAAGCATAGAATAAAGTGGTTCAATTAAAGCATGTGTGGCATCTTTCCTGTGGATGGTGAGAGGCATTTGGGTGGACCCTATGCATGCTTTACTTGTTTTAAAAGGCAAAAACTTTTAGTTGGTAAAACCCCCTACTCTTACTCTTGAACTTGGCATAAGCTCAAGTTGCGCATTTCAGCCTGATGGTATTTCAGTTGACACATGGGAAATGGCTTTTCCACTTCAATTTGGGCTGATTTTAGGCTTCCACAGGGTCCTCTAGATAGCATTTTCAATGCTAGGGACATGCCCTCATTTGGGTTACCCTTGATAATGGTTCATGGCTGTTTCCACTTTCCACCTTTTGGAATAATGTGAATATTCCTCCAAATCTGCTCCCTATCCCCTCCCTGAAAAACAAATTGTTATGGGAACCTTCTTTGACTGGCAAGTTTTATATTAAGAGTGCTTATAATGCTTTTTATTTGGTTGGTGCTTCAATCTTATGGTCAGTCCCATGGTCTAAGATTGTATGGAGAAATAAACAATTCCAAGGCATAGCTTCATCTTGTGGCTTACCATCAACGAGCTATATACACTTGATGAGTTGAATATATGGGGCATTACTTCATCTACCTCCTGTTATTTTCGTAACTCTAATGATGAATTGCATAAGCATCTCTTCTTCAAGTGCATATTACTGGAGTTAATTTGGACCAAAGTCATGGTTGTTTTGGATTGCCCATTATCATATAGCACGTAGCTAGGAGCAATGGACGAGTTAGCATTCCTCTCTAACTAGCTTAGGGACAAGGGAAATCTACTTTCTTTGCTACAATCCATTGAATCTAGAGGGCTAAAAACTCCACTCGACTAGGTCAAGGTATCTTATATTTGCTTTTTCTAGCAAGGCTAATATTGGACTGTTTTTGTACTAAATAGTGGTTTGCTGGTTTTTGTTTTTGTCTGTTTGTTTATTGATAGCTCAATGGTTTTGTTGTAGTTTTGAGCTTTGCACATAGTGGGCTTTGCCATTTGCCAATAATCTTCTTATCTATATTGGTGGAACTCTAAAAACCATTTGCTTGATCTCAGATAGCCCATATATCTAGAGTTAGGGTAATGTGGTGTTAAAGCCATGTTTGCTACTTGTGTCTATCTTATCTCTTCCAAGTTTCAAAAGGAAGATTGTGAAGCTCTTGAGAAGTATTACTAATTGATAGGGCTACAGATTTAGGCACAAAACAAGCAATTTTATTGATGAAAAAAATTGGATTTACACTCCATCCAGTTATGAATAGAGCAGCCCTGCCTTGTTAGGGTTTATTTTTTATACAAAATATCTATAACTAACTCTGATTAACTATCACTCACTATTTACAGGATTGCAGCTCACTTATTACAAGAGTTATTATCAATAGATGTACTCTAAAATGCTTTAAGCTGACTAACTAAGGTAATACCTGCAAAACAACTCAAGAGAAAAGTATGTAAAAAAGTATCCAAACATCTTTGATAAAGTCTTAACCGCCTTTGGTATACTTGTGGAAAGCCCTCATGGACTTACAGATGCCTATCAATTGCCTCTCCCTTAGAAAAGACCTTGTTCCTAAAGTTGAATATGGGAAACTACAAGAGAAAAGCCTCAGAATCCATCCAAGTTGCTTCCAAAGGAGGATAGTCTTTCCATTGCACCAAGAATTGAGGAATATCCCAACCATTCTACTATAAAATGCTGTGATGTAAAATACAAGAAGGCTGACAAGATTCCTCCAAAGTATCTGACCAAAGATTAGAAGGTAAAGTTGTAGAAGACACAAAAGATCTGCAAGAAGGCTTCAATAAAGACACATGAAAAATTGAATGTACATGGGAGTGCGGAGGCAACTTCAAACGATAAGCAACTTGGCCAACATGCTTCACAATGTGATAAGGACCAAAATACTGTAGAGAACTTAGAACAACCAGCACCAAAAGTTTTTTTTTTGTAAGGCAGGTAGTAGGCACAAGAAGACCTAGTCACCAGTGTTATAGGAAACCATTCATTGATGCTTAATAGCTTGAGAACAAGCCTTGAGCTGGGCTTGCTCAAGATTAACCGTGCAGCTGCTGCAACAATTGATTGTGCTGCTGCAATGTAGGAACTACCACCCCTGTAACATCATGAGGAAAGAAAACCAGCAAAGAAGGAGGCTTCTGACCATATACAAGCTCAAATGGAGTTGTTTGAGCTGAAGAATGAAAAGAAGTGTTGTTGGAATATTTAGCTTAATGAAGCCAGTCAATCCACTTCTTAGGTTCAAAGGTAAAACACCTGAGATAACATTCTAGGTATCTATTTAGGACTTCCATCTGGCCATTTGTTTCTGAATGGTACGTTATACTAAAATGCAAAACGGGTACTCTGCAATTGGAATAAAGAATGCTAAAACTCATTAAAAAATGAAGGATCATGATCACTTACAAGGGTATGGGAATACCATGTAAGTGCACCACTTCCTTTGTATAAAGATCGGCCACTACATGAGCTGTATAAGGATGCCAAAGAGGAAGGAAGTGGGTGTATTAAGAGCTATTCGTTTGTGCTTCCTTCCAGGGAAGCACTTACTCTAGCTTACTTTAAATAATAGTGCTAAAGGGAAGCATGAATAAATAACTCTTAATCTCTACACAACTAAAATAACATCAAAGCCTCGAGACTATGATGAACTAGACATAAAATCCATAGAAACATCTTCTCACACGTTATAGGGATTAGGAAGACAACCCCCCTGTAGGAGCTATGTTTTGGGCCTTATTATGCTGACAAACAGCATAAGAAGCCACAAATTTAAGAACATCCATTTTCATCCTTATCCAAAAAAGAGTAGTTGCTAAATGTTGACAAGTTTTTAACAGCATGTCCTTTAATCGGTGTAGTATGGAACTCATGAAAAATATAAACCCATTTGGATTTAGTGGGAACCACTAACCGATCCTTATAATACAGTACATCATTCAACAAACAAAACCCTTTACTGGTCTCCTTGCCATCCTGCAACAATAGATAATTCTTGCTTAAAATATCATCAAATTTAATGGCTGCAGTAATTTCCTGCAAATTAGTCCATAAAGGTCTTGAAACGCCTTTGCAATGAAAAATACGTGCATCTTCTTCTCTATGAGAAAGAGTATCAATAGCTTTGTTAGTAACACCACTCTTATAAACAATATCAAAATCATATCCAAGGAGCTTAGGAAACTAGTGTAGTTGATCCGAAGTGGCTATATGCTAGTTAAGCAAATGACGCAAGTTCTTATGATTAGTTTTGACCAAGAATTTTCCATCTTGACAAATACAATCGCCAATGATGAATGGCCATAACTAAAGTCATAAGCTCCTTTTCATAAGTGGATATGGAAGGAGTTTTATCTGTTAGAGATTTATTGCAAAAAGCAATAGGTTTGTCATTTTGCATTAAAACAACCCTGATGCCATACCTTGAAGCATTACATTTAATAATAAACTGTTTATGAAAATCCAATAAAGCAAGAGGGGCTTAAGTTAAAGCTTGCTACAACTAGCGAAAAGAAGACAAAGCTTCATTAGTCCATATAAATTGATCTTTTTTAAGAAGATTAGTCAAAGGCTAAGCCATTTGGCCATAGTTTTTAATAAACTTCTAGTAATATCTGGAAAGTCCCGAGAATCCACAAACTTGTTTAAGAGAGGTAGGAATAGGCCATGTAAGCATAGCAGCAAGCACAATAGCAACCTTAGAAGGATCCATATGAACTGCCTCAAGCGAAATCACATAACCTAAATATTCAATGGAAGGAGTAGCAAAAGTACATTTCTTTTGATTAGCTACAAATATATTATTACGTAACAAAGCAAGCACCACTCTCAAATGTGATAAATGAGAGTCTAAATCCTCACTACAAATAAGGATGTCATCCAAAAATACCAACATGAACCAATGTAAAAAACGTTGGAACAAATCATTTATAGTAGCTTGGAATGTGGCCGGTACATTTGTGAGACTGAATAATGTTACAAGAAATTCATAATGGCCATGAGTACATAATGCAATCTTACTAATATCGTTCGCATGAACCCGAATTTGATAATATCTTCATTTAAGGTTATAGAGGGCTAAAAATTGTTATATTAATTATTGGGATGAGTTTATTATTTATTTAGACTTGATTTTTTTAACTAAGTGACAAGGTTTAAGAAGTTCAGTTTGTATTGGGATGATTTGGCTTGGTGGGCTCGGAATATGGATCATTAGACTGGTTCGTTTGTTTCCAACCTTTCTCAAGTAGGCTCATGTACCTGTAAGGAAAGCTATTGGCTTTGGGTCCATTAGCTAGCTCATTCTAGGTAACTATAAATTGAGTAAGCTCTATCTCATCCATTAATCACCTAAATGATTCAATGAATGCTGCTATGCTTAAGATCCTATAGATACCCAATATTTCTTTATAATTTGGAACTCTTAGAGAGAGATTGGAAAAAAAAAAAACGTTACACTATGAAAACTTTGCTATCTAAGATCAAATAACATTTAGGCAAAGAATTGATTTCATTTGCTTAAGCTATAAAATGAACGCTTAAGGTCCCTTAATCATCCCTTAGGAGTGACAGTCTCTTCACTTTTTTGAGGTATTAAGATTACTTGTTTCTCCTCTCTGCCTTGTTCTTGCTTAATCATTACTTCAAGTGATAGTTTTGCTTTACATCTTTGAAGTCACATGTACATGACACCTCTTAAGAAGAGAATAATTGGTACGTTTGATACCTTGTTCCAAAAGCTCAACATTAATGTTGAGTTTACTGCACGGAATCTACTCTTATTGCCTGAGAATACTAGTCGGGACTGTTTAGCGCCTAAGGTTCCTTTAGATCCCATAGAAACGATGCGGACAATGTAGTAAGCTATCAAGGTTTTAAATTAGTTTATGGCTATGTTTTAACTCATTCTTACCGAGATGGCTACCATTGCTGATGCGCAATAAGATGTATGGCTTTACCAAACCCTATGGTTGCTGCACAGCCAAGTATTACTACCTTAGCTCAACCAATTAATCCTCTAGGGAGGATTTCCATCAAGGAGGAGATGATGATGAAACCTTTCTGCCAGAACTTGTACGGTAACCAACTCTTGTACTAGAAAATGTAAGAGTCTATTTAGGTGGCTCTTCATCTTTATGAGTGCCTGCTCCTTTATCCAATATTACCATTCTAATCTTAGGAGAATCTACTTCTCATCCCAATCTTACTCTTGCTTCGCTGATTTTGTCTACAGCTTTTGTTTTAAAGATTTCCTTTATAACAAAGGAAGACTTGGACGTTTATATAAGAGAAATACAAACTAGGTCATTTATGGGAGAATTAGAGTTAGAATTCCCATATTACTAATATATCGCATTAAAGCTATATCCTAAGGACTATGTAAGTCTTAAATTCATGTTGTTTAATAGCAAAAAAGGAAGTACGAAGAAATGCTTCCTGAAATTATTGAAACCTTAGAACTTTATAGACTTAATGATGACTTAAAGCTTAGGGAATTCTCTAAATCACTGACTAGAAACAGGTATACACTTGGTATGTTAATTTTCCCTTTGGATTGATTGATTCGTGAGGAATTATGTGTAAGCTCTTTTTAGAGAAATTCTTTTTTACCTATGAATGGATCATGATTATAGATATGGGAAGAACGTGACAAAACCTAAAGGAGGATTTGATGAACTATATAGATCGCTTTAAAGAGCGTACTTTAGACATTCAAGATGTATGTGATGAAAAGGAATTAGTGAAGATTTGCATTCAAGGAATGTTTACTGAGTATGCTGTTTATTTGGAAAGCCTTAAATTATGTTCTTTCTTTGCACTCGTCGAAATTGCAAGAAGAACCAATAATTCCATTGTGCAATAACAGATAGAAGGTGGAAGATTTGGGAAATGAGCAATATATGTTAGCTCAACTCGAGAAGAAAGTTTTAAAGACAATAAGAAGCCAAGGAGTGATAATTTACGAGGCTCTCTATCAACTATATCATTCCCGTGCCTAGTGGGTAAAGTACATGCAATATTTGACCAGTGGTTATGGAATGGGAACATAAAGCTCACAACGGTGGAGCGTTTGCCGACTACAAATGAGAAGAATGACCCTAAGTTCTATAGATATCACAGGATTGTGGGTCATCCAACTAAAGAGTGTTGGACATCGAAGAAGATATTTAACGACAGGGTTCATAATGGGGAACTTGTTATAGAGAATAATGACGAACTTAATAATCTACTCTCAGCACACAATGTCCAACGTGGCGTTACGAATACTATTAATTACGATTTGATACAAGAAGAAGGAGATGTGCCATAAGTTGCGGTACATGAAGAGAAGAAAGCAATAATAGAAACTAACCAAAGTGCACACCCATTAGTGGCTACTATCTTAATAAAAACCTTTAACATCAGGAGGTTTTTTGATTTATTAGGATTTAATAAAGACGTACGGCTTGCAGTAGCGATTGCACTTACCCAGATTTTTGCAAGACAATATGGGAAGTGCGATATAGCGCAGCTAGTATGAAGGATGGCCAACATATATGAGAATGTGATACTCTTTACTGATGCAAACATGTGTGCGCCCACGAAGAACTCTAATCATAGCTGTCTTCTTTATGTGGAAAGTATGCTTAACAGATATCCCATTGAGAGGACATTCATAGACAATAGCTCTTCCATAAACATTTTGCCAATGTCTACATTCAAGTTGCAAGGATAGACAACTGATGCTTAGTGAAGTAGCCTATTGCAGTAAATAGTTTTATCGAAACAACTACAAACATAATAGGGTATGTTAATGTAGACTTTAAAGTTGGACTCGTACATGGATCTACGCGGTTCCACATGATTAATGTGCCCGTATCTTAGCACTTTCTAGTTGGGAGGAAGTAGCTGCATGATTACAATCTTATACCTTCAACATGGCATTAGTGCATTAAGGGCTATTGGAAGGGTAAAGATGTTTTTATTCCAACTACGAAGAACTTGTTTGAACATAACGGGTCTTATTTAGCTGACGTAGGGTTCTTTGATGAATATGCTGAGGATGGAGAGATTGCTATTGTTAAATCCTTCGGAACACCATTGCATGTATGAGAGGAGACCCAAGATAAACAAAAGAAGAAGAGGAGAATGTGAGACTCTTGTTGGGGTAAGAAGAAGCAAAGAAAAGATAAAGTCATAGAAAGTTTTTTTAGGGAGGATGGGTGAAAGGTATATCGCTGATGATGATCTTCGAGATCTGAGGAGGCTTTTTTATCCTCTTTAGATCCTATACTGGTGCAAGAAACCTAACCTGCCCCTCGTCAAATGGAAGACCAAATGAAACCTCAAGCCGAAGAGATTGAGGAATTGAACTTGGCAGGATCAGGGGAGTCTCCGCGACCTAACTTTATTAGTAAGAATCTGTTGCAAGGAATTAAGGTTCACTTAGTAGAGTTGAAAGATTATAGGAACGCATGTGCTTAGACAAATGATGAAATGTTAGGATTGGACCTCAGTTTAGTGGTGTATAGATTGAATATTGTGCTTGGGATTAAGCCAGTAAAACAGGGACAACACATCTTTCGTCTTGAAGTTGAAGTATAAATAAAAGAAGAGATTGAAAAGTTATTCCAAGTTGGCTTCATTAAGCCAATTGAACACCCTATCAGGTTGGCCAATGTTGTGCCAATTAAAAAGAAAAATGGATAGATACATGTTTGTGTGGACTTCTATGATCTTAATAAGGCTTGCCTAAAGGATGATTTTCCACTACCAAATATTGACATATTGGTGAATGTCACAGCTGGATATGAATTATTTTCATTTATGGATGGCTTTAGTGGTTACAACCAAATAAAGAGGGCTCTTGGAGATGTTGAATGCATTACTTTTAGAACACTAGTGGGAAACTTCTATTATATAGTTATGCCATTTGGACTGAAGAATGCAGAAGTTATCTATCAGAGGGTAATAACTTCCATATTTCATGACATAATGCATAATTTCATGTAAGATTATGTTGATATAGTTGTCAAGTCAAGACGAATGCCTAATCATTTGACTCATCTATGGAGGGTCTGAACGATGTCATCTATATAAATTGCATATGAATCTCTTGAAATGTGTCTTCGGGGTAGTTTTTGGTAAATTCCTTGAATTCATTATTCATAAAAAAAGAATTGATATAGATCTAGCAAAGGTGCAGGCCATACTTTCCACCTATTAGTCTAAGAGAATTAAATACCTTCATGGAGAAAGTTTCTTATATTAGGCGATTTATCTCCGCATTAGCAGAAATTTCTTATCTATTATAACAATTTATGAAAAAGGGAACCACATTTAAAAGGAGATAACCTCACAATGAAGTCATACAAAAGATCAAAGAAATACTTACCTTGTTAGGAATGATGATAATGCTGGTTAAAGGGTTGCTAATGATTTTTTATTTGACAGCAACTGATAAGTTTATTGGGGCATTACTGGCTCAAGAATTAGATGGTGGTGAACGATTAATTTACTACTTGAGTAGGTTACTTTAAGGAAGCGAGGTGAAATACTTAGTTTACGAAAAGTAGTGCCTCGTGTTGGTATTCGTCATGCAAAAGTTGCACCATTATTTTCTAGCTCATAGGGTTAATTTTGTTGCTCATTTAGATCCATTAAAATATTTGTTGTTACGATCAACTCTTTTAGGAAGAACTGCAAAATGGTTGCTTTTTCTATTAGAATTTGACATTACGGTCATACTACCTAAGGTTATTAAGTCTCAGGCTTTGGCAAACTTTTGGGCTCAGTTTCTTGTGACACAAAGGGCTCCTGTTGCAGATACAATCTTTGTAGAATTTTATAAAGACTATGAGAGCAAAACTAGATGGAGAGTAGCATGTGTGATTGGATGGCTCCTCTAGTAATGGACAAGGAGCTGGAGTGATTTTAACATTTTTAGAAGGCCAAGAGATATATTTAGCTTTTAAGTTAAACTTCTCATGTATTGATAATGAGGTTGAGTATGAAGCTCTCCTGCTTGGTCTTATTTTTTATCAAAATATTGGAGCATCTAACTTGTGCATTTGTGGTAACTCGAAACTAATCATCAAGTTGGCAAATGGTGAATTTGCTCTCAAAGAACTAGTGTTAATGTCTTATAGGGTTGCAGTGCAGTCTTTGATTAGTAAGTTTAAATCCGTGAGGTATGAGCATGCTAAATGATCTACCAAACACCATGCAAACGCCTCAGCAATATTAGCTTCCAAAGTTCTCATTCAAATTACATAGAATAATTTGAACGTATAAGTTATTAAGAAATTTATCCCATGCATGACTCTACAATTAGTGGACGAGGATAAAGAAGCGTAAGACAATTGGCGTAGTTCCATGAAGGCACAATTAGCGCATCCAAATGCAGCTTTTGTGATAACTTTGAAAAACTTTACTTATATTAATAGCATCTTGTATTTTAAAGGACCAAAAGGTGTCTTGTCTCGATATATTTGTGCAAAGCAAGCTCATTTGAAGTTAGATAAATACCACAAGACCTAGTGTGGAGAAGAAGGGCTACCCTTTTATCGTTGCATTCAGTGTGTAAGGTATTACTAGCCAACAATATCTAAAGATGTATCCTAATTACAAATGAGTTGCCCAAAGTGTGCTGTACTCTCCAACTAAGGAGAATGTAATTTTGTAGTAAGTGTAGGCAATTGGAGGTGCCTTTACATTGATTACTTAAAAAATAATGTTTTGCATATGAATAGTATAGATGCTCGATTAGTGAAGCATGAAGCATAAAGCAAAAAAGTATCTTATATATAAGGGTGAGTTGTACAGGATATCATTCATGGGAATGCCTCTCCGATGTATAGCACCTCTTGAAACAGAAATCATATTGTCTGAAGCATACTCCGGAGATGGTGGAGAACATTAAGGGGGAGGGAAGTTGTACCACCAACTGCTTCATATAGGATACTTTGGTCCACCATGGAAAATGATGAACTCAATTTTGTCAAGAAGTGTGTTGCATGCTAACAACATGATGCAATTCATGCTCCCGTAGTAACATTGCATAACTTGACTACTCCATGGTCATTTTATACTTGGGCATTTGACTTAATTGGTCTAATAAACTTACCATTTAAAGGGTGCATATGGATCCTTGTTGAGATTGAATATTTCACCAAGTGGGTTGAGGTGATCCCCCTCAAGAATACAATAGGACCTGTCATAGCAAATTTCATAAATGAGCATATTATTTATTATTTTGGGATCCCAAAGTGTGTCCTTTTAGATAATGGTACCTTTTTCATCAACTCACATGTACGGCAACTGTTAGCTTCTTACAATATTGATTATGTAGAATCTATACCATATTATTTAAAGAGAAATGGCCAAATAGAGGCAACAAACAAGACTTACTTGAAGGTACTCAGTTGAATGGTTCATGAAAATCACAAAAAGTGGAATGACAAACTGCTGTTAGCATTATGAGCTTACAGAACTTTCAAACGAGGTTCTATTCAGGCGACACCTGTCTCTTTGGTATATGGGTCTGAGGCAATGATGCTTATTGAAGTCTTAGTTCCTTTCACACGTTTAGCTCTCAACGCTGAATTAAAACTGGATAGCCTATATATGCTGGATTTTGAAATCTTAGAAGAAAGGCAAGACAATGTTAAGTGCAACCTTACTAATTACCAAAGACGACTTAGCGTTGTTTATAATTGCCTGGTTAAGAAAAGATCTTTTCGAGAAAGCGATATTGTACTTCGTGCAGCAAAGTATGTGCGGCGAGGTATTCTAGTGCCAAAGTTTACATTAAAGTGGGAAGGCCTTTTTATAATTTATGAGGTTCATGACAATGGTTACTGTAAGTTCCTTAATCTTAAAACCGATGCAATCATTGCTCTCGTTAACTTTTAATATGTTAAAAAGTTTCATTTGTAGATCCAACAAGGTATTTGCAATTTATATGAATGAAACATTTAACTTTCATTATTCTGTTTCTTTGTGTTCTTTTACTAATCCTAAAACTAATGTAATAACTCTCCTCGTTAACTTTCAATATGTTAAAAAGTTTCATTTATAGATCTAACAATGTATTTGCAATTCACATGAATGAAATATTCAACTTCCATTACTTTGTTTCTTTGTGTTCTTTTTCTTTCTTTTGACTTGTTATTGTTGCAAAGTTAGAGATTTATCTCCTTAGCGTATAGTTTTATTATATATTATACTCGTCTCCTTATTGTTGCAAAATTAGAGATACGTCTCTTTGGCGCATGAAGTTAATAAATGAATGAGTAAAGAGAAATTAATACAAAATTAAGTATTAGGAAATATCCTCTTGACCACTGATAAATACAATTGGCACATGTTATTATCGTTGCGTAAGCATGATCGACTATTTTATTTTATGTATTGTTGCTAGCAAGTGAGAGTCTCTCTTTAATGCTTAACACTATCCTCTAAGCTTTACAAGTCATAGGAAATAAATCTTACTATCATGACATTTCTTTTTACAATGTTGCCGCTAAGTGAGGCATTACCTCCTAAAGTGCATAATGACTCTCAAAGGTTTCAGTAGCATAAGCTATCTCTAGGCTAAGAAGCCTTGTTGTTTGATACAACTAAGTAATTGAAATAAATAAAGAATAAAAAAATAAGAGGAAAGCAATTAAATTTCATTCAATTAATAAGTTCTATTTGAAAGTGTTGAAAATAACTCGAATACTAAAAAGAAAAAAAAAGAAAAGGAAAGAGTGAGCTTTAGCAAAACAAATGAATATAGCCAAACTCCGTTAAGGATGGCAATCTAAACCTATATGGACTTAAGGTTTATATTGCTTAATAAATCTTTCACTTTACGGTCTCTCTCCTCAGTAGCATCTTGCAAGATTTGAATCCTTGTCACTAGCTCACCTCGGCTTCTCATAGTGGAACGATAATTTAGTAATCTTTTAGCTTTGGCAGTAATGGGCTTTAAGCTGCCAATCTTGAATTTTAAAAGATGAGCCTCTTCAATATAGCTAATCAGTTGCTGTAGCTTATTATTTAATAGAGACCTCTAAGACTTCTTTAGTAATGATGCAGTTTCTCTTAATATTTTTATCATGGTGTTAGCCAACTTAGTCCTTAACATAGGAGACTTGCTCCAAAAATCTTGGTTTATAATGTAAAATCTATCTAATGGTTCCAGTAGATAAGAAGGAATGTGAAATCTATGAAAGGATATTGTCTCTCCTAAGACAGCTTTTGGAGTTACTACCATATCTCTACAAGGCAAGTTAGCAACTGTGAGTGAAGAGACATCAATAGATGCTGCATATATTTTACCTCCATGAGTTCTTAAGTGTAGCGATGCTTTTTTTAAGTATTGTCATCACTTGTCTCGTTGATGGACAAAGTAATGTCTTATGCTTTGAGAGAATTATTCAACCATTTAGCTCCATTATCATCATCAACATCTTTGTATTGGATTGGAGATTCACCATAATCTACTAAATCTTCATCATCATTGTCTAAAGCTACCACTGGTGTAGCAAGATTGTTAGGATGAACCTCGGAGCTCAAGTTAGCAGTATCGTCCTTCTCACGAACTACAATAGGAAAGTTGGTCTCAACCTACAAGAATAAAAAAATAAAATAAGTATATATAATATATATATATACATATAAAATAGCATGATGTATTTAATAAAGTTATCTCTTGAATAAATGCTCGCTTTGTTTGTCTCGAATCTACTAATGGAGGCGAAGGGTGATTGTTCTTAGACTTTAAAGAAGGGTTCACCCTTGTTGTTTTACTAGGACATTCTAATTGTTTAATAGTCCCTCGTGCATCTTTACTACCTTGAGACTTGAGCTTTGGGAGTTTAAAAAAAATTCATAACGATATATAGGTGCATTAAGTGTATCACTTATTGATGCAAAGGCATAAGCTTAGAACGCATCTAGGCAATTCGTCCAATATGTTAGCCATTTAGGGGAAGCAATCCCAGAACGATCAGTAGAAGTAAAGAACAGTTGCTGCTTTTCAGGGTGAATCTTTTTAAAGTCATTTGGACATAGTGAGTGGTAGCAGGATTCAAAATTTTCAGTTATGATAATTAGGTGAGATACTCCTTGATCAAAACTAAGTTAACGCGTAACTTGATGGAGAGAGTATACCATGACTCTTTGCTTTAAGAAGTAATCAGTTGAGTCTTTATTGTCAAGAAGTGAAGGTAAGCTCCCTATAATACATCATAAGAGGAACTTAGCTTGAGAATTGGGGATATTTTATCGATTTTCCACCAAGATAATCTTACCATCTGAGTTAGGAGGATAAAGTCTATTATTGTCTTCATATCCTGCAATTTACTCGATATAAGGGTGGAAGGTGAATTGGTCCTCAATGTTAATGAGTTGCAGGAGTAATTGATCAATTGATCTCTTAACTTAGGCTCATGTCCTAGGAAGAGCAAGGTTGGGTTAGTCTTGTACAGCAGGAGGAGAAAAATGTCTTTGAAACCGCTTGCAAAAAAAAATTTAGAGAAACACTAGGTCTACATGTGAAATGATCACATATTGACCTTTCAAATGTATGAAAGGATGGTGATATTATCAGTAAAATGAACCTAAGTAAAAGAGGCTTGAGCGAATTGCTTGCCTTGGCTAATGCTTATGGCCAAGAGGAAGAGTTGTGGACTAATACCTTTCTCAAGCCTTTTGGGGAATACGAACAAAGAAAGCCAAATGACAATGAAAGCGAAAAGTTCATACCTGTAACAACGGGATAGAGAACTTATGGGTAGAAGATACAATTACTCGTTCAAGTGAGCTAAACCTTCTTTTTTTTTTTTTTTTCAATTTTCTTTTATTTATTTATTTATTTTCTCTATCTTTTATAGGATGCTAAGATTGAATCTTTTTTCACTAAC
This sequence comes from Lumnitzera littorea, assembly GCA_024138015.1. Taxonomy (NCBI): domain Eukaryota; kingdom Viridiplantae; phylum Streptophyta; class Magnoliopsida; order Myrtales; family Combretaceae; genus Lumnitzera; species Lumnitzera littorea. The sequence continues at coordinate 74,145,929 of JAMXBB010000002.1, read as the reverse complement.
CTTAGAAGGACTACGCAACTATTAGCGTTAATCAATTTTGGTTAGATAATAACCAAGATTGAATCTTTTTTTATTGAAGCTCATGTAATTTGTTTTTTTTTTTTTTTTAAAAGTAATAAAAGCTACATTCATTAATGATAGATATAAGAGATAGATTGTCAATTTAGTGTTAGATAATAATATCTACAGTTAAAAATATATGTATATATATAAAGAGAAAAAATACTTTTATGATTATTGATAATTGTTGAGTTTTCCTTTGTTGATGACATGCACACTATGTTTTTGTGAGAAAAATTATGAAAGCTGTAAGCTATGGGTTGAAACAAGCAATTTAAAAAAAAAAAAGAAAAAAAGAAGGTAAAGAAATAGCAATGTGAAATACTTATTAGTGGCAAGGATTTGTTGGAATAAAATTCTTTGGCAATTTTTTTGAGGAACTGATGTAGTTTCATGCTCAACTTTTGCTTGGGAAGCAATATCTTCTATTATCGGCAAGAAGAGAATCAATAGTGGTAGGATAAAGAAAAAACAAAAGAGGAAGCTTTATAATTATCTACATACAAAATGCAGTACTCTAAGCTTTTAACTTGTTTGATAGGTTTGTGCTTGACGATAGAAGGTAAGCAATTTGAAATTAGAATGGGAATAAGACTCTATGGCTTACACTTTATAGCTAATATGATTAGAGTAGTAAGGATAAGCTTTGGAGATATAATTGAGATTTGATAAATTTAAATTGCTTTGTTGAATACTTGTTGTTAGAGATAAGATATTATAAAGATATTACCTGCAACTAAGGAGAATATTTATTCTGTGGTTATGTAAATAAAAAATAATAATATTAAAAATAAAATAAAATAAAAATACCATACTGTACCATGGGGGTGTTGCCTTTGCACTCTCAATGCTGTTATTGGGATGAGCTTATTATTTATTTAGGCTGGATTTCTTGAGCTAGGTGACAGATCTTAAAGAGTCCAATTTGTATTGGGATGATTTAGGAAGATTTGACTTAATAGGTTTGGTACAGGGATCATTAGATCGGTCTGTCTATCTCCAACTTTTTTCAGGTACACTCATGTATTTATAAGAAAAACTACTGACTTTGGGTCCATTAGTTAGCTTATTTTAGATAACCATGAATCGAGTAAACTTTATCTCATTCGTTAATCATTTAAATGATCTAATGGATGCTATCATGTTCAAGAACTTATAAATACTCAGTATTTCCTGATCATTTGTAACTCTTAGAGAGTGTTCCACTGTGCTCTAAGATCAAATAGCATTTAGGCAAATAATTGATCTTATTTGCTCAAGTTACAAGGTAAACGTTTGAGGTTCTCTGAGGTTGTTTTGTTTGTCACTTGTGCATTTGAGATATTGAGATTACCTGTTTTTTCTTCCTGTCTTATTCTCACTTAATCGTCTCTTTAAGTGACAATCTCGTTTCACTTCTTTGAAGTCACGTGTAACGTGCTACTCATGCAACACGCACATAACCATTTCGATCGGGCCCGTATGTTTACAAAGGTCAATCTTAGAGAATATACATGCACCATAGGACTCATCCAATAATTCCTCAATAACTAGAATGGGAAAACGATTAGGAACGGTGGTCGTAATTAGAGCATGATAATCTGCACAAAAATGTCATAACCCATCCTTTTTCTTAACTAAAATCATGGAACTAGAAAAAGGACTTTAACTAGGCCGAATGATACCCGCTTGTAGCAAATCAGCACCATCTTCTCTCTTTCATCCTTTTGAATATGAGCATAACGATAAGGCTTCACATTAATAGGACCACACCCTTCTTTAAGTATAATGTGATGATCCATAAGTTGAGGAGGAGGTAACTCAGAAAAAACCACAGAAAATTCATCGAAAAGTGTAGTAACTTTAGCATCCAAATTAGTGCAATAAAAAACAGTGGCAGTACACAACTGAGATGGCCATAAAATACCCATGAACTCCATGTCTTTGAGAAAAAACAGCTCCTTAGAATGAACAGGAGCTTTCACAAGAGATGGATCTCCTTCTAAAAGTTGTTCACCATCCTTAGAAGGGATCTTTATGATTAAAGTGGACCAATTGATTTTTATTTCACTTGATGTTTCCAACTAGGCCACACTTGCTATAATATCAACACATCCAATATAATATCAATATCGCCCAATTCTAAAGCAAAACAATCAACTATGACCTCGAAATCATCAATCACCAACAACAAGTGACAAATCCCTAAAGAAGAAATAGAATTACCATCTCCTAATTGATCACGAAAAGAAACAGTAGGAGCAACAGCAATTGCAGTTGATCAACCAATTTTTGAGAAACAAAATTGTGAGATGCACTGTTATCCACCAGAATTGTCATTGAAGAAGACAAACACATACCTCAGAATTTTAAGGTACGAAGGCCAGTAAAACTATGCATAGCCAGCAAAGATAATTCCATGAAAGAATCCATAGGTTGATTGAGAGTATCAACCATATCATCAAACTCAATTAAATCAGGCTCATCTTCAAGAATTGTAACTTGCAATAACTTATTAGCACGCTTGTGTGAAGGATAATACGACCGATCACATCGAAAATATAAACCTTTGTTTTTCTTTTCTATAAACTTGGCATATGAAAATTTTCTATGGTCTTTATTATTCCGATTATTGACAAAACTACTGACTGGTGGCTTAGAAGAAGTTTTCATATGTACAGAATATTGTGATAAAGAATGATCATAAGGACAAAACTTGGCAGTAGTAGAAAGGTTTTGAGTGTAAAGAGAAGGCCTTGATGAAACTAAATCCGATTTTCTTGTAGATTGAAGATCCATAGGTTGAGTCCATTGAGTAAAACAAAGTCCACTAAGGAATTTTATTTCCATATCAAAAGTGAACTCAATAGCTTGCGCAACAGAATGAGGTTTTAAAGTTTGAATTCTTAGCGGTAATTCCTCCCGTAAACCACCAAGAAAATAGCCTAAAGCTTGTTCTTTAGACATAGGAGGAACTTGAGCTGACAATGCATCAAATTCATCTACGTATGCATCAACCATAGATGTTTGCTTCAACAATGTCAAAGGAACAAATAGATTATAGGCATCACAAGTCACATACCTAGCCATAATCTGTCGAACCAACATCTCCCATGTAAGATGAGGAAAATGTCGCCGAAGAACATTATCTATGCGGCTGTGGGCCATTGCATATGAACAAAGGCGACTGCAACTTTTTTAGGTGGTTCGAATTAAGCTCAAAATGTTGTTTAGCTTGAGCAATCCATCCTAATCGATTAGATCCATCGAAGGATGAAAGAGAAACCTTACCGCTCTCCAATTTTGATAGCTCATCTACTTCCATAGCATCAGAAGTTATCGATTCATGCAACTAATTAGAAGAAGAAGATGACTTGTGTTTATTGCGCATAGAAGAATCACCTTTCAGCCCACACATGATGGACTCGAACATAGCTTTCCTCTCCAGCATATTAGATTCTACCAATGCTACTCTACTTTCCAATTGATTGGATGTATTATGAACATTAGCAATCAACTCCTCCATTGATTGCTCTATTGCTTTTATTTGTGACCCCATTCATGTCATGCTGTGATAGTGAATAACCTGTAGATGGTGCCAAATTGATAGGGCCACGGATCTAGGTACGAAATAAACAAATTTTATTGATGAAAAAAAAATCAAAATTACACTCTGTCCAGCCATGAACGGAGCAGCCCTGCTCTGCTAAGGTCGGTGTTTTTTTTTTTTTTTTTAATTAAATATCTCTAATCAACTAAACTAACTATCAGTTACTATTTATAGGGCTGTAGCTTACTTTTTACAAGAGTTATTATCAATAGATGTATTCTAAAATGCTCTAAACTGACAAACTAAAGTAATACCTGCAAAACAGCTAAAAGTTAGCACATATAACAGAAAAGTATGTAAAAAAGCATCTTAACATCTTTATCAAGTCTTGACTGCCTTTGGTATACTTGTGGTAAACTCTCATGGACTCACGAACACGTATCTCTAACACACTATCTTCTTAGGCTTCCAAGTTTCTCTCTTTTGCAAGTAGATTGCAACCCATTAGAATTGTCCTGTTCTAAATGCAAGTTTGTTGGACGTACATGTTCTCTTGCCAAAGGTGGTCGTCGTCCAAATTGAGCAAACCTTGAGAAATTTTCTTTGGAGCTGACGACCAGATGTATCTTCCAAGGACAAGGTCAATTAGGAGGATGTTTACTGCCTTCTTCTTGAAGGGGCTGGCATACTACAACCAAAAGTGTGGAACAAAGATGCACAGCTAAAGCATGTCTAGGAGTTGTGCCATGGAGCATTTAAAGGTATTTGGTGCATCTTGGTTGACTCATATTTCCTCAAAGAAGGTTGATTTTGAGAGGCCAGAGCCCTATGAGATTATTATTGGTTTTGATTTGAAGTTGAGGATGGCAACCTAATCTCTCTTGGTTGGGTATGGTTGTTGTCTCCCTACGGGCTGTCTTACTTATCACTAAAGTCCCTTGGGTGTTTCATCTTTAGGAATTCTAAGAACTGTGAAAGTTTGCTCTCTCATAGATGGGGAAAATTGGTCTCTCCCCTTAAGTGATCTCTAGAAACATCATATACACTCAAATATCTTTTTTGAGTGGGGCTGACAACTACTTTTATTTGGGTTGATATTTAGGTAAAACATAGACCCTGTTAGCTTGTTCAGTTCAGGTAAGGATGACCTTTGTCTGTGATATAGGGATCTTGTTTATGAGAGAGTGAGTGTACATAGGCTTCAATAGCAAAATAATGTTGAAAAAGCTGAAAAAGAAAGAAAAAGCATAAGGTGTTAGGGAGGAGTGAGAGAGGATTAGAAGAAACATATGACAAATCAAGTCTATCGACATGAGTCTAACAAAAGTCTTAAGTAGATAAGGCTAACCAATAAATATGCACAAGCCCAACCATTAAAATCTTTTGCTTTATAAATTAAAATAACAATACAAAATGGTAAATTGCAAAATCTCTCCCTCCTGTTTACTTCATAGGTGCTTAACCTACTTATCTTTTAAATTAAGCTTTTAAAACCCCAAATCTTAAAAAAATGTGCTTACATACTTCTACATGACCATTTTACCTTTGATAAAATAGCAAAAAATACATTTTATCATTAAAAATACTGAAAAGCTTTAAAACAAAAACACCCCACCACCCCCTACCCCCACCCCAAGAAAAAAAAAAAAAAAAAAAACATTCTTGAAGTAGTCTAAACACTCAACTATAAAGATAAGGAGCTATGTGCACATGAAATAAATATGAAGAGCATATTTGCAATTCAGTCCAAAACAAATTTGAACTGTTATTGCTGATTCTTCTCTTTTTTCTTGAGAACTTATGAAAACATCTGTTATATGTTTCGTCATTTGCTTTTTTCTCTTTTAGGAAGCCTCTCCATCAGAGGTTGCATCTGCAGCCACCCTTTCTGTGGCATTTATGGAAGCAATGAGCACCGTTTTTCAGAATTTCACCCATGATTACAGGTGACTGAGTTTTGCAAGTAAACCTTGAGCTATCATGATATTACTTGAATTATCACTGCTTACAGTTTCTTCATTATGAATATGTACATGACCAAATGGCCACATACTGCCATCTTGACAAATTCCCTCCATTCAAATTTAATCTTTCCATTAATTGTTGTTTCTCCCCTTTACTGAGGATAGACAAACCTTATAGATTAAATTTAGCATAGTGATTGAAGTTTTTTGCAGAATGTTGTTCTATTTAGTTTATGACATATGCGGTTATCTATTGTTCTTTGACCACCCTATTTTTATGAAGGAGATGGAATTGGAAAGATTTGTCACTGTTAAGAACATAAATATAAAACTCTTCACTGATCTATAAACTAAATGATTCCAAAATGTAATGTGGTATTGGAGTTCTAGGTCCTTAGTTTAATTCCCTGCAATATCATTTGACTATTGTTATAGGATGTTATGGGCTCCTTTAGGGTAAGAGAGACCTCAGGGACCTTAGTTTCAAAACCCAACTCTATATATATATTTATATGTAACTTTTGCTGCTGATTTCCTTGATGTTATCATTCCCTTTCTATACAGGATTTCAACAAGAAAGCCTAACATTATTGACCCCCTATACTTAAAGTACAAGGATGACATGCTATCTGTACATTCAAACTGTAATAGAAATTGCCTAACACAGTACAAGACACCCGGAATGTATGTAAAATACTTCTCGCAAAATATCTTAACACAACATGTTACACATATTGAAAGACTAACACGCAGCAATAAAATGACAATAACAACAATGAACTAAGTTGGCTTCAAGCCCAAGAATTATCCACGAAAAGGAAAAAAGAGCGGAGCCCATTAGATTACTCCCTACCTGCAAAACGTCCACAACTTAGGTGTGAAATTTTGATAATGTAGTTTCCATTTAATGTCTTCCCTTGTAATTTTTTTTTTCTTTCATTCCTCCTATCCAAAACAATTTTGCGCACTCATGTCCTACTACTAGGCTGATTTATGCTAGCGTCTAGCATCTCATTCACAAACTTCTCCATTCCATTTTTTTAAGGCATAGCATAATGTTAAGGTTGCACATTAGTAGGACCAAACCCATGTTTGATTGGAACTTTATGACTTGTCTCTTTTAATGGTAGCAACTCAATTTTCTGTTTAAGATGCAACTGGATGCTTCTAATAGTTTCGACATGTCTAGATCTCTACACCCATCTGGCTTCTCCACTTTAGTTTGGTTCTCATCCCACCACAAATAACAATATTCTATCTTCGCCAATTTTCACTAACCAGAAAAAATTTGGAGATTTTAGGACTGATTGCTCTTCTTGCAATTTACTCCCTTGTCTTCACATTTAAACTTCATATGCGTTCTTTGCCATTCCACTTTTAACTTCTCCAGATATTTTCAACCAAGATATTCCAACTCTACTCCACCTAATTCCATCACATGCAACGAAGCCTCTAATGCATGCGGAATGATGCTATGACTTGCACCACTATGAAATCAAATGAATATAGGAATTGTTCTTGATAGTACATCGTAATATTAGTCCTTTGTCTATTTAACCCACATATGCTCTTTTTATTTATTTCCATCATAGTCCCTATATGGATAGTTGTTAGCTGCATCCCTTGCGAATTCCTTGATCCGGAAGGTATTAGCCATATCACTTGTGAGATTGGGATGCCTCTCAAAGTTGATACTTAACTGCTCATCGTGAAAGGGCTAATCATGCATGGGTCCTTGAGGAGATAGATGTAAGAGAAAGTCTAGTTACTGAAGTTAAAGTGGACTATTGCAAAAGTTACTGTGGACTACCAATGGTTGCCTCAAAGATGCCCATCTTGTAAAGTGTTTGGGCATTCATGCATAGCACTTGCAAATCGAGGGGCTTAGACCTCCATGGAGAACTCTAATGCTTGGATTGAGCAGTAGAAGAAAGTAAATAGAAAAGGCAAGGGCACAAAAAAGGTAAATATACCTGCCTCCAATGATAATTCTCCGCTGCCTACCAGGAAACATTATACCAATGTTAAGGAAAGCAAAGATGTGCAATCACCTTTGAAAAATAAACAAGTCTTATATATAGAAGAGGGTGGTACAAGTAGTCATTTAAAGGTTTTTCTAGAGGAGAATGTGGACGGGGATTGAGGGTACTCAAAAGAGAAAGAACAAGACCCAAGCATTGATCTAATACATGTTTTGGATACTTTTGGTTGAGTTGGGGAAAGTCGCTTACAAAACTCCATTGATGATACCTATGAACAAGATGAAGGAGATGAGGTAGATGCAATGGAGGAAATTGAGAATACCTTGTTGAACAAATTGTCAGCATGAAAACAAGAGCTGTTTTGAGTTTCATCTTTTTTTTTGGATTATTATGAACATAGCAGTATGGAATGTTAAAGGAATAAGTGACCCTATCAAAGCAGCTGATGTTAGGAAGGTTTTTGTTGAACATTGTATTTCCTTCATTGATTACTTGAAACAAAGGTAAACTTGTCAAATGAAACTACCATTTAGTGTATAGTTAGTTGTAGATGGCTGTTTGTTGTAAAAAATTATGCAAGCTCGCAAATTTGGTTGGCTTGGTATCGAAGGGTTTGAGATGTTCAGGTTGAAATGGAAAGAGCGCAACTTATGCACTACTCAGTTACTAATTTGAGAGCTAATTCCTTCTTTACTGTGACCTTTATAAATGGTGCAAACAATGACACAAAGGAGAAATCTTGGGGATGATGTATTGGTGTTAGCCCCTAGTTTGGTCTGAAAACTGTGGCTCGTACTTGGAGACTTTAACATTACTAGATCTCCTGTTGAACGGAAGGACTAGATTGACCATGGGTATGGTAAGCTTTCAAAATTTTTTAGCCTCCGTTAAGTTGGAAGACTTAAGAGTTGTTGGTGACCTTTTTTCCTGGTTAAATAAGCAAGGACAAAACCCAAATTTACGTGAGCTTAATAGGGTTCTTGTTAACTACCCTTGGTTAGCAAAATACCCAAGGACTCAAGCTGCTTTCTACCCTCCTGTGCTTTTGGATCATTCTTTGGCAGTTATGTGTATGGATTTTGGCACATCTAAAAGATGTTCCCCTTTCAAGTTTTTCAATTTTTGGGTGGAATGTGTGGAGTAAGGAGATACATGGCTCATCTATGTTTGAAGTTGTATCTAAGCTCAAGTTGTTGAAACTTAAGTTGAGATCCATTAATGTGGCAAATTTCTCAAACATATCTAGTCATGTGACGGTAGCAAAGAATACCCTCCAAAACATACGAGCATCTATATTAAGGAATAGAGATGCTTCTCTCACGGAAGACAAAACGGAAGCTTATAAAAATTACTATTTATTCTGAGGAGTGGAGGAGTGTTTCTTCAAGCAAAAATCGAGAGTAAAATGGTTGAAATTAAGATATAAAAATTTTGTGTTTTTCCATAAGGCAATGCTAAATCACCATAATAGAAGTTCGATCCATTGCTTGATCAAAGAAGATGGGTAATGAAGTGAAGGGGGATGCAGGTGTAAAACAAGAAGCTATAGAGTTCTTCCAGCAGCTTTATTCTAGTGGTGAACAACCAGTTGATCTTGAGGATGTCCAAAATTTTGTAACTTGGAATTTGAATCAGCAGTAAATTGAGAACATAAATGCTCCTTTCTCTGATGAAGAAATAAAGGCAGCATTCTTCTTGTAAGTAAATGAAAATATACCTGGCTCTGTTGGCTATATAACCAAAATTTTCAAGGAAGCTTTAGGATATTGTTGGGCAAGATATAACTACAGCAGTGAAGGAGTTTTTAATTTCTGGTCACCTCAAATGAAATTAACTCCACGATTATAACTCTTGTGCCTAAAGTGGCCAATCCTTCCAGGTTGAATGAATTCTGTTGTATAGCATGCTGTAATGTATTGTATAAAGCTATATCTAAAATATTGGCAGCAAGGTTAAAAGGCTGTCCTGCCATCTCTGGTTGGAAGGGAGTAAGCAGCTTTTGTGTTGGAGAGAGGATCACTAATAATATATTCTTAGCCTAAGAACTAATAACAGGGTATCATATTCAGAGTTGTGCACTACGTTGTGCTCTGAAAATTGGCATAAAGAAAGCATATGATACAATAAGTTGGGTTTCTTGCTCAAGGTCCTCCACTACGCATTTCCCACTGCACTTTTGTAATCTCATTGAGTAATGCATTTCCACACCTAAGTTCTCCATAAATGTTAATAGGGAATTGGTGGGTTTTTTTCCAAGCAAGAGAGGACAGGGAAGGGGATCCCTTATCCCCTTATCCTTTTGTGCTTGGCATGGAAGTCTTACTAGGCATCCTTGAAAAGGCTGCTTTGAACCTAACTCCTCCTTTCATTGGTGATGCAACACAGAAAAACCAGCCAATCTTTGTTTTGCAGATGATTTGTTGATTTTTTACAAGGGAAATCAGGAGTTCATCACCCTAATCTATAACTCCCTAGAGCATTTTCATCATCTTTTAGGCCTAGGTGCAAATCCGAGTAGAAGCAACATATTTTTCGGGAACATGCAGCATTATGTTAAAGAGAATATTTTGTGAGTCACAAACTTTTAGGAAAGATCTTTACCAATCCGCTATTTAGGAGTACCACTACTCAATGAAATTAAAGAGAGGATCATGATATTTTATAGGAGAAAATCCTTGCCCACATCAATTCATAGACCTCTAAGTTCCTCTTATGCAAGATGGTTGCAACTTATCAAGTCAGTTCTCTTTTCCACTCAAATTTACTAGAGCTTAGTGTTTATGCTACCAAAATTTGTTATGAGTATAGAACAAATGTTAAGGAATTTCCTTTGGAGCAGGAGATGCAACATATCCACAGAAGTTAAAGTTAAGTGGGATGTAGTTTGCAAATCGAGGAATAATGGTGGTTTAGGGATTCCTAATCTCCATTTGTGGAATAAAGTTGCAAAAGCAGTGTGAAAGGCTTGTGGGCGAAATGGACACATTGCTCTATTTGGAAAGGATGCTGTTTTTGGGGAGCAAGAACACCAAGAATCTGTGCTTGGACATGGAAGAAAATCTTGAAGCTTAGTAGTGTAATTCGATCTACCTTCCATTGGCAAGTCAATGATGGTTTGTTTATATCTTTATGGTCTGATTATTGGCTACCAATTGGACCGGTTGACTTGGTACATAGCACTCGAGTGATAGCTCTACCAAAAGATGCTGGACTTCATTCCTTGATTGATGGATGTGAGTGGGGTTTTCCCATTGGAGTCTTCTGGTCAAACTTCTAAATCCCTACCACAATTTGTCTAAACTCCTCTCATGTGGACCATCTAAGATGGATCCATTCTCATATGGGTGAATATACAATTAGATGCGGCCATGACTCCCTTGCTCCACCTGGACCCAACAAGACTACTATTTCTCGACGTTCTTTCATTTTGTGGCTGGCTTAGTTGAGAAAATTGCCAAACTCTTGCTTGTTTGTAAGCCTTGGGAATTACAAATTCGATTACCTGCTATCTTTGCTTGCAGGGCTTAGTGGAGCATTCTCACCTCTTCTTTAATCGTAGCTTTTCGGCCCAGATTTGGTCTCTGGTTTGTAACCACTTTGATTATCCCGTCTTTCTTAGATTGGCAAGGAGCAACCTTATGTCTGGTCTTAATAGCAGGCTCTACAACTCCTTAGATACATACATAGAGAGCCTCCTTAGCAGCCACGGTTTATTGTATATGGAGAGTGTGTAACAAAGAGCGCCTTGGGAACAACTTCCCCTCACCCTTGGGAACAACTTTCCCCCCTCTCTTCTTTCCTTTTGAGCTCTATTGCCAACCAAATCATTTCCTATTCTACTCTCTGCAAAGGCTTTCGACGAGTTTACTTTTGTTTCACACAATGTTTTTATTTACTCTTTTGTTTTGAGTAAGCTGTGCATGTCATCCTTTTCATCCTTGACTGTTATACATCCTTCTTAATTAATGAAATTATTGATTTATCCAAATAAAAAAAAATGGTAGAAGACAACTGCTGAAATGAATTTAAAGCTTTCCTGGCACTATATCATTCAATCAACTCCAGTCAATATCTTCGCGTAACATGAACTGATATGAACCAACAGAAATTAACGAAGAAATCTGAAGTATTTTGTATTGATTTTGTGATGAAAATTATTTTCAAACCCCAATTCCCTTAATATGAAGGACCATGAGCTTCATGAGCTATATAAGCTCATGTACATGCATGGGCCTCTTGCTCACAACTCACTGTCGAGACTAATAAAATATCTGGCTGATTATTTCCAACTGATTCACTCTACTTAGAGTAGCTAACACTAATGGGGACTTCTAGAAACACACATCCCACTCGTGATTTTCCTTTTTTTTTATTTTTCTTTTTTTATTTAATTTTCTGCTCCCTTTTTTTTTTTTTTTTTCACACATTAGTTTATTAAATATATGTAATTAGTTACCTCATCAACTTTTTAGGGGGTAAATGCTGACCTTTGAAAAAGGTGAGGGCCCATGCAATTTACAATGTTTTCAGGAGTGGTCATTTTAATTTACTCTATTAAACATGTGGTAGTTTGTTTGCATTCCATGTACTTTCCACTCAATAACATCTTGTTTTCCAATTCCTCCTTTGAAAATGGGCTCTAACTGGGAGATATTCTTGTATTGGCATTATCCATGACTGAAGCATCAGTGCTGGATAGATCCCTTTCTGAAGGTTGACTGGTTGCTTTTCTATCCTACAGATACTCTTAACATGACTAATTTCCACATAAAAACTGACGAATTTGTACTAAGGATGTGTGTTATTTTTCCACTGAGCCTAGGAACACTTGTATTTTGTTTGATAGAATTTTGTTTGTTTGCTTGGTTCGTTCTTTTGTTGTTCTAACTACTGATTTTCTTATGGATTAATTGCAGCTTGGAAGATGCTTCCAGTTTCTTTGTATCTCTGCTTTTTGGTCTTGGACCTTTGCTTGGTGGTGTTATCCTTGTTGCATTCACTGTAGCATTACATTTGCAGCATGCCTTCCTCCTGGGTGCAGCCTCTGGAATTGCATTTGTCCTAGGTGCATGGCGACCAGCACAGCTACTTTTGTCTTCAAAAATGGGATGTTTGCCTTTAATCTTGTTGCTTGGTGCTGGATCTGCAAGCATACTTTTTATATCTTCTAGTGTCTTGGCACTTGTAAGCCGCAAGAAAGCTTCAGTCAATAACCTACCTGCAGTTAGTGGATTTCCATTGAGTGTTTTCACTCTCCAATCTTTTTTGTCATGTGGAGCAGTTGCTTTGCATGCTTTGGCTGAGGGACTGGCACTAGGAGTTGCTGCCCCAAAAGCTTATGGGCTGGGTCAGCATATGGTTCTTCCCGTCTCTTTACATGGGCTTCCTAGAGGAGCAGCTGTGGCAAGCTGTATCTTTGGTGCTACAGACAGTTGGCATGGATCGCTTGCAGCAGCAGCCCTCATTGGATTCGTGGGTCCTATATCTGCAATGGGTGCTATTCTTGCTGGCATTGACTACAGTGGTCTAGACCATGTAATGGTCTTTGCATGTGGGGGATTAATTCCAATTTTTAGTAGAATTGCTCTGAGAGCCTCGAGGTTAGAGAAAAGGAAAAGCAGTTTTGGACTGGTAATAGGTGTTGGATTTGCCGTTGCCTGCTTGACATGCACCAAGTTGGTTTGCTTGCACACACCATACTGCAACTCAGCTCCAGAGGCTGTTAGATAATTTAGTTACGTTTAGTGGATACATCGAATTTGATGATATATGCTGGATTTAAGATGCGATTCAGAAATGAATGTCTGAGGGCCTGGACTCTGCATGTGGCCGGATGGTTAGTTTGCCCTTTGGGAAAAACAAATAATGTCCTACTGGATAATCATCTTATATGTGTTTACTAGAAGGAAGGATGTATCTCCTTAACTACCGGGAGTTCAAGTGTTCTAGCAACTAGAGATGTCTATTCGATACGGCCCATTCTAATTCCCCAGACAATTTAGTTAATTGATTGAAGTTTTGCATTGTGATATAGTTCGATTCTGTTATATAGTAATATTGAAGTATCATGATTCTTAGGGCATCTAATTCCCCAGACAATTTAGTTAATTGATTGAAGTTTTGCATTGTGATATAGTTCGATTCTGTTATATAGTGATATTGAAGTATGATGATTCTTAGGGAAAAAAAAAAAAAAAAAAAAAAAGAAGAAGAAGTATCATGATTCAACTTACATGTGCAATTTATCTTGGAAGTGACTAATTCCACAAAGGTAAAATCGTTTCAAAAGCGTGCTATTCTACTTTACCTAAAGGCCTATAATCAAACCTACTTTTTCTTTTCCCAATTTGCTCATTCCTAATGTTAGTCGAATCTTGTTTCTAAGCCATGAGAACAATTTCACAGAAATACTCCGTGCTCTTCTTTTCCATACAGCTTGTTTTTCCAAAGAATATGATCCACTGCAGACTGGCATCAACGGTACAGCGCTCTCGGGTTCAAGATTTGTCAATGAGTTCATAACCTAATTACAAGTCGGCAATGCATGCAGTCGTTTACCTTCATAACTGAACTCCAGTGACTCCTAATGTATAGGCATAACCATTTCATAATGTCATTACTGACTTTGCTTTCACTGTTATGTAGAGCTCCATGATTATACAAAGTGTGAACCCAATGGTGATGCATTGGCACGTGGGTAAGTGCAACATCTTAGAAAAAGGCACATCAAATTGAGAATGAAGGCCCAAAGTGTAGCTTTTATTACAAACTGGGGAAAGTTGCTGAACTTGGAGTAAATGTCTTATTCTGTTTAACTCATATGTACTGTCATCTTGGAAATACTTCTAATAGTGCTAGCACACCACATTACTTAATTAGTGGAATGTAAGTGTTAATAAAATTTTTATACGTAAAAATATAGATTGTAGTTTTTTAAAAATTATTTATTATTATTAATACTTATTCATCATTTTTCAATTCATATCACATATTAATACCTTGAATCTTTTCTCATCTTGTTGGGATTGAATATTAGCCAACAAGAAAACATTAACTGCAAAAGAGATCGCAACTTTTGGAACAATGCAATGTTGACTACCGGAGATGATCGGAGAGGAAGAATCTATGTGCTTCAATTGCAGAGTTAGCGGTGAGTACTTCAGTAAAGGAATAGTTTCCTTCCTATGTATGGAAGTTCCTTATATAAGTGATACTAGACGCTAGTAATAAGGTGACTTAAAAATAAGTCTTCAAAAAAAAAAAAAAAAAAATCATTTTTCGGTAACATAATAAAAAAATACATTTGCACCAGAAAGTCCAAAAAGTTGGTAAGTGCAGTACACTACCGAAAAGCACGTAATACTACCAGGAAGTGTAAAGGAACGCATTGACCTTTTGGTAAAAATTATTTTTAAATTGCTTAATAATAACTTATTTTTAGAAATACCCTTTGCACACATTGTCATGAATATTGTAAGTATATTATGAACAAATAAAGTGAAGTTAAGAATTCAGAAAAAAAAAAAACAGAGAAGGGAATTGCAAATAATGACATTAAAAAAGGAACATATTGAATATAATTACGAACTTAAATGGATTAAGGAAAACATGTGGTTTTAAGAAGCACAAGTCAAGCAAGCTGTCAAACATATGCTACGCAAGAAGGCTGGCATCACACGTGATCTTTCAATAACTAGCATAAAGCCTCTTTCAACCTTAATTTCATGCCCCATGACAAGGTAAACATGAGCCTAGGAAGAGGTGTTATTGTAGTGTGAATGAGTCCTTTGAAAACTATCAAAGAAAAAGGAAATGGGTTAGGGTGAAAATGTAGGTAAGTGAAACAATTCATGACCTACTTGTAGATGTGATGTACCACTCAAGTATTCACAATTAGGGTCTTGTCAGATGTGACTCATCGGTCCAAAGTAATGTGTCGCTTGCTACACAAACTATACTTAAGGGTTTGATAAGTGCTAGGTCTAGGGTTCTCACATACATATGGGAGGAGAGAAATCTCAGAAAAATTTCATTGATTAAAGAGTAAAGTCTTGTTACAACAGTGTTGATAACAAGGTATTTATACCTAGTACAAATAGGGTTATATTAACATTTCTAACTACTAAAAAGGGTAAGATCCGATTTATATTCATGCTACAAAAGCAAAGGGGTAATTGCATAAAAGAGAATATTTAGTATTTGATGGCAAGTTCATGGGAATTAGGACACGTGTCTTCATGTGAAGGGTTGACAGACTTGCTGCATAATGAATTTTGACTCATTAGGATGTTCGGTAATGTTGAGTCCTTAGTTAAGTCGGAGCATTTATTCTAGGATAGCTTGAAACAGTCGTGTGCTTGGAAAGTAAGAGGTTCTTTGGGCAGGTAGGCCTAGCAAATCGGGGATCATTAGGCAGCTTGGATTTACCTTGCTCCTAGGTGAGGAGGAGACTGAACTCAAGGTAGCTTGAATGCATAATCAAATCAACTTAGTATAACAGATTGGCTTCTTCCAAAGTTGGGCAATGGTTGAGATTTCGGTTGACCATGTTAGCTAGCCCTCTTGCTCGGGAGCGAGTGAGAGGTCCTGAAGGCTGATTCTTATCATTCCCCTTGGATTGTTTAGGATTTGTGGTCAAATCCTCAAAGTGCTCTATTGGGCTGTCTTCCTTGGATACATATGAGCTCAAGTTAGCAATGTTAAAGATATTAGAAACTCCATACCCTTTAGGGAGCTTAAGCTTATGGGCATTATTGTTGATCTTCTTATGTATCTAGAAAGGTCCCCTAGCTTTGGATGAGAGCTGATTTTTTCACTAGTTAGGAAACCTTTCCTTACTGATATATAGCCATACAAAATAGCTTCTTTTCCCTTTATCCCTAGCTTCCTTGTGCTAATTTCTTGGTAGCTTAGGTTAATTGCTTGGTAACCTTTTGGCAGATTTGCCGTAAGGTTTTAGCTTGATCTTTAACTTTGGCATCACCTTGCTCAGTCTTGGACACTAGTGTTTGATTAAGGGGTAGCTTCGAGTTAAAACCACAAATCGCTTCGAATAGGGTCTTGGATGTTGTCTTTTAAACATTTAGTTGTAAGCAGACTTGACAATGGGTAAGTGGGTATCCTAATTAGCTTGGTTTCTTCCAACAGCAACTTAGATAAGAGAATCTAACATTTTGTTGACGACCTCTATCTAACCATCAGTTTGTGGATGATGTAATGTGCTAAATAGTAACTTGGTCTTTAGTCGGTGCCACTAGGTTTTCTAAAAATGGTTCAAACTTAGGGTCTCTATTAGAAATAATACTCCTTGGAACTTCATGTGGCTTCATGATCTTTCGTAAAAATAGAAAGGAAAAACTAAAGCATTGTTAGTCTTATAGTAGGGCATAAAATGTACCATTTTGTTGAACTTATTGACTATAACCATCATAGAATCTTTCCCTCGTGCTATTCTTGACAAAGCAAGAACAAAATCCATACTCATATCCACATATGGCTTGGTTGACGTAGGTAGAGGTATTGCCTTCCTTTCCTTAGCTCAATTCTTAGCCTCTTTACAAGCCATGTATCTCTCAACAATTCGATGTACATCCCTCAATACTTTGGGCTAGTAAAATCTTGTATTTAATAGCTCATATGTCCTCTTTTCTCCAAAATGTCCTAACAATCCTTCATAATAGGCTTCCTTAGCAAGCAATTCTCATATTGAACAGGTCGGTATGCATGGTTTTCTTGCTTGGAAAAGATATCCTTCTCCTATTATGTAGTAATCCAATGTCCTTCCTTCATTGCATTAGGGATAGATCGGTCCAAAATATGGGTCTTGAGAATATTACTCCTTGATGCTTGTAAATCCCAACAATCTTGTTTGAAGCTTGGAAAGCATTATGTTCCATCTAGATAGGGCATCTAAAACTACATTTGCTTTTCCTCACTTATACTTGATCACAAATGGAAAACTCTCTAGAAACTTAACCCATTTAATTTGTTGCTTGGATAGCTTTGGTTGACTCTTTAAGTACCTTAAGGTGTGATGATCAAAGTACATAGCAAACTCTTTCAACAATAGGTATTGTTGCCTTGTCTATAAAATGTAGACAAGTGCACACAATTCCTTTTCATATACTAAGTAGTTTAGTAGATCCTTTGAGTTTCTCACTAAAATAGGCAATAGGTCAATAGTCTTGCATGAGTACTAAGCCAATACCAATGCTAGACGCATCATACTTTAACTAAAAAATATTATTGAGATTGAACAAACACAGCACTAGGGCTAAAGTTAGCCTTTCCTTCATCTCGACAAAGCTCTTCTCTCACTCATTTTGCCATCAAAATTCAACATTTTTCTTTGTGAGCTCAGTAAGGGGTGTAGTAACAAAATTAAAATTATGAATTAACCTATGATAGAAGGAAGCTAAGCCATGAAAATTGTGTACATTAGTAGATGAGGTTAGGGTAGGCCATTTTACAATAGCTCGGATCTTGTAATCTTCTACTCTATGGCCCCCACTAGTAACTACGTACATGAGAAGTATAACCTCTTCTTGATAGAAACAACACTTTTTCATATTACTAAACGGTTGCTCAACTTGTAACACCTAAAAAACAGCTTGGATATGACCTATATGGCTTAATATATTAGGATTGTACATGAGAATGTCATCAAAGTAAACCAAAATAAATTTCCTTATCCAATTCATCAGTATGTGGTTCATCAATCTCATGAAAATACTCGAAGCATTCGACAGTTTAAACGACATCACAAGCCACTTATATAATCCTTGCCTCGTCTTGAATGCTGTTTTCCACTCATCTCCTTCTTGCATGTGTGTTTCATGATATCCAAACTTCAAGTCAATCTTGAAAAATATCCCTACATCATGTAGCTCATCCAACATGTCATCTAATCTGGGGATCAAGCATCTATACTTAATAGTGATTTTATTAACAGCTTGGCTATCCATACACATACTCCAACTTCCATCCTTCTTAGGAACCAATAGTATAGGCACAACACATGGACTCATACTCTCTTGGACATATCTTCTTTCCCGAGGTCATTTACCTATCTTTGTAGCTTGACTACTTCCTTAGGATTCATTTGATAGGCTGGTTGATTTGGAAATGCACCTCTTAGTTGTAGGTCAATTCCTTGCTTTATTCCTTGTTTTGGTAGTAATCTTCTTGGCAACTCTTTAAGGAGTACATCGATAAACTCATTTAACAATTTCTAGACCTCCTTACATCAGTTGGCTTGCTTTCGTAGGTCTAACAATCTAGTATTAGTAAAAAGGTCAGGTCATTAGAATTCATAGCTTCTCTAGGATTAGATCGGCTCATTACTTATGCCTTCTTGGTTTGTCGGCTTGATTTTAGACTACATACCACTGGCTTGGCTTGGTCTCATCAAGAAAAGTGTAATAGGTCGGGTATCCTTCTCAAATGTATAAGTATTCTTATAGCCACATGCATAACCCTTCTATTGAACAACAAAGGTTGGTTAGGTAAAATTTGCTAACTACACATTGCATAGTATCTAATCTTTATTACTCCAAACAAATATTGGTAACAACACTTGTTTTGTAATATGCAACTTCTCATTTAGTAAATGTAGCTTATACTGGTATGGATGTAGAGAGGTCAACAAGTTTAACTACTTGACTAATCTCATGGATGCAATATTTGTACAACTACCATTATCAATAATCAAAGCACATAGTTAATCTCTCACCTTGCACGTAGTATGAACGAGATTCTCTTGTTGCTCATTCTCTTTGTCAAGTTCCACACTTGGAGCTTAGCGAACATCCATCCTCAACTTCACTAACTTCTTTGTTAGTATTGTACACTTTAAAGGTTGGGACATCATCTTTAATAACCATTGTTCATCGGTTTGGATACTAGTGGGCATATGTCCAAAACCTTTGCATTTAAAGCACTTTATCTTACTATTCTTTCTTGCTGAAGTCTACCCCTTTTCAAATTTCTTCTCTTTTACTCCTTATTCCTTCTACATGTGACATCTTCCCTTCTTTCTTGCTCAGCAATGAGTTAACAAGCTTCCTGCTACTTCCTTGGACAGGTTGGATTGGTTGAACAATTGGGAATAAGGAGGTTGGTAAGGTTTGTTCCTCTTGTAGAAAAGACCTGTAAAATAGTTTTCTTGATATATATTAATGTAATAAATATATTATATACTTTTATACATAGTCTATTATGCGTGAGATAAGCTTACAAGTTCAAAGGTTCCATAGATTATAGATTTTAGATATGAGCTCCTCAGGTTAAATTGACCTATTTGGGTCATAGGTGGACTTTCCAGCCTATGACCATCTTATTTGAGTCTTCATGAACATGTGACTGAACACATTGAGGGTGATTGACTTCTTTCTAGCTTAGACTATCGTCAACTAGGCTCTTAGACCGTCCATTGCCAAAGAGCACCTAACCTCTTAGAATAAGGGCATTTGGCCTAGAAATCCAATTGAAGCTAAGTGGTCGAAACTAAAGGGAGACTTGCATCGGGAAAGGAAAGCCAACTGGTTAAATCGTTCCCCTAGTTGATAGAGATTTGACTGTATCTACAAATCTACCTTCCAAATTCGGTAGGAGACACTTTTCTTTCCTAAAAGATTTACCTTTATTTGAGTTTCTTGATTTATCTCCATTCCTCTAGTATAAATAAGGGTAGTCCACCAATGGTAAGACAATTACATACTCTCATATACTCTTGCATCTTGTTATCTTGCTATCTTTTTACTCTTGCAAACCTTTACCGACTTACATAATGTAGTGGTCGTGCCAAACAATATCATGATGCCCCTCATTTTGCTTCCTTTTGTGGGCTTAGGTACATATGCTTGAGGCCTAACTTGCTCTCATACTCTATTAGAAAAACCTATAAATGATAGGTTTTACTTTACATATCATCTTATAGACCAACAATTAAAACTACTAGGTTGCCTATGGTGGCTTAATTTTGAAAAACAAATAGACTCTAAAAAGAAATGATAGCTCAGATGATAGAAATCGGCCAATCGAAACCTTTACCCAAGTCTGAGCGCAAGGTCTAGATAACATGGTACGGTAAATTCTTATCTCCTATCCAACTATTGAGGACTCTGAGCTATTGTTTAGACCTGACCTGCCTCCACTCTTCGCTTGTTTTGAATTATATACCCTAACTACAGTTATGGAGTGTCAACCTTCTAATGAACCAAGTGATCCATCCAGCACCTCAGCAAGCTTGTCCAACAATATTGCCAATTTGACTACGAGCTATAATAGAAGGTTATTGACAAGGACTAACACCTAAGGTCTTCATGCTGACTTGTTCAGAGTGTCATTGACCTATCTAATCTTGTTTCAAGATCTACCCAATGAAGTCGCATCTACTCTAGGCGTAACACTTGTCCTTTGACAATCGTATCGGTACAAATGGAGGTTGGATATTCTCTCTCTTTTTATATTACAACTTTGTTCCTTTTATGTGTATATTCCTTTTAGTACTTTTCCACTCTTGGGCAAGGTAGTTTCTGACTTATGTTCTGATTTTGGAAAGGGTGTAGAGTCTAAATATGAACCACTTTCTAACCTAGGTTCAATTCTCAGTATGTTCAAAACATTCATATCAGGTTACACTTTAACCTAGTTTCCAACAGAGTTTTTGACCCTATTGCTACTCCTACATGTTACTGATTTATACATAATTCAACTTACCTTGAGTTCCAGAACCTTAATAAACTTGCCCATTTTGGTAACTTCTTCTAATGTAATAGTTGCCTTGAAATTTCGTATATGAATACCCCCTTGAAATGTAAGTCGTAATCACCTTCATCATTAACATACTTAAATATCTCCTTTATAAATCGTGCTTGCTTAACTAAGTGCATTTTGCTCCTTTTTAACTCTTATCTTATCTCTTGAGCAAGGTTAGGTGGTAAATGACTTCATCAACTACTATTGCATCATATCAAGCTAGCTCTTAAGTTCGAGAATGGTTATGGTGAGTTATATCTAGAGCTAGCTCCTGGTTGCTCACTTTACTTTAACCATCTATATTTAGAATCTTCTACAAGCTCGGACCTACCCCAATATAGCTACCCTTATTGGTTTTTAATGTGGCGTATCATCTTGGTATCATAGTGGAGGCTCGTAAGGGAGAGTTATTGTGTAGTGTATGTTATGTTGTGGTTGTGGTTGTAATTGTATTAGGAGTTTTTATTGTATGCATGTTTTGTTGACAATAGTAGTAAGTGGTTTGCAGTGCTAAGTAGAAAAACTCTATTTCACTTTGTTTTGAGCTTAGAAAATAGAGAAACTATTAGTGCTTGAAGTTTCTAAGTTTGGTTGGTTCATGAAGGAAGCTATAAGGGGTTGGGTTGTAGTAGCTTGATTTGTGCTGTTATTTTTGAGTTTTGTTGTAAGTATTGGTGTTTGCTTATTGGTTGAGGTGGCTAAGCATACTATTGAAGAAGATGATGGACCCTAATGTGAATACAGTAGTAGGAGATAATGAGAGTGGTGTCCACCACTAAGTAAAACAAACCCTAACTACCTCTAGGAGTGTAGATAAGCAATTTGACGGAATGGCCACCATCATAGCTAAGTTGACTCATGTAGTTCATGAGTTGGTTACAACTTTACCTATTGAGGTCCATTAATACACTCTTTGGGCTATTCTCGTTGGTGGAGATATAGTGTATGAAGCTTAGTAAAATTAGAGACAATTCTTAGCTTGGCAAGTTCGAGATAGAGGAGTAGACGACCTACCTAAAGGAGGATTAACTTAGATGATGTGGAGGAAGAAGGAGATCAGGAATACTACAAAGCAGAAGATCGAGCTCATGTGCCTTGAATTGTTGACCATGTGAAGTTTCTAATGCTAACCTTTAATGGCATGAGAGATGCGGGTGACTTCCTCAATTGGGAAGAGAAGGTCGAAAGGATTTCTTATTACTATTGATATGAGGACTATGACAAGACTAAAATGGCTGCCCTTGAGTTCTTCAGCTATGTTGCCATACAGTGGAAGAATTTTTAAGCAAAGAGAAGAAGGGAAGGGTATCGTAAGATTAGGACATGGGCATAAATGAAGAGGGCAATAAGAGCATGGTTTGTATCGAATTCATACTCACAAGATACTTTTTGTAGGTTACAAGAACTTAGGTAGGGAGGTTGCACTATAGATGAGTATGTGCAAGAATTCCAAATGCTAAATAATTTGTTGCAAAGTCAATGAGACAGAAGCTAAGACTATTTTTAGGTTTCTTATTAGCTTAAGATATGAGATCTAAGGTATTGTCAAGCTTTAATACTTCACTACATTAGATGAGGCAATCCGTATTGCCCAATGTGTAGAGAGGTAAAGGAGGAATAGACTAGTCTGAGCTTTATTAAATCAACTTGTTTCAATAGCTGCCTATTTCAAGTAGGAGCCAAAGTCAAACCAGTATTGAGCTAAGTAAGAGGAATGAAATTTGACCTGATGAGAAGAGCCAAACTACCAAAAAGGAGGTATCATGGAGGTTTGAGAAAGGCTAACCACTACATAAGTTGTTGCCGAAGAAAGCTTAGCAGCTCTTCATCCTTTGCTAAGTCAAGGTCCTAAGTCTCTAAGTAGTCAGGCATCAAAAAGAAAGAATGGTGAGATTAACTACTCCAAATACCAAGGGTACGGATACGTGGCTACCTATTGTCCCAACCACCATAATATGTTTATAGAAGGGGAAGTCCCGATATTTGAAGTAGTTAGCATGGATGGTGAGCCTGAAGAGAAGCTTAAGATATTGTAGAATACCAGGAAGGATGGTGATGAGCTTATTGAGGAGGAAGTATTTGTTGAAGACTTGGATAAGTTAACTTTGGTTATCCGTTGTGCTATAAGTTTAGAGCCATCTGCTGAGGATAAAAAATAGGAGAATTTATTCCACATCACTTGCAAACTTAGGGACCAAGTTTATCCACCGATTGTGGATAGTGTAAGTTGTACCAACGTTATGTCTGCTAGCTTAGTTTAGAAGCTTAAGCTGTTGATCTTCTCACACCCAAGGCCATAAAAGTTGCATTGGCTAAATGAGAATGGTGCATTTCATGTATCTCAGCAAGTACTTTTGCCAGTCTCTATGGAAAACTACTTAGATGAAGTCCTTTCTAATGTTTTATCTATATGCTCATCATACGTGTTATTAGGCAGACCTTAGCTTTTGGATTAAAGATTCATCCATGATAGGTACAAGAATACTTACTCATTTGAGATGGGCGGAAGGAAGGTTACCCTAAACCTAATGACCTTAAGTTAGGTTAGTAAGCTTCAAGCTAAGTTAGCTTGAGGTTCCAAGAAGGCTCTTGTGCTTAATCGATTTGAGCTAAGAGAAGTCATGAAATGAGATATGCTGACCTTCTTATTAGTGCATAGATTACTGGAGTTGAAAGAGCAAATTGAGTTGCCTAAAGAGATTAGGAAATTGATCGAGGAATTTGCCGACCTATTTCCCAAGGAATTACCTAAGGAATTAACCTCATTTAAAAAAAAAGAACATTGCATTGACTTGAAACAAGGTGCCAATCTACCTAACAAGTCAGCTTACTGGATGAACTTAGAGCAAGCTTAAGCTATAGTAGCAAGTCAATGAATTGATGGAGAGAGTTTACATGTGAGAGAGCCTTAGTTCGTGTGCAATATCATCTTTGCTTCTACCTTATAACGATGGGACTTGAAGGATGTGTAGACAGCTAAGTTGTCAACAAGATCACAATCAAGTATAAATATCCCATCCCTGATTAGATGATATGCTGGATGAATTGTATAGTGTCCAAGTGTTTAGCAATATCGACCTCATATCTAGATACCATTAGATCAGAATGAGAGTAAGGGATCAATGGGAGATGACGTTCAAGACTTGCCATGGTATGTATGAATGGCTAGTCATGCTATCTAGTTTGTCCAATGCCTCAAGCACTTTCATGAGGTTGATGAACTACGTGTTTAAAATCTAATTGGGAAATTTGTACTTGTCTATTTTGATGATATTCTAGTCTATAGACCTAACTTGCTGAGCCACCTAGATTACCTCCGAGCTTCTCAATGTATTATGAGCTAAGAAATTGTTTGGCAACTTAAAGAAATGTTGCTTATGTCAGAAAGAAGTTGTCTTCCTAGGTATGTTGATAGTAGAGGGGGCTTACAAGTAGATAGTGAGAAAATCCTAGCTATTGTTGAATGGCCAACACTGACCTCCTATGCCAAGGCAAGAAGCTTTCATGGCTTGGCTTCCTTTTATCGATGTTTCATCCAGGGCTTTAGTATGACTGTAGTATCTCTGACCATGCTGGCAAGGAAGAGCATGAAGTTTAAGTGGGGAGAGGAAGACAAAAGAAGTTTCGCTAAGATGATGGAGAGATTCGCTTCTACCCTAGTTTTGGCTTTACTTGACTTTGAGAAGGTGTTTGAATTGGAATGTGATGCTTTAGGTTTTGGCATTGGTGTTGTATTGATGCATGAAGGCCGACTTGTTACTCACCATAATGAGAAGCTTAGAGGGGCACATTTGAACTACTTAGTATATGATAAGGAGTTCCTTACATTGATCCGAGCTCTTCATGTTTAGCAACACTACCTTCTACCTTAGGAGTTTGTTATTTACACTAAACATGAGTCCTTAATGTATTTTAGAAGCCAGCTTGATCTTTCAAAACGATAAGCAAAATGGGTGGATTTCTTGGAAAAATTTAATTTTGTGATCAAGTATAAGTTCAGAAGGGTGAATATGGTCACCAACGCCTTGTCTAGGAGGTACACCCTCTTCACTAACCTTTAGAACTAGTTAATGGGGTTTGTGAGCATCAACGAGTAGTACCAGTGTGATCCCCCCTTTGGATCAATCTATACCCGTTGCATAAATGGATGGGTAGTAGATGACTACCATGTAGAAGATGGATACCTATTTCAAGCTAGTAAGCTTTGTGTACTGATTGTTTGATTGGAGAGTTGTTGCTAAAAGAAGCTTATAGTGGAGGACTGTGCATACACCTTAGAGAGAAAAGAACTTTTGAGTTTCTAAAAGCTTGGTTCTTTTAGCCTAAAATGAGAAGAGGCATCCATTGTGTCATGGAAAGGTATGTGACCTGTAAAAGAGTAAAGAGCTAAGTTAGGCAAGGGAGAGCTAATAGGAATTAGCCTTCAGGTCCTCTCACTTGCTCTTGAGCTAAGGGCCTAGTTAACATGGTTTATCAAATCCTTCCTGTTACCCAACTCCAAAAGAGGCCAACCTATTATCCCGAGCTAATCTAACCCTTCATCTGAGTTGTTACGAGTTTAATCTCCTCTTTATGTAAGAGTAAGGTTAGGCTAAGACATTTGAGGACCTCTTTACCTTCTAAGCACAGGTTTTTCGTGATGGTATTGTTGAGCTATTCCAAAGAGGATGTTTGAAGTTGAGTAGAGAACCATATTTGGA
The DNA here is from genome assembly GCA_024138015.1 of Lumnitzera littorea. NCBI lineage: Eukaryota > Viridiplantae > Streptophyta > Magnoliopsida > Myrtales > Combretaceae > Lumnitzera > Lumnitzera littorea. The sequence continues at coordinate 74,119,936 of JAMXBB010000002.1, read as the reverse complement.
TGTCTTAATCTAAAATAGTCAGAAACTATTGTGGATAGAATCTTTTAACTTCTCTCTCCAGAAGACACGTATCCTATAGACCATGAATGTAGAACGTAAAATTGAATATTCTCTTTCTAAAGGGATTACAAAATTTTCCTTTCTCTTTTTGCATATTTCTGTATTTAGTTTTAGCTATTTTAGTGAATAATCAAGTTACTTTGTAACCCTAGGAATTGGGTATAAATACCTCATTGTGAACATTGTTATAATCAAGCAATCACTTTTGCTCAACGAAATACTATTGTTTTCTTCTCCTTTATGAGAGTTGCTCGATGTGAGAACCCTAACCTTGACTCATACCAAATCCTTAAGTAAGGTTTGTGTAGAAAGATACCCTTTTCCTTGGACTAGTGAATCAAATCCAACAAGACATTGGTCATAAGTGCTTGAGTGGTGCATCATATTCATGAGCAGCTCACTTTTGCTTATCTTCCTATCCTAAATCTACCTTATCATACCTCTCTTTTCTTTGGTAGTTCTCGAAGGACCTAGCCACGCTATAGTAAGACCTTGTCAGGGGCTCACATTTGTGTTGTGTGTGTTTATGATCATTGTTCCCTTATCATATTGGTATTAAAGCTCATTATTCTGAGTAGGGTTGATAGTTCTTGAGCAGTATATGTGTTTGTGAAGTTGGAGCTGTGGCTATTGGGTTATAGTTTGTTGGTTGTATGAATAATGTATTCATTGCTCTATTATCCCTTATTTTTGTATTAAAAAAAAGAGTGGTGAGTCATCGAGCTAAAGTTGTTATTGGAAGTGCGGTTGTTGCTTTGTGTGTTTGTTTTACTATTATAGAAGGTGGTGATGGTTCTTAAGAAGAGCAGTAATAGCTGTCGTACTATGTGTGTATCAAATTGTGGTGGGTTTAGCGATTGTCAAAGTAGTGGTTATCTAAGCTATATATTGAGCTATTGAATGAGAAAACAATAGACTTGAGTGTAAACGTAGTGGTTGGAGACAATGAGAGTAGTGCACCAGGAAGAGGCCATCATGTGGAACAAACCCTTAGGTTTATAGACGGGTGGATAGACCACTTCACCGAGCTTATAGAAAACACGTTAGTTGTGATGCAAAGAGAAATTGTAACTCACATTGAAAGAGCTTGCCGAGCTAATGGTTATACTATTGAAGAAACTCCAAAGGAAATTCAAGCTGAATATCAGCGTAACCAACCTAACAATGAAGTCCGATGCAGATGAGAAGTTCATTTAGCTCACAATATTTGAGTTATAGGAGTTAAGTGTAGAACCAACAAGAGAATGGAGGTAGCAGAAGAAGAAGAGGGTGATAGTGAAGAGTTCTATGAGCTTGATGAAAGGTTAGATCAAGCATCTCGAGGTGGCATACTTGAAGAGTTCAGTACAATTGAAGAAGAGCAAATAACCTTGCTCGTTGAAGAGTTGATCTTGATGATGTTAGAGAAGTTGACAAGGAGTTTGATGAGGATTATTATGAAGAAGAACATATTGCTAAGCTCTTAGAAATATTGAGAATGCGATTCGAATTCCAAGCTTCTTAAGAAGTAGTAGTATCGATGTAAACCCTGCAAGTCTAGCCTTTTAAGTACAAAATCAAACCCCTAAATTGTAGATAATTTCCTAAAGTCAATAGAGTTAGTGAAATTTAAAATCGATTAAAATCTTAATTCAAAACCTAAAGTGAATATTAAAAACCTTAAATTATCAATTGAACCTCTAATCGCATATGAAGACCTTAAAATCTTAAGTATATGTAATTGCAAAAGTTGACCTCGAACCTCATCAAAACCCTAAGATAATAACCGATGATTTAATTGTGTAGAAAACTTTTATACCCTAAATGGATATAAACACTAGAGATTACACTTGAAAGTGATAAAACCCTAAAACCATAACTTTAAGGATATGAAGCACTAATTCACCATAATTTACCCTAAAACCCTAATTGATAATATAACCTTAGTTTTATAATAAATCATTGGTAAAAAATCAAAGATAACTTTCAATCATTCATAAATACATATAATACTAAAGTAATCCATTAGAAATTAGTATATTGCATTATAGATCATATCTATCTTCTAATTATATAACTAAATTAGTGTTATATAGAGTTAAGTGATTAGTTGATGTTTATATTACATATAGTAGACATTAACATCTTAAATGGTATATTTCATGATAGTTACACTAAGTACTACACCAAATAATGTATTTAGGATATAAATACTTAGAGGGAGATCTCATTAACTATTTTTACTAATTATTTCAATAAGCTCCATATTTCTTTTCATTTCCTTAATTTTCTTCCCAATTTTCCTTAATTACCCTATTATGTAAACATAAATTTCACTTAATTTCAAAGAGTTGAGTAAGTCAACATTTGACCAAAGTCAAAAGGTTAACTAAGTCAACATGTTAAAAAGTTAACACATGTGTTATTGTCATCTAGAGTTTTCTTCTCTTTTCTTTTGATTTTTTTTCCTTTTCTTTTTCCCCTTTTGCCATCCACCTCATGGATGAATCTAGACCCCACTTGTCTTCATTTTCAACTACAAAAATTACACAAAGCAAGTTCCTTTTCCCCCCATCTCCAAAACTGTCACCTCCCTTTCCCCTTTCACTCTTCTAATTTTCTAAACCCACTTCCATACTACAACAACTATTCATACACTAAATAAGTAAACTCCTCACCCTTATCTAGAAGAAGAAAGAGGTATGATTTGATTTGAATTTCTATTTAAGTTTCTATTTCAACAAGTGAATTAGTGTCTACTTTAGGTTAGTGTAGGAACTTTGTGTAATATGTACATATGTGTTATTCAAGGTAGAAAGCTCTATACTTATGCTTAGGGGTATATAAATACTTAGGTATACATGTATAAATACCTATATACATACAACAAGTGAGTACATGTGAAGTGTACATGTAAGGGTTTTAGTGAAAGCTTTAGTATAGGTATAATAAATCCTTAGATAATTGAAAAAGGAGCACATGTACATATGCTCAAGTATGTGTATATAAGAATATTCTTGATGTACATGTGTATGGATACCCTTATACATAAGTATCTTCTATGTATCTAACCTAAAATGAGGAGTATACTAAGTATACATACATATAAGTTACTAAATAAGCTTATAAGGTCCAAAAATATGGATTATATGAAGATTTATTAAAGGGTTATACAAGGCATACGAAAATACGTATAACATCGTATGCATATATGAGTATATGTATGGGTATAGATATGGTATATGTACAAGTATAATAGTATACATACAAGTGTATTAGAAGTATATGTATACATAACACAAGTATAGGATACAAAAGCACTTAAGTGTAAAAGTTATACATAAATAATTTATAACATAATTATTTAAAATACCATAAGATAGTATAGTAAAATAATAAACTATACAATATGCACAAATGTATATATATATATGATTCGAAATTACTTTAAGCCCATAACATACATCTCAAATTGAATTAGCCTTATTTGAGCACATAAAATAGTAATAACAATGTAAAATCATCTAAGTATAAGAATCTAATGGCTAATCAAATCATTAAGTACTAAAATATGGTATAAAACTAGACAATAAGAATATTCGAGCTTCAACAATTAAAATTTTGATAAATTTAGTCTATATCGCAAAACATGGGTCTTAACGTCCAAAACGGATATCACCGTGTGAACGTGTGTCCGAAAACGATGAAAAACAACTATAAATTCGTAAATATCAGAAATAGAATGAAAAAGTTACATACGATTAGCGATTACGTTTAATCAAATAAAAACTGATAGTAATCTAAGTAGAATTAGGTAGATAGATATCTAAAACCATTAGTTAATTCAATTACTTATTATCCCTGTAATCTCGTAATTATCAAGTGATCCTTACGAGGACGACGATCTTTTGATCGATTATTATGACTAAAGTGAGTTGTCATTGTCAGGTGAGTACTCCCGATGACTGTATACTTGTTTTGTGTTTGTAGTTAGTGCACTTAAATTAAATAGTAATAACTTGATACGTAGGGATTCGGGATATGCATGTGCTTGATACTGATTGCTTACTGTGAAAAATATTGTTTAATACAATAATTGAGAATTTGATTGTATGATTAGTTGTTTGATTGTTACATGATTTGGATGGTTTGCTGATATTGATTGATCACCACATAATTTGACTTAATTATATTTGGCTTATCTTAAATTAAAAGGGCCATGCATTATCCATGCATTGCATTACTTATTTTGGCCATCACTTCATGCGGAGATAAAGAGAGGCCTTGCGGCGTTATTTATATATATTAAAGTGTTTCTGTATAATGTACTTGTACAACATGAGCTTACCTGAACCTATGGGCTTACTAAGTGATGGAGCCGCCAACTGTATGGCTGAGGGTTGAGTCTAGAGATCTTCGCTGTACGGTGTGAGTGTGGACTGCGGGGGCCACCTCATTGCTAGGCCTAGGATTTTGTGTACTTTTAAACTTCTTAGAAATGGAAATATATTTTATGAATTATGAAATTCAAAGTTAAGGGTAAAAACCCAGGTACTAGAGCTCGGTTGTGATTGGTGTCGATGTATCTCTAACCCTTATCTTGGAGGGCGTTAAAATCTGATATTATATGCAACACCGGTCAATTGCATATATTATTTGGCATGCTGCATACGCATGCATTCATATGATTGTAATAATTTGTTTGATAACTTGGTTGTTAGTATAGTATGAGGGATAACTCACTAAGCACTTGTAGCTTACCCCCCCAATAGTTTTTCTTTTGCAGGATGATAGATAATCGGGCATAGGTTAAGAGCCTACCGTTGAGTGCAAGTGCTGAGATGTTTTAGAAGTTAGAATTAAAGAGAGATTGTTTAGTTCATGTGAAACTTTAAATGTAAATACTTCTTATATATTTAGATTTAGTAACTTTAATAAGTTTGAATTTTAAGTTTATTCTCTTTGATCTTATCATTTGGTAGGGGATACCGATTCTTTGCAGTTTTGAGGAACTATAGAATATTGGATATTTATAGTTATTTATATTCTATAATATGTTAATTACTTAACAATTCAACATCCTTAGTAATTAATTATTTAGAATCTTGCAATCTCTGACTTGTAAAGCGGTTTTCATATCATGGGTGCACATATGTTATGAAAATTTTAGGTAATCCTACTAGGCTCCCTTTAGGGTCCTGACAATCGATGAGTACTTGATTGGGAAGTGCGAGTAGAGAAATTGTTTGAATGTTGTCATTATGTCGAGGAGGACCGGTTTAGACTTACTACCCTAGAATTCACTAGATATGCTATGTGGTAAAGGAAGTTATATGTGATGAGAAGAAGGGATGGAAGGCAAGATGTAAGGACATGGGAAGAAATGAAAAGAGTCATGTAGGAAGATTCATTCCTGATTCATACTATCAGGATACCTTTGTAAAGTTGTAGGAGTTGAGACAAGGGAACTGATATGCTAATGAATACATGTAAGAATTCCAAACGTTAATGATTAGACATGAAGTAGATGAGCCTAAGGCTAGAATTGTTTCAAGAATTGTTACTAGCCTAAGAAATGAACTCAAAGACATTGTCAAGGTGCAATTGTTTTACACCTTCAAAGAGGCTAATAAGGTCGCCTAATGTGTCAAAAGATAGAAAAGGAACTGACCTTATCTATCTCCACCTTTCCAACTTGTTCAATCAATTCGACTTGTTGAAGGGAACAATAGGAAGCTTAGTGGCTCAACGTAGCGCAAGAAAGAGGGATAGATGACACATGTAGAAGGAGTTAGATTGGAGCAATGAGGGAAAGAGAAAGAATTGAAAAGGGGCAGATCGCAAAAAGAAAGACTAACTAAATTGCTTGCTCTAAATCTAAGGGCTTTAGACATATGGCCACCTTGTGTCCAAAATGATGAATTATGGTTATTAAAGGAGATGTTCCAACCTTTAGAGTATACAATATTGATGAAGAAGTTATGAAGTTGTAGAAGAATTAGTAGACGGAGTAAAGGTGGAAGTTACGGGAGATAACATTTATCCAGAGGAAAATGACATGTTATCAAGCTATGAGTTTGGAGCTTGACAAGGAGAATGAACAACAAGAGAACATGCTTCATATTACATGTAAGGTAGGAGATTAGTTGTGTACATTGATCATTGTTAATGGTAGTTGTACGAATGTTGCATCCATGAGTTTAGTTAAGCAATTACAATTACTGACCTCTTCACATCTTAAACCGTACAAGCTACATTGGCTAAATGAAAAAGAACTGTTGCATGTCACAAAATGAGTAATGTTACCTGTAATTATTGGGAGTTATAAGGATGAGATTTTATGTGATGTGTTGCTAATGTGTGCTTCACACATTATACTTGGCTGACCTTGGCTATTTGACAGAAGAGTCATAAATGATGGGTATAAAAGTACCTACATATTCGAAAAGGATGGCTAACTTATTACCCTTATCCCCATAACATCCATCTAAGTCAATAGCATGCAATATAAGTTGAGCTGATGATCTAAGAAGACTTTGGTCATGATCTAATTTGAATTGAAAGGAGTCATGAAGTTTGATGAGCCAACCTTTTTGCTGATACAAATATTGTTACAATTAATAGAGCATTGATTTGGTTGAAGAGGTCAATAAATTGTTAAAGGAATTTGCTGATCTATTTCCTAAAGAAATATTAAGAAGATTACCCCAATTACGAGGAATAGAGCATGACCTTGACCTACAGCCTAGAGCTATTTTGCCAAATCAACTAACCTATAAGATGAATCTAAACTAAGCTACCAAGTTGTAGAGGCAAGTTAATGAGCTCATCAAAAGAGGGTATGTCAGAGAAAGCTTAACTCCATGTATTGTGTTAGTATTGTTGGTTTCTAAGAAGGAAGAAAGTTAGAGAATGTGTACGGGCAACCGAGATATTAATAAAATCACCATTGGGTACAGATATCCAATTCTTAGGTTAGATGACATGCTGGATGAATTACATAGTGCTAGAATATTCTCTAAGATTGACTTGAAATTTGGATATCATCAAATTTGTATGAGAGAAGGAGATGAGTGGAAAACTGCTTTCAAGACGAAACATGGATTGTACGAGTGGCTTGTAATGCCATTTGGTTTATCTAATGCTTCAAGCACATTTATGAGGTTGATGAAACATGTGCTAAGGAATCAGATAGGAAAATTTATTGTGGTCTATTTTGATGATATCTTGGTATATAGTCTTGATCTGTTGAGCCATGTGAATCATCTCCAAACTATTTTTGAAGTGTTACTATCGAGACTGATTTTTCGGTTTTCTATTTAAAATTGATTTCCCAATTTCCGATTAATACTAAACCCTAACCTGTTTAATATTAATCCTTGACTAAAGAAATTGGAAAATTCTGGTTTTTTATTGAAAATAATTTTTGGAGTCGCCACCTGACCGAAGTCGGGAAAAGAAAAAGAAATCGTAACCAATTAAGTGGATTGATTACGATTTGACTATCAGTCTTTGTTTTCAACTTTAATGAAAAACTAGAGGATTCTGAATTCGGGGGCTAACCTATTAAACCCTAATGGGTACCACTATATATTTACCGAAATTAAGATTATTTTTCTAATTATAATATTTTTAAAGAAAAACATAAATAAATAAAATAAAATAAAAAAAACCTAAGTTTCTACATATTTTATCGTTGCTTCGAAAATATCTACGTACCCGCTAACCGGGATAAGACGATTGTAGTTCTTTCAGAAAATCTTAGTGTGTTGATTGATTTTAATTTTTGAAAACCAATCGAGTTTATATTTTAGTTGATTTGGTTTATTTAAAAAAAACCTAAAGAGTCATAACTCATGAGTGTTGTTGCAAACTCTCTAAAACGTTCTAAAATTTGTTTAAAAGGGTCTTTTATTAATTTTTATTTCTAAAAAAAAAATAATCTCCTATGTGAAGATTTCTAAAAAACCTAATCCTAAAAATTCCAAAACTAATATGTACATATATCTATGTTACCAATAATATACTTAATATATATATATAAAGAGAGAGACTAATATCAAAAGAATCTATTAAGTTAATTTATGTAACTATTTATAACTATGTTATTAACAAAAAATAACTAATGAATAAAATAATAATTTAACAAAAAGAAAATAAAAAGGAATTGAACCAGAATTTTGGTATTCATTGTGCAGTGGTTCAGTAAAGAGGCTGCATTGGCGTCGTGGACAGTTGTAGGCGCTGTCGTGTTGTATAGTGCTGATTGGCGTGAAGGGGACGGGTGCTACTGTTCAGGGGACTGCTGCTGTACGTGTATCCAGGGGCTTTGAGGTCCCACGTGCAGTGATGATCGCGGTCAGTACGATGTGCGTAGACGTGACTGCTGCTGTCTATGCCGCTATTGCCATCGTGGTCGTATTGCCAGTGATGAACGAAGGATGAAGGAGGGCTGTACGTGCGTTGGGATAGTGCTAGACGGTAATCGTGGATGTAGTGATGATAAGACTTTAGGCATTTCCGGCTAGGAGAAGGATGCTGATCGGAAACTGGATAGCAGCGTCTAGTTGCTGTTGTTTCATGTCAGTTGGACTGGTTAAATTAGAGGAAGGATGATGGACGGTGGAGTTTGTTCCGAGTTTCTTCAGCATCTCCGTTATGGATCGAAACTCTGATGTACGGTCTCTATAGGTGGAACCTGATGTGCCATGAAGTTGCTGTGTAGTGATCAACAGTAGGCGTTGGTGTGTAGCTGTGAAGAAGCTATTAAGTGAAGTCAGCGATGAAGTGCGATCGTGTGTACTGCTACTGTAGCGTTGGAGCGCCTATTGTCTAATGCGATGTAGCAGTGAGGGACAGTGGGGTGAGTTACAGTACAGGACGGTGCTTGTGATCGCGTAGCTGTGAAGTGTGTGAGCAGTAGGACGAAGACGATGGCCATGCTATGATCTGCATATATGCTAGAGCTCACCCGTACATCTGGTTGATGGAGTTGTGATGGTTGCTGACTTTATAGTGTTCATAGATTGGGCTGTTGTGCGGATGCTGCTGATTGAATTCAGGTAGTAGAATGTAATGTGCGTAACGACGTGGTGAAGTGCACAGTGTAAGTGGAATTAGGCTTGGTTGAATATCACTCGAACCTAAGACATCAAACTATAGCCATTCCAAATACTCCAATACTTATCCGTTAGGCCGTTGGCCTGTGTCTTGACATTTAATACAATTATATTATACTTAAACTACTCGGTTCTCTAAAATAAAATTTTTTTAACTAAACTAAAACTAAAACTATTTGTTCCTAATATAAGTTACTTCCTAAAAATCTACAAAAGTCTTTCTAATAATTTTTTCTTTTCTTATTTTTTTGGTATTTTCATCATTTTTTAATTTTTATTATTTTTTATCTTCTATTAAATTTTTTTGTTTATTATTTTTATTTTTGAATTAAGACCTTTTGTTGTAAAAATAAAACATCAAGATTACAGAGGAGTAAAAATTAGGTGTCTACAGTTATGAGTTGAGAGATCATTTGGCAATTTGAAAAAAAATGCTATTTCTATCAAGAGGTAGTCATTTTTCATGGGTATGTTATCAGTGGTAGAGGTGAGAGTAGATGAGGAGAAAACCCGACCAATTGTAGAGTAGCCTACCCTGACTGCATATGCAGACGTATGAAGTTTCCACGACTCAGTATCTTTCTATCATCAGTTCATTCAAAACTTTAGTTATGTTGCCACACCCCTTATCGAGTTTACCAAGAAGAATGTTGAATTTGGATGGGGAAGTAAGGAGGAAGACAGTTTTCCTAAGTTGAAGAAAAGGTTGACTTCAACCTCAAGTTTATCCTTGCTTGATTTCAACAAAGTTTTTGAATTAGAGTTTGATATGTTTGGCATTAGCATAGGAGTAGTTCTCATGCAAGACTACTAACCTATTGCCTATTTCAGCGAGAAACTCAAAATATCAACTTGGAATTGTTTTATTTATGAGAAAGAGCTTTACACACTTGTCTGAGCTTTGCAAACATGGTAACATTATCTATTGCCAAAAGAAATTATTGTGTGCATTGATCACTAGAGATATTTGAAGAGTCAACCAAAGTTGTCTAAGAAATAGGTCAAGTGGGTTGAATTCTTACAAGGATTTTCATTTGTAATCAAGCATAACAAAGGGAAATCGAATATGGTTATAGATGCCCTATCTAGATGGCTTGTGATGCTTCTCAACCTTCAAACAAGATTGGTAGGATTTGTGAGCATTAAAAAGCAATATTCCTAGGATCCTCATTTTGGTCCGATTTATGCCTAGTGCAATGAAGGAAAGATGTTTGATTATTACTTCATTGATTATTCCTTCATTGAAGATGCATATCTTTTTTGAGTTAGAAAACTATGTGTACCAACTTGTTCAATATGAGAGTTACTCCTCCGAGAAGCCTATTGTGGAGGATTGTCTAGACATTTTGGAGAGAGAAGGATATACAAGCTATTGAAGTCAAGATTTTACTAGCCTAAAATGTTGAGAGATGTACATTGGATTATTGAGAGATATGTGACTTGAAAAGAGGCAAAATGCCAAGTTGTGTAAGGGAAGGCTATACCTTTGCCTATGCTAACCAAGCCATGATTAATTTGAGCATGGATTTTGGTCTTAGTGTACCTAAAATAACATGAAGGAAGGATGCTGTCATGGTAGTGGTCAATAGGTTCAGCAATATGGCACATTTTATGCCTTATAACAAGACTAACGATGCTTCGAAAATTTCTTTTTTGTTTTGTAGGAGATCATGAAGCTTTATGGAGTTCCCATAAGTATTATGTCTAATTGAGACCCAAAGTTCTTAACTCACTTTTGGGAGACCCTATGATTCCAATTGAAGACAAGCTACTATTCAATATATCACGCTATCCACAAATTGATGGACAAATGGAGGTCATCAACAAGATATTACAATCTCTACTCTAAGCTACTATAGGAAGGAATTAAGGCAATAGGGATACTTACTTGCCTATTGTAGAATTTTCTTATAATAGATCTCTTCATAGCATGACAAGTAAGACCCTATTTAAGGTCATCTACGGTTTCAACCTAAAGCTACTACTTGATCAGACACTATTACTGATAACTGAATAAGGAGATACTAACATCTACTAAAGTCTTCGAGCAATTGACCCAAGCTGTCAAGAAGCTAGTGTAAGGAAGCTAAGGGCAAAGGGAAAAGAAGCTGTTCTAACTAGGAGATCTTATATGGATACAACTTAGCAAGGAAACATTCCTGCACAAAAGGAAGAATAAACTATCACTCTAAGCTGAAGTAACTTTCAAAGTACTATAGAAGATCAATGACAATGTATACAAGCTCAAGCTCCCTGAAGGTATGGAGTATCTAATATCTTTAACATCTTCAATTTCAGTCCATTTATATTCGAGGAAGATACCACAACATAGAACTTTGAGGATTTGACAAATCCTAAACAACCTAAAGGGAACGATAAGAATTAGCCTCAAAGTCCTCTAGCCCATTCCTAAGCTAAGTGTCAGGACTCTAAAGGGGGTTTAGTAGGATTGCTTGAAAATTTCCATGTCACGTGTGTACCCATGATATGGAAATCGCCTAGCAAGTCAGATATTACAAGACTCTAAATGATAAATTACTAAGATTATTGATTTTTTTAGTAATTAATTTATGGTAAAGTATAAATATAAATCACTATGGATGTCCGATGTCCGATATCTTACAGTTCCTTAGAACTGTAGAGAATCGGTATCTCCTACCAAATAATAAGACAGGATATGCTTAATTTACAAAATTGTAAGAAAAATTAAATTATATTAAATTCTAACATATAAAGATTTTTTACAAAGGATGTTTATGTATTATCTATAAAGAACTTAGCTAATTCTAACACTGATAAACATATTTTCGTCTTACATTCGGCACTCGAGACTTATCCTAGTCCCAACATAAGTAAACTTACAAAAGAAACTAAGAGGGAATGAGCATAAAACAGCTTAGTGAGTTTGTCCCTCATCACTACCATTTAAGTAAGTTATCAAACATTATTCACATACATGCAAGCTATCTACATATAAAATAAATTCAGGTGCGATGAATGTAAGCAATACATCCATAGGAGTTCGGAACTATGAACGGTGTAGAGTTACGTTGTCTACACTTTAATTATCTCCTGTACTTACCCGTACAGGGCACCTCAGCTTATCCGCATAAGGCTGCCTAGGGGCACTACCCCTCTAGGCAACACTCGACTATTACCCTAGTCGAGAAAAGAGTTCCAAACCAAATAGGCAATTAAAATTATCTAAGGCCTTGTAGGCATAATAAAGCGAGTCTTCTTGCTATCAATTGGAGATCCCATGTTAGCTTTACCTTAGTGATAAAATATTATTTCTGGCTCTGCAAATCCTTATCAAAATTGTACAAAATATGTTTAATATTAGAAAAGCTTTTTCCATAAAATACTTTCCTCAAAATTTTGCAAAGCTAGCACTCTTCATCCATACATTTACTAAGTCACGGACATGCAATGAATAGAACCGGTTATTCTAGTCGGATATTTATATTTATCACTTTTAAAAAGGTGATCACATAGACGATGGTATATAAGCAAAATAGTCATTCAGACATACAAGCAACAACAAGTAGCAAAGCATCATACCAGTAACACGCACAAACAAGTAGTAGGTCATTAAAACTCCCTCACCTTGATTATTGCTCATTCTCCAAGCCTTTGGGGTTTCCAGAACTCGATATCGAAACACCTAAAAGATAATAAAACTTATAAGTATCACGAGAAATAGATTCCTTAGTTAACTAAAAGGCTATTGTAGTTTGTCTAGTTTCTCAATATGACCCAAGTATGGTGTATACAGGGTTTATCATACTTTAGCGGGATCAATTGTAACTATATTCGTATATTTGTAAGTTATGGTACTTTATGTATTTAATTACTTCTTTCTTATCATTATCAATTTACAAGGTCTATTCTATTACTTAGTTATCTTATTTATTCCTTTCAGTTTTATCTTGCATCTTTAGTTGTGTGTAGCTTTTTCATCTTAACTCTGATTTTTACAATCTTATAGTCGTTTGTTATCGTTTCCGGATGTATATACGTTTATGTGGTGATGTCCGTTTTGGACGTTAAGACTCGTGTTTTACGATATTGATTAAATTTATTAAAATTTTAATTATTGAAGCTTGAATATTCTTATTGCCTATTTTTTTATATCTTATTTTATTACATTATGATTTAATTACTTACCATATTCTTACATTTTATAATTTTACACTATTATTGTTATTACATGTATTTACATAAGGTTAATATAAGTTGGTATATGTATTATGTGTCTATTATAAGTTTCGGCCCATACTTACATATATATGTACATTGTATATTATTACTTTATTATATTATATTATAGTATATTAGATATTTATGTTATAATTCATATATGTGGTAACCTTAAACTTTCACACTTATACCTCTTATACATATGTTATGTGTATGTACACCTCTAGCATACTTGTACATATACATGTGCACATACTCATATATACATATAGTGGTATACGTATTTTTATACATATTTTCGTATGTTCCTACTACACCCTTAAGAAACCTTCATATAATTTCTATTTTTACATATTATAGGTTCAATTTGTAAGCTACATGTATGTACACTTAGTATTTTCCTTATTTTTAGTTATGTAAATAAGGAATACTCATGTATAAGGATGTCCATACCTATGTACATGGGCTTTTCTATCACATCCTGGCATAGCATAGAATGCACCATCACACAAAGATACCTATTGAAAACTTAACTCAACCTGCTCATTCATCAAAAGATGAATTTGTTTACATAATAAAGGGGTTGCTACATCGGAGTTCAGCTGGATATTTTATTACAACTTATGTGTACAACATAATATTTACATCAAAATATGAACCAACTTTTTCCTTCATTGTCTTCACAGTAATAGGATCTTTGACCTAATACATGTTCCATACAATAGTTGTTGACTCCAACTTACGCTCTCAGTATATATATCCCCCCTAAGTGTTGGGCCCTTCACGATATAGTTAACTTAAAGATAAAACATTTTGTCCCCTCAGTTACTGAAGTTGAGTGAGAGTAGATAACAAACAACATAATATAGACATTATGATAAATAATATTACATATCACAACTAAAACATTTCAATCATAACTCGCAAGTTCAACTTCATATATGCATTCGCCTAACCGGGCCCTTACTGCCAATGATGCAGCATGCTATGCTCATGTCGTAGCATGCATCGGTACCGATATCTTATGCCTTCCAATTCCTCATCTGGTTAGTTGACATAGTCGAGCATCTGAATACAATGTTTAGGAACCTAGAGCAATAAGGACCTGCTTGGGAGTAGGACCCCCACTAAATTGGACTACATACTGTAGTCTACTATTTCCAAAAAGGGCAACAAGGAGTTACTTGGGAGTAGGACTCCTAACTTTACAAAATTAGACTACACACTGTAGTTCATTAAATCAAAGTGGCAACATTGCCAAATTAGACCACATACTGTAGTCTACCAAATTTGACTATCAAAATAGTCACAATGTTTGGGCAATGCAGTCTATTTGCTTCCAAAAATTGAGTTCATAAAGCCATGCTTTTTCAATGATTATTTGGAAGCCTCATTCCGTGCCATGCCATGATATGCAATAGCAACTTAAGAATATCAATCAGTACAATCAATCTTTAAGTTTTGTTCAACCCAGTCATTTGATTCTGGTTTTTAAACTCTCCCTAGCAGAATTTTAGTATCTTACATAGGGTTCACTTAGGTGAATATCTAGAAGATTGGGTTAGATCACTTGACTTCCCTGGTTAACACAATCAATTGTAAGCACAAATCATCACCCAACATAGCCATATAACAGTTTAACCAAAATACAATTATTGTCATTCAAAATCACTACACTAGCACCCATTATAGTAGCATATCGATTCACCCAAGATATATCTATATTTAACCAACACAGTATCAAATGATACATAATGTTATGAGTAGCAATATATCTACTCCAAGCATGGGTTAGATCTACTTACCTAGGCTTAGGAATAGCGCAATATCCTATACATCGTGATGTGGTCTTTCCTTATTTATCACACCTATGAAAATATGACATAGTCTTCAAATCAAGTATAGGTTGAACTCAAACTATTATAAGCTTTCATTTTCGCATTTTTAAACTTCATTTGATTGTATCTTACTCATTTATTATCTAATTTCAGTAAAATTTATATCATCATGATTGTTATTTCGAGTGTTATTGATATATATATTAAGAGACGAGACTAATCAATATTACCAAATATCTAAAAATACCCTTTCGTATTACGACTTGACTATACGCTATTCTAACTCCATAATTGACTCAAGTAAGCTTTAGTATTAAACTAAAAACCTAAAAAATTATACTTTCCAAACTTGTTTAGCAACACTTGTTATACTTCAAAGTGTTGATTTGATATAGATTTAATAAACTAGTTACTATATTACATATTAAGCTAATATATAAGTTTATACTAGGAAAATACATAATAAATAGTATATGAATCCAATTAGTTTCACGAAAAATTCTATAGACTTACAAAAATATGTAGGTTAATTATTGATCATCAATTATACTAAATTGGCTATTATCTATTTTTACAAAAATAGCTGTTTTTACTCGAAATTACAGAAAATTAAGGAAAATAAATAAATTTTTGAGTGAGATAAAAATTAAATATTCTAAATATCATTATAAACATCTAGAAGTCTAAACATGCATGGCTCATTCATTAATTTCATAAAAAAACTAATTATTTCAATAATTTGGTAAAATTGGTAGTTTTATTCAAAATAATAATAAAAAATAGTAAACATGGAGATTTTCCAAATTTATTGTTACTAAAATTTAATACATTATATAAGTGTGTTATGAAAAATTTTTTAGGCCGAAATAACATTATTTAATATTTTGAAAAAATTTATTTAAAATTGATCTAAATAGGGCATGTTCTTAAGTAAATACCATAAATAAATGTTATTTTAATAAAATAAAATTATCACATGAAAGTACATGTAAAATAACCTAAGGAAACCAAATTTCATAATTTTCTAAGCTAATTTGATATTTTTAGTGAATTAATAAAAATCAGGCAGTAAAATTTGACTTACCAGCACACGGTGCTCCAGCTACCCTCCGGCCACCACCCTATGTCGGCCCACCTTCTCTCTCCACCATAACTTTAAGTCTCAAGTGGCTCTTTGTCAGGTTACCTATAGTCTTAAGAACCATAATTTACCATATTTTCTCAATAGTTTCTTTTATTTTTTCTAAATTTTTTTTCCAATTTTTTTGAATTTTCTAAAATTATGTTCTTGTGTTTTAGGTTCACAAAATATTGTAAATGTTGTTTGGAGCCTTATTTATAGGTTTAGGATTTTTGCATGTAAAAAAGTAAAATTATACATATCAATTTTACGTTTTCCTAAATACCATGTGTCATTTTCTAGTTAATTAGGAGTTGACTAATCATTTCCAATTAATACCAGCTTGACACATCATTTGATGACTCATCCATATAATTTTTTATTAATTTTCCATTATTTTACCTTATTTTAATAATAATTTATTATTATATATATGTATTTAATACATATAATGCATATCACATGTATATTATGTATAATTCAACTTCATTTATTATTTTTGTAAGTTAATTAACTTATCTCTAATATCTCGTTATATCAAAAATCTCGAATTTCTTGTTTTTGATAATTATTGGCTTTTAATGATAAATTAACGTTTTTCTCAAATTAATATTTTTATATAGCTTATTTTGAGAAATTGACTTTACTTGAATTACTTTATCTAACTTTTCTAACTTTATTATGAGATTTAAAATAAAATAGATATTATAGCCCGGTGCCCTAAATTTAGGGGCTTAGATCTTAGAGTCATTGAACTAGTTGAAAAAACTTAAGGTATTATATTTTCCTATTCTTAACTATATATATATATATATATATATGCTTATACTATGTATTTCACTAAAATCCATACATAAACACTTCACATGTATCCATATGTCATATGGGCATATGTTTTTCCTACTCATATACTTAAGTATTTCTATACTTATATGTATGAGTATGGAGATTCCCATTTGTGCTAACATATATATACATATTATATAAAGATTCTAAAGCTAATATAACATAAACAACTATTCATTTATTTAAAATAGGAGATCACATGAAAACATACCTCTTTCTCTTTTGCAATATGAAATAGGAAAGCAAGTATATAGTGAATTTGTTTAGGGATGAGTTATTGGAAACATAGAAGTGAAATTGGAAAGTTAAAGAAAATGAAGGAAGAAGAGGGGTTACCGTTTGGATGGGGAGGACAAAAATGTGCCTTGTTGTGTCTTATTTGTATTTTGTAGAAGAAGAAAAGGGAAATCTAGAAGGGGGAGGAAGTGGATGGTAAGAGGGAATAAGGATTAAAAAAAATCATGTGAGAAATGAGAGGAATTTTATAGAAATTGAAAGAGAATTTTAGATGAAAAGGACATATGTTGACTTTAGTCAACACTTTGACTTGGTCAACATTTGACTTAGTTAAATGTTGACTAAGTCAATTTTCTCAAATCACATGTAAGTAGTGTACATAAGGAGGGAATTAAGGGTAATTAGGAGAAAAATTAAGGAAATGAAAGGAATGTGGAGTTAAATGAAGTAACTAGCAAACAACATTATTGAAAACTTTTTTTAAATATTTATATCCTATATACATCATTTAATACAGTACTTAATATAACTATTATGAAAAGTGCCATTTAGTATGTTAATATTAATTATATTTAGTGTAAACATCAACTAAAAACTTAATTTTATATAATACTAACCTAGTTATATAATGTAATATACTAGTTTCTAATGGATTACTTTAGTATTATATGTATTTATGAATGATTGAAAGTTATATTTGATCTTTTACTAATAATTTGGTAAGATAATAACAATATACTGTCAATTAGGGTTTTAGAGTAAGTTATCATGAATTAGTATTTTTATATCCTTAAAATTAAAATTTTAGGGTTTTATCACTTTTGGGTACAATCTTTAGTGTTTATATACATTTAGGGTTTAAACTCTTAAAGTTACATATATTTAGAGTTTAAGGTTTTTTTTTTTTTTTTTTTCATATTCTCTTTATGTTTTGAATTGAGATTTTAATTGGTTTTAAATCTCATTGTTCTATTGACTTCAAGAAATCATCTACAGTTTTAGGGGTTTGATTCTATACTTAGAAGGTTAGATTTGCGAGGTTTACACTAAGGGCTTGGCTAACATGGTCTATCAAATTCTTACCTATTGCCCAACTTTAGAAGAAGCCAACCTATTATGCCTAGCTGATCTAACCTTGCATTTGACAAGAGCATGGTTAGGCTAAGCTATTCGTGGACCTCCAATCTATTTTGCAAACCTGTTTCAAAGGCCTCTTTACTTTCTAAGCATAGGTCTATTATGATGGTATTGCTAAGCTATTCCAAAGAGTATGTTCTGAGCTGAGCTGAGTTGACCTTATTCAAAACAGTTAAATACCTTTACACATAGAATCTTCCAGCCTCTCTCTCTTGAAGACACATATCCTACAAATCGAGAATGTACAACCTAACATCAGATATTCTCTTTCTAAAAGGATTATGAAATTATCCTTTCTCTTTTTGTACATTTCTGTATTTAGTTCTACCCATTTTAGTAAATGATCAAGTTACTTTGTAACCCATGAAAACTGAGTTTAAATACCCCGTTGTGAACATTGTTGTAATTAGATGATCACTTTTACTTAATAAAATACTATTGTTTTCCTCTCCTCTATAAGAGTTCCTCCTTATGATAATCCTAACCCCTAGCTCATATCTAACCCTTAAGAAAGGTTTGTGTAGTAAGTGCCCTTTTGCCTTAGACCAGTAAATCACATCCGATAAGATATTAGTCGTGAGTGCTTGAATGGTGCATCACATCCATGAATAGCTCACATTTGCTTATCCTCCTACCTTAAATCCGCCTTATCCTACCTCTCTTTTCTTCCATAGTTCTCAAAGTACCCATCCATGCTAGAGTAAAACCTCGTTAGGGGTTACATTTGTGTTGTTGTGTATGCTTGTGACTTTCATTTCCCTATCAAGAGCTATGCTCCTAGTTGGGTTGAATTGAGTATGGGTGTTGCTAACGACATGAGGCAAAGATTCTATCATGGTCATCGTAGATAGATTTAGCAAGATGAAAAATTTTGTTCTCTACACTAAAACTAATGATGCTTTGGTTATTTCTTTTCACCTTTTGTAGGAAGTCATCAGGTTACACAGTGTGCCAAGGAGTATGGTCTTTGACAAGGACTTGAAGTTCTTAAGCCATTTTTGGAAGACCTTCTAGCATCAGTTATGGATGAAGCTACCCTTCAGTATTTCTTATCACTTGTAGAACAACAACCAGATCGAGGTCATCAATTGCACCTTAGGTTACCTACTCCAAGCTACCATGGGAAGAAACTTGGTCAACTAGGATGTTTGTTTACCCATGATCGAGTTTGCCTACAATCGATTTGTCCACAACACCATGGGTCAAACCCCCTTCAAAGTCGTCTACGAATTTAACCCTGAGTTACCCATTTACCCTGTACTTGTGCTTATACCTGACCTAGGGAACCTTGAAGCAACAAACATGGCTTAAGCTCTCCACAAGATCTACCAAAAGGTTGCTGAATAGTTAGGGCGAGCTGTATGGAGATTAGAATGGAAGCGATAAGGTAAGAGGATAAAACAATTTCAACCTAGCAATTTAGTTTGATTGCACTTAAGTTGAGAAAGATTCCCAAGTAGGAGGAAGGATAAGCTTTCTGCTTAAGCTAATGGATCATTCAGAGTACTTTAGAAGATCAATGACAATGCCTACCGGTTGAAACCACATGAAGACTATGAAGTGTCAGACATATTCAACATTGCCAACCTAAGTTTGTACAATCTTAAAGAAGATCAACAAGGAGACCATCTAGCTAGATGCCAAATCCAAACAACTTAAAGGGGTGATAAGAATAGGCTAGTTGGACCCTTCACTTAAGCCCAAGCCCAAGCTCTAAAAAACATGGTATGACGAATTTTTACCTCTCATCTAAGTAATGAGGATTGCGAGCTACTATCCAGACTTAACCTGCTTTAGCTCTCCACTTGTTCTAAACCATACACATTAACCACAATTATGGACTACTGACCGTAGCACCTTGGCAAGCTCATCCAACAGTATGACCACTTTGACTCCAAGCTATAATACTAGAGGTTAGAAAGTTGTTTACAAGGGCTAACACTTGAGGTCTCCGTGACGACCTATTCAAAGAGTTGTCAGCCTATCTAATCCCATTTCAAATTCTACCTAGTGAAGTGGTGTTTAGATTCTCACCTTTCAAAATGAAGCAATTAAATAAGACTAAACTCTACCAACTATTAAAGTTGTCACTCACCTATACTTATACTTGATTTGTAAATTAGCTTTGAGAAACCAACCAATAAGTGCACTAATCATATAAGCATAGTATATTGGCAAAATCATGGTCGATCCCAAGGAAATGGAGTGCTAGCTTGCAGCTATACAAGGCCTACTTATATCTAGGCAATTGAATAAAAACTTAGCTTTTATTGAACAAAACTTCAATACTGACAAAAATAAAGATGCAGTTTTTACTAGATTAAAGCTGGGAACTATTTTTGAATCTAACATGTAGACACTCAATTTTTGCCCCTTTTATTTTATTTTATTTCCACAATAAGTCCTAAATTAGGAAAAACAAAAAAAAAAAAAGGAAATTAAAGAAAACAAAAAAAAAAGAAATTAAGAAAAAAAAAAGAATTTTAGAAAAATACAAAAATAAGAAAAAACACAAAAAATTAAGAAATTTGGAAAAATATCGAAAATAGGAAATTTAAAAAGAAAATAAAAAAAAGTAATAGGAAATCTAGAAAATTGAAAAAAAAATACAAAAAATTGAAAAATTGAAAAAAAAAATAATAAAAGATTTTAGAAAATAACAATTTAATTGGATAGATTTTTAATTTTTTAAATAAGTTTAGAAATTAAGCCATTGAACTTAGGCTTAGATCTAAATCTAACCTAAGTTAACCAAGTCCATATATGTAGTTTAATTGCATATATGGACAAAGCATAAGCCAATAGCTTAACGGATAAACACTTAGACATATGCATTGAGTTTGGTTAGAAGTCAGGAGTTCGAATCTAGGTGGGAGGATGTAAAGTTTTTTTCTTTTTCATTACATCAAAGACTGCCATATGTCAAGATCTCATTGCGCC